>MU224647.1:910723-949225 GCA_018584345.1 Thuja plicata | reverse complement strand
AATTTTTTATTGATTTTCTTGTTACAAAATTTTCAATTTCACCTTTTGCTTCTACCTATATGATTTAATTCACATTTTAAAATTCATTCTTTTTGCAAAATTCTATTCAGATCAAGTTGTCTTTTGTAGAAAACAACTAAAATGAGCCAATTTCAAGAGCCTAACATGCATATTAAACAACAAAATCTTTTGCATTCAGTAGACAATGCAAAAAATGCAGTAACAACCACCAACAAATGTACTTCAAAAATTTTCTCCCCACCCTTCAAAAATTAATGTCATTGGATTACGTAACTGCATTGGTTTACCAAAAAGTAGTACACCACTGTCAACAACGGTTACACATATTTCTATATCTAAACTATTATACAGTAAATTTGAGAATGTCAAGATTCATTTACATTTTCCACTCAAGCACCTATCGGCGATTCCCTTGCACCTCCTATCGGTGCAAGTGCTAGTTAATTCCAGATTTCAATGTATCTCACAAGGATCATGATAATTTATTATGATTATTATGGGAGCCCTTTTCAAAGTACGAAGAGATGTATGATAATGCTCTCGCATGCTGTGTGGGTGAAATCTACCATTTTATGTGCACTGATTCTCATTTCGACGAAACCTGGTACAAGAAATTCCCAAAGTATTTGGGTTAGAAATAATAGAGATGAGAATAGTGAAATGGGGGGACATAGGAAGAGAATGGAGCCTTGTCATGCGATGAATAGAGGGAGAAGAAGAAAGTATAGGAAATTATGAAGAGCGAAAATATTACTTATTATATGGAACGACTCCATGGCTGTAATTTGGGTTTTACCAAGCTCTTTGTAAAATACTGGAAGGATGGGAAATTGACTCTTGGGAGCCAGGATGTTAAAATTGATGAAGCCCTTATATCTAAATTTACAAGGTTACCAAATGAAGGGAGCGAATTCTACAAAGATAGAAAGCTCATCGAGGCAGCTGTGAAGAGATTCTCGAAGGGTGAAAAGGAGAAGAAGCAGTTGGTGAAGCTGAGAAAAACTTATTACGCCCCAAATACTATTAAGAAGGTATGGATAGATGTTTTGTTTGCTATCATGCATTACAATTTGCTATAGTGGTAAGGCCAAGAGCCTTCCCCAGACACACTCGCCGACCTGCACCAAAAGGCACAAGCCTCAAGTTATTACCCTGAACATCTACTTTCTCTTCAACATATCTCTCTGGCCAAAATTATTGAGGCGACTCCTAGGATCTCAGGATCGTGAGTAATGGACCACATGTTAACCATGGCGATCGTCCCAGCCAGAACATGCATACCACCTGCAATTTCAATGTCCTCCGTGCATAAATGCGCCCATGATAGCAGAGTTCCCGGTGGATGCATTCTCAAACTCGCTTTTACAACTGCTTACAGGTATGGAAGCCTTGCTATGTCCTCATCTCGCACACTTCTACTCCGCCTTAGCTCGCCCTTGTATTTCTTCATTCATTACCAACTCCTCCATCATCCACTCCGTAACTAGAGCCACAGTGTCTGTCCTACGAAATATCATCTCCTGTATGTGACAAAGATTTGTAAGTTTCTCCGAGTTCTGAGATATATAGTATGAAAACAAATAATAAGATGGGGTATTTCTTACCCAGAGAACAGGTGATGATGTCATCATCACGGAGCTTATCGTGTCCTTGAAGGGAAAGCAGCACATTGACAAAATTTGAATCGGCTATATGCCTTGGTAGAGGACACTGTCGATGGTGGTTGACGATGTTTTGAACAAAAGCCCTAATGCGAGGTTCGAGTCAAGCACAACGGGCATGGATTCACAGAGGATCAAATGCTCTCAGCCAAGGAAGATGATCGACCCAATTAAACGCCCCTAGCAGTTTAAACCCCTCCTCCACCATCTCCCTCACTTCTCTTCCTTCTTCATCACCATCCAACCCTAAACCAAACAAGCTTCGCATGATGTTTTTGAGGGCGGCCGTTTGGATATGGGCACGGAGGTTGACTATTTAGGAGTAGCTATAGTGTATGACTGATTAGATTTGTGTAGGAAAAAAACACCGAGCTCATATGGCTTAACCTATCATCATGTTTACACCCCTACGCAGGGTTGGGCCATTTCAAGTAGGAAGTTGAGTAGGTGACCGGTAGATTTGTGGTTGGATGCTAAAAACACCCTAATGATATTTTTTCGTCATTGTTACACCTAGAAGGACAAATAAACTAGAATGAATTTCCCAATGCAAATCACCCACAGTAATGTCTAAACTTCTTTTGCACTTTATAGATGAAGTTATTTACATAGAGATGTTAAATGCAACATTATCTTTCTTTTTATAGCAACTTCCTATTTGTTTTAAAATAAAAATTGCTTGATAAGTTTTAATTCAAGTAAAAAAAAAGATTAGAATGTTTCAATATTTCCTTCTTAAATCTTGTATGATAGTAATGCATTCTTTAGTTCAGTAGTTTAGTCATGTTACACATGGTATCAAAGCACCAGGTTCTACACTAAAAAATAGAGCTCACCACCAAAAAGATTTAGTTAGTAAACTGAAACAAAACACTTTGGTATTGCCAAGATGCAGATACACACAACTATATGAAAAAGAGATCAAGGCCCAACCTATGTCCAACTTGGGAAAGTAATGAATTGGAAATATGATTATTCTCATTGCTCTTTTCTTTTTGACATAGAAACCTTTGTAGAAGCAATAAAATGACTTAGAAGATGAAGGCAAAAATCGACAGCTTTAGGAAGAGAAAGAGTTAGCGTATCCATATTATCTCTACTAAAACCAAAATCTAAATCCTCTATCGAAACTCAAACTATAGGACATGATGAGCCAAAGAAGCTAGTAGAACATCGAACACCTACTCCAAGTTAAAAAATTGTACCATACTGTGAGCTACAAGGGAAAGAGGATCCCATCATTGGTAGTTATAGTAGCTCTTAGATAGAGCTCTTGATTACATAAATAATAATGAAAATGTAATAACATTTCGATGTGATTGATATCAATTATTTTGTTGTGTTTTACTATGAGCTTAAATTTGAGTTACAATGCATTACTAATTAGTGAAATTAAATAAATATTTCTATTCCAAGAAATTAAAGAAAAAAATGGCATGGAAAATGCACAAGACATAGCTGGCAAGTTTGGACCACCAGATACGAAAATTTGAACAACTCATCTAGATGATGCAAGAGACCCAAGCCAAACTCGGATATTTAGAGTTGTGTGTAGAGAAACATGATGAAAACTCAATAGTCGTTTCTATGATTGGATTTAGAATTGTGATTCAATTTCTTCCTAATGTTTCCAAGTCCATTCCACTCAATGTCTATTGGATGTAACCACTATGTTCATGGTTTCTTACTGTTATAGAGTGGTTGTTGCTCCCTCTAAATAAAGCTATAAGATGTTCATGATGGAGGTGGATTTACATTTCAAGAGAACTGATTAATAAGTTTGAAACGTTGTGGAGGAGCACACAACCTTTGCTATTGTTGCGTTTGTTCTTTTCTTGGCTGGTGCTATAATATTTGTATTTGCTATTGCACATTTCAATTATGAAGTGCAGTATTCATTTATCGTCGCCAATAACGATGCACTTTATAGGAAATGTTATGTGTGAAAGGGTCAAAAAGTGGTCCAAAAAAAAGTGTTTACCTATACTTGACCCCCATTGCACCAATAATTATTCACTCAAATCACCAGTAGTGGTTCACAAATCTCCAATAGTGGTTCACAAATATCCAGTAGTGGCTCAATAAATCACTGGTAGTGGTGCACAAATGAGTGAATCATGGGTCAAAAAAGCTAAAAAATGACCAATTATTGGTATATCAATGATCCACTACTAGTAAATAAATGGTTAAAACTGAGTGAACAATTATTGGACATGATAATTCCCATTATCCTTGAAACACTTGACCTCTTACACCTTTTCTTGAACTTCAATTCCACTCAACAAGATATGTAAAAGATGAAATGAAAAGTTAATCACGATACATGATAAAATTAAAATATTTAGATATGTAAAAAATAATCTTTAATAATTTTGAATAATAATAAAAATAAAAATTAAATGCTAAAATAATATAATATTTGCATAAATGTTTAGAGGATAAGTAACTTAGTATTCATCTCAAAAATTGTGGGATTAACCTCAAATAAGGAATATTAAGTAAATATTAAGTAATAAAAGGATATGGGGTCCATGTAGGCTATGTGGGGGATCATATCATGTAGATAGCCTTGAATGGTAATAAAAATCAACATTATGTAATTAAAGTGGGATATAATTTTTGGTATATATTATATTTTTTATTAATTTTTGAAGTAGTTTCTTCGACATTTAATAATAAAGTAAAGGAAATGTAGGTCATAGATTGACAATTCATATTGATTGGCTCATACTTCTATGTACTAAGGAAATTGTACATTAAATTTTTAGTCAAAAAGAATGTACATAAGGGAAAGAGCACTAGTTATTGGATTAATAATAATACGTCTGATTAGATACTTCCAAAGCATTAATAATACCCCAAAAGAAAAAAAAGAAAAAAACAACAAAACTAATTTTAATTAACAACATACAAAAAGGTTTTGGTCTTTGTAAAAGATGTTGATATCATAATACAAGACAAGCTTCTACGTCCCCCAAGATTTTAGATCCAAGTTTCGACCCTTATTCTGCAGATTATAATTAGGATTTACAATATAACCTGTTGTAGCATAATTCTATAACAAGTTCCAGGTGGAAAGATCACAATATTCTCGTTAGCTGTCTACGAACAATCTTCTTGCACTAATACATTTGGGCCTCATTTTCGACCAAAGGCCATTTTGGCTTGTGGTATTCACTTTTTTTTTGTTTATGTCCTGAAAAGGTCAAACTTTCGACTTTAGTTAAGTTTATTGCCAAAATTTTGACCAAATCGAGATATAAACAAAAAAAGAAAAAGTGATCAAACTCATCACTTCATTCTGTCTTATTAGTCGGATCACGGGCGGGAGGAATGGCTTCATGAGCATTGTGCATCGTCCGAATACTGGAAGGGTTTCATGAGCATTGTGCATCATCCTAATACTGGTATGTAGCTAGATTTCCTAATACTGGTATACACAAAATTACATTCTCAGTGTTAGGGTTTCCTAGCTAGATTTGTAATGTAGCTAGGGTTTCCTAATGGTATACACGTATACACGACATTACATTCTCAGTGTTTGGGAGGAAGGGATTCATGAGTATTGTGCATCATCCTAATACTGGTATATAGTATACAATGCTTTTTCTAGAACTTATTATACAAAATTCTCCGAGTTATGAGATATATAGTATGAAAACAAATAATAAGAAGGGGTATTTCTTACCCAAAGAACCGCGATGATGTTGTCATCATGGATCTTATCATGTCCTTGAAGGGAAAGTAGCACGTCCACAAAATCTGAATCGGCTATATGCCTTGGCAGAGGACATTGTCAGTGTTTTGAACAAAAGCCCTAACGCGAGGTTCGAGTCGAGCGCAACGGGCATGGATTCGCAGAGGATCAAATGGTCTCAGCCAAGGAAGATGATCGGCCTAATTAAACACCCCCAGCAGTTCAAACCCCTCCTCCACCATCTCCCTCGCCTCTCTGCCTTCTTCCTCACCATCCAACCCTAAACCAAACACGCTTCCCATGATGTTTTTGAGGGCCGCCATTTGGAGATGGGTACTGAGGCCGATTATTTAGAAGTAGCTATAGTGTATGACTGACTAGATTTGTGTAGGAAAAAAACACAGCTCATATGGCTTAACCTATCATCATGTTTACACCCCTACGCAGGGCTGGGCCAATTAAGTAGGAAGTTGAGTAGGTGACCACTTCAAATAGGAAGTTGAGTAAGTGACCAATAGATTTGTGGTTGGATGCTAAAAACACCCTAATGATTTTTTCCGTCATTGTTACACCTAGAAGTACAAAAAAACTAGAATGAATTTCCCAATGCAAATCACCCACAGTAATGTCTAAACTTGTTTTGTACTTTATAGATGAAGTTATTTACATAGAGATGTTAAATGCAACATTATCTTTCTTTTTATAGCAACTTCCTATTTGTTTTAAAATAAAAATTGCTTAATAAGTTTTAATTCAAGTAAAAAAAAGATTAAAATGTTTCAATATTTCCTTCTTAAATCTTGTATGATAGTAATGCATTCTTTAATTCAGTAGATTAGTCACGTTACACATGGTATCAAAGCACCAAGTTCTACACTAAACATAGGGCTCACCACCAAAAATATTTAGTTAGTAAACTGAAACAAAACACTTTGGTATTCCCAAGATGTAGATACACACAACTATATGAAAAAGAGATCAAGGCCCAACCTATGTCCAACTTGGGAAAGTAATGAATTGGAAGTATGATTATTCTCATTGCTCTTTTCTTTCGGACATAGAAACCTTTGTAGAAGCAATAAAATGACTTAGAAGATGAAGGCAAAAATGGACAACTTTAGGAAGAGAAAGATTTAGGGTATCCATATTATCTCTACTAAAACCAAAATCTAAATCCTCTACCGAAACTCAAACTATAGGACATGTTGAGCCAAAGAAGCTAGTAGAACATCGAACACCTACTCCAAGTTAAAAAATTGTACCATACTCTGAGCTAGAAGGGAAAGAGGATCCCATCACTGGTAGTTATAGTAGCTCTTAGATAGAGCTCTTGATTACATAAATAATAATGAAAATGTAATAACATTTCGATGTGATTGATATCAATTATTTTGTTGTGTTTTACTATGAGCTTAAACTTGAGTTACAGTGTATTACTATGAGCTTAAATTTGAGTTATAGTGTATTACTAAGTAGTGAAATTAAATAAATATTTCTATTCCAAGAAATTTAAGAAAAATTTGGCATGGAAAATGCACAAGACATAGTTGGCGAGTTTGGACCGCCAGATACGAAAATTTGATCAACTCATCTAGATGATGCAAGAGACCCAAGCCAAGCTCGAATATTTAGAGCTGTGTGTAGAGAAACATGATGAAAACTCAATAGTCATTTCTATGATTGGATTTAGAATTGTGATTCAATTTCTTCCTAATGTTTCCAAGTCCATTCCACTCAATGTCTATTGGTTGTAACCACTGCGTTCATGGTTTCTTACTGTTATAGAGAGTGGTTGTCCCTCTAAATAAAGCTATAAGATGTTCATGATGGAGGTGGATTTACATTTCAAGAGAACTGATTAATAAGTCTGAAACACTGTGGAGGAGCACACAACCTTTGATACTGTTGCGTTTGTTCTTGTCTTGGCTGATGCTATAATATTTGTATTTGCTATTGCACATTTAAAACAACAAAACTATTTTTCTAATTAATAATAGACAAAAAGATTTTGGTCTTTGTAAAAGATGTTGATATCATAATACAAGACAAGCTTCTACGTCCCCCAAGATTTTAGATCCAAGTTTTGACCCTTATTCTGCAGGTTATAATCAGGATTTACAATATAACCCGTTGTAGCATAATTCTATAACAAGTTCCAGGTGGAAAGATCACAATATTCTCGTTAGCTATCTACGAACAATCTTCTTGACCACCATAGCTTCAAAAATCTATACTGCATGATTAAAAATGTAGAAACTCTGCTTTTTCGTAAATTCAATATCTTCCACAATTTCAGACCATTACAAAGATTTGCACAAGATGGGTCATTAATAATTTACAGAGTTGTCTATTCTTCGAACAAAAATTAAGAAAACCAAGAGTCGAAGAACTGCAAAGAAGTAGAAGAATTTGGTGTTCCAGAATTAGCCTGCACTAAGTAACAATTGTCTACTTTGTGTCTGCATTTTTCAACCATTTTTATATTGGAAACATGGACATATCAAAAACAACATTTTGCACTGTGAAACGAGAATATAAACACATAAACTGAAATAAAAGAAACTCTGATTTACAACATAAGTTTTTATATCAATGTCTTTTGCACAAAGAGCTGGCAATGCTCTCTTAAAACTGTGTTTTTTTGCTTCTTCATTCATAAAAAACATAGTATCTTTTTGCAAAAACTAAAAACCATAGTGGGAATGCAATCTGTGCCAATTGGATTTCGTACAAGATAATAGTCATTTCTATGATTGGATTTAAAATTGTGATACAATTTCTTCTTAATGTTTCCAAGTCCATTCCACTCAGTGTTTGTTTGAGTAACCACTGTGTTCATGATTTCTTTTTTTTAATCCCTCTAAATAAAGCTATAAAATGTTCATGATGGGATTGGATTTACATTTCAAGAAAAGTGATTAATAAGTTTGAAATGTTGTGGAGGAACACACAACCTTTGATACTGTTGTGTTTGTTCTTGTTTTGGCTGACACTATAATCTTTGTATTTGTTTTTAGGGTCTGTATTGAACCATTTCAATTATAAAGTGCAGCATTCGTTTATTGTTGCCTATGACTTGTTGGGTATTGTTTTTCACCTTCAATTACATTCTATAGTTGTATCTTCATAATTGAAAAAAATAAATTTATAATCTTTATTTCTCATGTTCATTGTTGAGTTATATTGAATTTAAAATAAAATTACGCTAAAAAATAAGTTTGAAATACAATTGGTTAGTGTGTTGTATTGAAATTCTAATTGATTAGTGTTATATTGAAATGAATTTATATTGAGAGGATTAATGTATTAGACGGAAGTCAATTTATATTGAGAAGAAAATTGATTTATGTATTAAGAAATAAAATAAAAATTGAAAAATACAATATTTATATTAATAAATTATTTATAATATAATATATTTAATTTGATTAAAGAAAATAAAAGTATTAATACCATTTCTTCAACAAAGTCAGTTGTCTTCTATCTTAAGATATTAACAAGGAACCTATGTATCTCTTTTCCTTTCTAAAGAAAATGGTCCTCCATCTATGGAGAAGGAACAAGCTATTCTATACTTCATTAAGTCCTTGACTTTTGAGGAAAAGATTGGTTTTCTTATTGAGCCTATTGCTCTAGAAGAATTAATAATGATTTTTTTATATAAAGGTAAATCTCTTTCTCCAAAGGATTATTCTATTGAGGTTTGCCAAGACTTTTGGAACATATTGAAGAATATTCTTCTCGATATTGTGCATAGTACTTAGACTAATAAGTAGATGCTTAAAGGAATAAATCCTACCATCTTAGACTTGATTTCTAAGAAATTTTGGGCTAACTCTTTTGATACAGGAGCATCTTGGGTCCTTGGTTATCTTGCATCATCCAAAAATAATCTGTGTTCTAGTGGACTCTTGTTACCAATTTTTGTGTTTGTTTATGTACTTGGTCACTGGTTGGGTGATTACTAGCTTTGTGAAGTTCTTTGGATCTTCCAGAAGGTGCAATCATGATATGATGTTCATGAGGTCATTAGGAAGCTTGTCCTATGATCACAACTCATTTGGAGTTACCGTGCTCGTGTTATGTTGGAATCTGTGACTAGATATATATGAAGGAGTTTCTGGTTCCAGGCACTTTTCTAAGATTTGGTGAGTGGTCGAGAGGTGTTGGACAAGAGCGGTGAAAATAGTTTGTTGCTTATTGTTCATATGTTTTATGTCTATGATAGTGCTTCTTTTGGTGGAGTAGTTTGTGAGATATTGTTGTTTTCTCTATCATTTGCTATTGTTCTTCATAATACTGGTTCCTGGAGTTAACCAGTTTATTGATCGAGGTTGTGTTCATTGTTCTAATCATTGGTGATGATTGGCATGATTTCCTATGTTGATCTATGTGTGGCCGACTTGATTTTTTGGATAGGTCCTTGAGAAATAATTAAATGTTGTATTTAATTTGGGTTAAGGCCTACTGGGTCTAAAACATTTTTTGGGATATATAAAGTTGGTTAAGGCCAATCTATTGGTGGTTTTGTATAAATTTAGGGCTTGTAATCATTTGAAAAGGAGAAGAAGCCCGGGAGAAGGGTGGAATAGAAGAGAAGATGCTACAGGATTGCTCTGAGACTTAGGAAGATCTAGGGATAGGTCTGAGTTGGGTTTTTGAGGTAAGGTTTTCTTTGTACTTGGCTAAACTAGGAAGGCCTTACAACTCGACATGAATGAAGAAATTCTGATTAATAAAACTTTTTGTTTGGATGCCAATCATGTTGTTCTTGATTGTATCATTTTTTTCCACTGTGTTGACTCTTGCAGCAAGGATTTGACATCTCCTTTTGGATTCTCTATCCTTGGCTGCATTAGATGGTATCAAATATAGTTTGGTCTTGTTTTTGTGGCTACCAATCTAAATTCTAGACTTGTGGTGATCATGTGACATTGTTGAAAGGTGGCAGAAATTGGATCCAAATTGCATCAACGAAGGAGTTGCACAAGGTGACCGGTAGGAGGATTTGTTCTTACCTATTGAGTTTTTCTTTAGAACTAGGGTTTTGCAAGGGTTAGAGTATCATCTTTGGTGAATCAGATCACCGACTTGAGGCAGTTACACCTAAGATTTGAAAGGATGATGTCGAGAATGCATCCTAGGTTGATGGAGCAGATGAAGGAAGATCTCTGAGCTGAGATTAGGCATGACATGATAGGTTTTAAGGAATGAGGTCATGGAAGGTATTAGGACTGTTATTGCTGGATTGCATAGGAATGTTGTATCAGATGATGGTTTTGAGGAAGTTGTAGAAGGATTTGGAGTTGTTTATGTTGCTATATCTGTTGGGAGTGATGGATCTAACCGGTTGATGAGACCTATAGATAGGCTTGGTGTTGGTTATAGGGTGGAAGTTTCTAATTACTAAGGCACTTTGAATCCTAAAGACCTGATTGATTGGACTGGTGAGAACTTTGGAAGATCAATTTGATCTAGACGATATTCAATATCCTTGGAGAGTAAGGTTGGCATAGAAAAAGTTCAAAGGTCATGCAACTTTATTGTGGAAAGAATTGCAGAAGGATTGAGAAGAGGAAGGTGAAATGAAGATCACTCGATGGAGGCTGATAGTTGTAAAATTTAAGACTAAGTTCATACCTAAGGACTATGAATTCAAGTTATTCAAGAGGTTGCAGAACCTGAAGTAGAAGGATCTGAGCGTGAAGGATTACACCAAAGAATTTTACAAGGTAACTATTAGATCTGGTCACAAGGAGCTTTCTAAAGAGGAGGCTAGGTATGTGAATGTTTTCAGGTTCAATATTCAAGATGAGATGAGACGTATGCTGAGGATTGGATCTTTTGAGAAGGCTTATCAGTATTCCCTAAAGGCAGAAGATAACGTGAATAGGAAACAATAGAATAAATCTAGAGGAAGAGAGAAACAAGCTACTAGTGGTGATAAGGGAAAGAAAGTAGCTGAAGTGGAAGCTAAACTGGTTGCACCTAAGGGAGGTAATGGTAATAAAGAGTTTAGAGGTACTTTCTTTAAGTGTGGATTGAAAGGACACAAGGATTTTCAATGTAAGGAAGACAAGAATGTTTCTTGTGTGAGTGAAGAAAGTGGACCATCTGCTGGTGTCTCTAACAATGCTCCCGAAGAAGGAGAAACTCTTATGCTTAGAAGGGTGATGATGAGTAAGGAAGAAAAACCTTATTATCAGAAGAGTTTATTTAGGACCAGATGAAAGGTTGGAGGTAAGTGTTGTTAGTTGATTTTAGATGGTGGAAGCATTGACAACTCAGTTCTAAGGAGATGATGCAGAAGCTTGGTTTGAAAAGACTTAGACATCCAAGACCGTATATGATTGGTTGGTTGCATAATGATCAGGTGGTGGAAGTAAGGGAGCAATACATGGTTAATTTTTGCATTGGTTCTTATAAGGATGCAATATTATGTAAAATAGTGGTCTTGAGTGCATGTCATGTTTTACTTGGTATACCCTGGAAATATGACAAAGAGGTTGTTCACGACTGTAGATAGAATGTAATTACCATTAGCAAGGATGGTAATAGGTGTAGATTGATTTCTTTGGTGGATAAGGAGGAGAAAGCGAAGAATCTGAGTCTTTACGGAAGATATGAGTTGAGAGAAGACCTGAAGGATGAACTAGAAGTTGGACCTAATGGTGATTGGGATTTGAATCATTTGCTGGACCTGGATGATGATAGGAGGAAGGCAATGCAGGTTGCAGATGAGGAAGGTTTGTGGATGAAGAACGAGTATGAGATTACTATCCCTTATTCTTCATGATTTTCATGACTTGTTCTCATGGAAAATATTTTCATACCCTAGGTGTCTGATGCAGGAGTATTTTGGGTCCTTGTTAATCTTGCATCATCCAAAAAAAATTGGTGTTCTGGTGGACTCTTGTTACCATTTTTTGTGTTTGTTTCTATTCTAGGTCACTGGTTGGGTGATTGCTGGTTCAGCAAAGTTATGTGGATCTTTAGAAAGTGCGGCCATGATATGACGTTCATGAGTTCACTAGGAAGCTTTTCCTATGATCGCAACTCGTTTGGAGTTACCATGCTTGAGTTTTTTTGGATTCTGTGACTGGATGTATGAAGGAGTTTATGGTTCCAGGCAGTTTTCTGAGATTTGGTGAGTGGTTGATCAATAGAGGTTTTGGACAGGCGTAGTGAAAAGAGTTTGTTCCTTATTGTTCATAGGTTTTGTGTCTATGATAGTGCTTCTTTTGGTGGATTAGTTTGTCAAATACTGATGTTTTTTCCATCGGTTGTTGTTGTTCTTCATGATACTAGTTCCTGGAGTTAACCAGTTTATTGATCGATGTTGTGATCATTGTTCTATTCATTGGTGATGATTGGCATGATTTCCTATGTTGATCTATGTGTGGCCGACTTGATTTTTTGGATAGGTCCTTGAGAAATAATTAAATGTTGTATTTAATTTGGGTTAAGGCCGACTGGGTCTAAAACATTTCTTGGGATATGTAAAGTTGGTTGAGGCCAATCTATTGGTGGCTTTGTATAAATTTAAGGCTTGCAATCATTTGGAAATGGGAAGAAGTCAGGGAGAAGGGTAGAATAAAAGAGAAGTTACTAGAGGATTTATCTCAGACTTAGGATGATCTAGGGATAGGTCTGAGTTGGGTTTTGTGGTTAGATTTTCTTTGTACTTGAACTAAACCGGGAAGGCCTTACAACCCAAAAAGTATGAAGAAATTCTTATTGATAAAACTTTTTGTTTGGATGCCGATCATGTTTTTCTCGATTGTATCTTTCTATTTTTTGATGTATTGACTCTTGCTGCAAGGATTTGACATATCCTTTGGGGATTCTTTGTCCTTGGCTGCATTATCTTTTGACTCATACTAACTTGCACTCTAGTCTAATGTCTCTTATATTTTCATCACTAAACTTGTCTTTTATTATTTGAAATGGATCTTGGATCATCTAATGTACATAGTGGTGTCAAATTCCTTATGGTTTCAATACAGCCTTAGAAACCATAGATTCTATGGGTTCTATATAATGTTTATATTTAGTTGGTGTTTGTGCATATATAACATATTAGTTATTACGAAAACTCATTATTTTGAGTTGGCTAAAGACCATGGCTGGGTTAATATATATGTACAAATGTAGCCTACTAATATTTAATGAAAAAAATTAATTAACTTATAGATCTATCTTAAAAATTTATTTATTTATATTCTGGATGACATTGAGTAATGTTAAGAAATTGGGATCATGGAATGAAGATAAATTTTAATTCATGAATCTGAATACATTTACTGGTAGGAATAACATGATATATAGAGGGTTATGTGACAAGGTAGTGCGTGTTGAGCATCATTTTTACACAAGTCAACATCTAGGATCTCGAGATTTGATTTCCTCTTGAAAGAATAATGAAGGGTCGGGTCACAACCTTCTTGGTTACTCAGCTGAAGATAAATGTTAATGTTCATGAGGAGGCCTTTGCTGGTATGTTCAAGACATCAAAATACAAAACAAATTTAGTACCTTTTTTTGGTATTTTCTGATTTATCAATGACTTTGTGTTTTAATTAAAGATGCAACTTTGTATTTTTTCAAGATGACGATTACTTTCAAAATTATGACAAAATTTGAATGAGTAGGGTAACAAGAAATGAAATGAACTTGCTGAAAATGAAATCCTAACGGACATAAACTGTTGTCGATCTTCCCTTGCCAATTAAATTTCAGAGAGATTTGGAACAAAACCATGGAGTGTAAATCAGATAAAGTCATGATTCTATACACGATGGATGCAATCTTTTGGAGAGAAAATAAATTCACCCGTGCAAGATTTTCAAAATCTATCAAATTGCGAAGCCACCAAGGTATGTGCACCCACGAGATGGATTTATCATTAAGCCCAATAGATGATCCCTTCCATGCATTCATCACAACAAGGTAGGTAGACAACAACAAACTCCAACTAATATATTTAACGCAGATTTGAAACACAATAAAACAATTGGATCTTTGAAAAGAATGAGCGAGTATGCACACATTCACCAATTTCAAATAGGTAGCAACAATTAACACACCAAGAATGAAGCACCAAATGTAGATCTTTATTGTATTAAGAATCCGACCCTATCACATTGCTTTTGATTATGATATATAGAGTTCTGATCTACAAACTCTGAATGCCAAAATTAGGGCATCAAAGAGTCTAAATTAATGAACATAAGCTAAAACTAAGACTTTGCTAAAAGGAAACTACTGCTAAATAATACAAAGAAACTTGCATGGATTATTAATCTATTTACAATAATTTTTTCCATTCAAGAAGGATCAAACTCGTCAAGAAAAGAGAGAGAAAGAAGATAGGTTTCTTTGCATACAACTGAAGTCTTCTTCTTGATCTTTGAGTTTTGCCTTGGATTATTCATCTGAGGTTCTCTGTGCAGTGGGAACTGATAGAGGACCCTTAGTCCTTCAAAAATGAACTCCAGTTGGGCACCCATATGATCTAGAGTTCAAACTCCATGCAAAAAAGTGATCTTGCTGGAAACACCCAGATTTTTAGACCTTGACCTCTCCTCTGAAGTTTTTTAAGTGGCCCAAAAATGCTAAGTGTTGAAATCTAACTCTGGAGGCCTAAAAATTTTGGCCCTTTTGGAGGCTGAAAGGCCGAGATGTTTCGAAGGCCGAAAGGCCAAAAATTGCACAGGCCGAAAGGCCGAACTTTAGCCTTTGTAGAAACATTTGCCAAGTGTGGAAAAATTCCTTCGTCAAAATATGAAGGGATTTGAGGAGTTAGTTTGGAAATAATTTTGGATGCGTATCCTGGAGCCTTTGTATGATCTCCTGAACTTCCTCATAATTTATCTCCTTCCTCTTTTCTTTATTGACCCTTCATTCTTGCTTCTCCCTGAATATGGTCAATTCAGAAGAAAAGAAATTGATCTCATCTTCATGTTCTGACATTACCTATATGTCTTCCCTAGAGTTGAACAGCTGTTGTAGGGCCTCTTTGGTACTAACCTCTGCTAGAATATCTTTGAACTATTGAACCACCTCTTTTGATAGATGCAGGATATGTTTATCTTGGTCTTGATATAAATCAAGGTTGATCCCTATGAAGAAACCATCTATCTCCTCTACCCACTCCAAGACTTCCTTTTTTTTCCAATATGTTGACTTGACATTCTTCATAGACCTTAATTATTTTGGCTATGCACTTGATCCAGGTCTCAAATTTGTCTATCTCTTCACCCTAATATATCTTCACTAAGATCTGGAAGTGCTATTTCTTGATTATTTTTAGGTCTTGGAGGGCGGCTTTCCATTTTCTTATCTCAGACTCTAAACCACCTTCATTCTCGATCAAGTCTATCAACTTGGTCTCTTCAATAAAAATGAATCTATAAGGCCTAAACACTAGTTTGATGGCCCCTTCTCCATATTGTTCAAAGTCATTTTTCGAGTCTGCACTCGCTTGGACAAAGGAAGGGGTCAAATCAGCCAGTAAATCTGGAGTGGCCCTCTTTTCTAATACGTCCTGTAATTAGGCCTCCGGGTAACTTGGATCAATAGGACCCAGCATTTTATGAACGAACTTCTTCAAAGCCTCATTCTTCTATGTTAGGGACTTTATATTTTCCTCATCCTTGCTCATGAATCCTAAAGCGTGCTTAAGCCCTAAAGTTGCCAATGTCTTTCTCCCTTCCCTAGTAGGTTCACCCAAGTCTACCTCTTCAAATGTGTAATCTTCTGGGGTGGCTTGTGTTTGAGAAGTGATAGCAGAGGGAATTGCTACTTGTGCCTTCCAGCGACCCCTAGTTTCTTTGGTGACATAGTGTAAGGTATAAAATTTGGCACAAGAAGGATTTCCTAAATAAGATTTGTGTAATGTGGTAAAGCGAGATCCTAAGGCCAAATTTATGTTTTCTTACACTTAATTATTATGATAAAATAGCTTGAGAAACATGTAAGAAATAAATGGATAAGATACCTACCTCATAACATAGTAGATCTGGAAACACTCATTTTCTGAGGTTTGTATTGAGTTTCTAGAAAATCTAACAGTTGATCCCGAACTAGAATGTAGAGATGAACAAAACCCATAAATATTTTTCCGTTCTGATGTCGTCTTATGAAAAGGGTCAACCTTGACCTACAAATGTCACCCCTGACCCAATAATGTCGACCCTGACCTACACAGTGTCAACAGAAAATCTATTTGTGGATCTCAGAAGTTCGCTGAAAAGGGTATCCAAATCTGGTCTTAGATCTGCTATCCTGCACCTGTAACTCCCGAAAACAACACCTGGAAATATCTGAAAAGAGGGATTTTGGGGTGGCTATGTAGGGTTTTTCCTTAGTCAAACCCCCATTTTGGTGATCTCCACCTCCACAGATAGCTGAATATAGAATGTAGTGTGTGTGTGTATTGATCTCTCAAAAAGAGCTTTTGAACATGCAATATCAAGATCTAATCTTCTAGATTAACAATCCTAACATAACATGGAAATGAGAAAGCAATGCATAGATTTGAATATGACAAAGAAAGAATACCAAGCCCCCAAGGCTAAAGTATTCCCATCAACTCACAATCCATAATTCCTACCCCATGATGATGTCCTTTGAATGTTTGATTGTTGTGAATAGTAGATCAAAAGAGAGAGCCTTCTTGCTTCAATGAAAATCTACCATAGTTTTGTCCTCAAAGTGCTTGATTGAAGATGATGATATATGTCCTCCTAGCATGTTCCTCTATATCATCCTCTTGCTTTCTTGCCTCATCATTCCATCATGTAATCTCCCGATTTCGTTTCATGAGCAAATGAAGGCAAAAGAGAGTGTTTATATAGAGATCTCAACATAGGCCTCTTAGGGCAATGCAAGGGATCCAAATTTAGATTTCACCTCGAATCATGGTCCAATCACATTTTCCAACTAAGGATAAAACATATTAATTCAAATATTAGAGAAAACACTTCCGCATCCAAACCCGGGGACCTATTTTAAGTTTCGGGCCCCGATAAGCTCCAGATTTGAAAGTGGGGACCAATACCTGGCTAAGGTCTATGTCAACCTCGACCCTGATCTAGGTCAGGGTTGACCTTGACCTTGACCTGAGGTTTCAGGTAGGTCACCAAAAAGTTGCAGAAAGGTTTCCAAATCAGCCGGGGACCTAGAAAGGTAGGGGAATGTGCCAGAGTGTTTAAGAAGGCCTAGAGGCCCAGAGAGAGTAGGATGATGCCCAAGAGGACCAATACATAGGTCCTACCTTGAGAGAAGAGCCATGGAGAGAGAAATCTAGGAGAATCCACAAGATCCTAACCCTAATTTCATCTACACATGTATAATCAAGCACAAATGCAAATCTAATATTCCAACCATACTAAATGAGGGTGCTAAGCCTATCAAAATGGAAGTGCTTCCATTTTAAGATGATACACATAGGATATTGTCCTAGCTGGTATGATGACCTATGTTTGGTGGAAGGATTGCTATAAAGATGCCATAATTGTTTCCTCCCCCTCTTCCTCATCTGTGTAAGTCCTCTTCAGGGTCTGAATCTCTTTAGTAAACCAAGTAGGTTTACTAAAGATGGTGACTGGCTCATATGGGGCAATGTGGAGGATCAACCCCAAGTTCTATGACCCGGTGATCAATTGCTCTTCTGATTCTTTATCTTTTTCTCCCTCATTCACTTCTTGTTGGCCTTATCATTCTCCCCTTAATTCTCCCCCTATCTCTTCCTCTATTGACCTATCTAGCCCATCCTTACCTTGGGCCTCATCCCTCAAAGAACTGATAAAAACTTCTGTATTGAGACCAGTCATGGCTTCCAGTGTGGTTTTAAAATGTGACACAACTTCTCCACTTATTGAACCCTGAGCAGTCAGGATGAAGCTCAATAGGGGTACAGATGGAGGTGGGGTATATGTTGGAACTATGAGTGGCAGAGTAGGAATAGGAACTGTGAGTGGTGGAGTAGGAATAGGAAGAGTCAGAATGGGAAGTGGGAGAGTAGAAGTTGAAGGAGGTGGAATTAGCGTTGGATTTGGGAGAGAAGGTGGTGGAGTGGGAATTAGAGGCAGGAGAGTGGTTGGTGGAAAGAAAATGTGAGGTGGTGGAGTGGAAGTGGAACTTTCTCCTGCAGCTCTATCCCCTATTGTGTCCTGAGCTATTGTAGCATCTTGAGTTTCAGGCCCTTGGCCTGTGTTGGAGCTTATCCTTGTGATTGGCATGTTCATTGCTGGATTCATGAACTGGGTCAGAGGTGGAGTGAGGACCACATATGGTTGTACAAGTGTAGGGGATCCCATGTCAAACCCTATTGTTGAATCAGGTGTATCATTCCCTTGGTGCAAAACCTTCTAGGCCTTCAAAATTAGATATTTGGAACTCGTCCGAGCCTAAGGCATCCAGAGGGTTGTCTTTCTCTTTAGGATCTTCTATGTGTTTCCTAGAAGTCTCATTTTACTTCCTCTTCTGAGATCTGGTCCTCTTAACCAGTGGTAATTCTTCTTCTTCTTCTTCTTCTTCTTCTTCTTCTTCTTCTTCTTCTTCTTCTGACTCCTTTTGAAAGGTTTCCAGTTATGGCTCAGACACAGAAGCTCTCATCCTTTTATACATTTTCTTCCCCTTTTTGGAGGTAGGAGGAGATTTGGTAGAAGTGGAAGGGCCTTCATCTTGTGGGGCTTGTGATGATCCCACTAGAGGATCTATTTGTCCAATCATCCTAGTTTTAGGAGCCTTGTGCCTTGGATTAGGCCCATACTCTACCACACGTTCATGGCCATAAACTGTGCTTGGCTTCTGTGGTGGCACTTTCTTATACTGGGGCACTGTAGACTTATCCTCGTGTTGCTTATCCACATTATTGTGTGGATCCATCAATGTATTCACTAGGATTGGATCCATCTTATAATGCCTTTTGATCCATGTTTCATTTGTTCAGATCACATGCCTAGCTTGGAATTCAATGTCATCATTCTCATCCTTATCAAATTCTACATTCATGATGGGCCTGTTGTATATTTTGTTCATAGTGTAAATGGTCTCTATCACCCTATCTGAATCATTTTCCCAAACCTTTGGGGAAATTGGGGTCTTCAAAGTTTCCTATGCAAGGGTAAGGGACATCTTGCAATAGTCCCTGATCCTGACCTCATGATCATCTATATAGTTTATCTAGTTATCTTCAAGATGTGGTTCGTGAATTTAGAATCTATCAATAATATGACTGTATGTACCTATTGGGTCAAACTTGGCCCAGAGAATTTTGTAGAGTTGAAGTGGACACTCATCCCACTCGAAGGCCAAGGATTTTTGAACCTTCATGTCCTATAGAGTGTGGGGGCCCAGAGAAATAGGGCAATCTCAGCAATGCTTCTTCTTATGATTTATATGCTTGTAGGCATCTGCGAGCTATCTAGCCATTTATAAAGTGATTATCCAATCAGATGGATACCTGGGTAACTTCTTTGGTTTCAAAGTAGACCCTGCCACTCAGATATATGTGAATGTTCTAAATTGTATATAATAGGCCCCAATGGCCCTCACCTTGGCAGCTTCTTCCTCTGACATTCTCTTTGCAAAGTCACCTTCAATAGATCAAATGATCATGAAGATGAAAGCGTCATTTACTATTTTGTAATTTGGGCTATCCTTTGGAATTTTTTCCTTTCTCACTAGCTGTGGATATACAACATGGGGCCATGCATTCTAATCATTTATGTTTCCCCTTTTGGTAAGTCCTGGATAGTCTGCTCGTGCTGCTAGCAAGTACACAATGTATGTACTCAAATAGAATTTCAGGTTATGTCTCAGCGATGTTAGTTGTTCATCCAATTTGTCACTAATAATGGTTCTCCAATTGAACCTAGACTTGCAACCTCTAATCTTCTTTATTGGGAGGATCATCTAATCCTCAAGTTGGATAGACTAAGATTGTCTATACACTACTTAATAATGTTACCGCTTCCTGGATGTCATCTTTCAAATACCCCCTCCCAAGGTCTATCTTATCCAACTTTTTTTTTGGAAGTGGTTTCTTGAGGTAATTGTTATTTATGATCTTGTATGTCTCTTCACCTTTTCTTGTAAACCATCTAAGGCCTTTTCTAATGAAGAAGTCATAAAAATTGTCTACACCCTTGTGGAAGTGAAAAACCTCCTGTATGATGTATGGCCTTATGTCCAGCACCGCCTATCCTTCTATATTCCAGACCACCATTTCATCTGGTTTGTAGTAGTTTGAGAGGGTCATTATTAGCTCAAACAAGGAGACTACCATTGGGTGGGCTACTACGTTAAACATGCCTGATAGGACTAATGAGGTACAATCTTTAGATATTTCTACTGGTTGGGAGCATCTTATCAAGAACTCATCCCAGTCCACATTTTCGATGTCAGTGTCTGTGATTTCCATGTGTTTATTTCTGATCTTTGAAGGGGGGTGATTCCCCTTATATAAGTACTTAATTGGAGACATTTTTCATTTCTCAGGAATTCCTGCAAGAAAAGTGCAAGTATCAGTGTTTTATTGAAAAGGGAAACTACAAAAATAGGAAAAAAACTGATTAATCTAGGAAAATAGAAGCGAAAAA
Source organism: Thuja plicata (assembly GCA_018584345.1). NCBI lineage: Eukaryota > Viridiplantae > Streptophyta > Pinopsida > Cupressales > Cupressaceae > Thuja > Thuja plicata. The sequence goes on along the minus strand of MU224647.1, from coordinate 928,238 downwards.
TATCTTCAAGTAGTCAGAAATGTAGATTTCACACTTTTGGCCCTTTCAAGATTTCAGATGCTGAAAACCGGGTCAGGGTCTGAAAGGGCCGAAAGTGTGAAAAGAACAAGGGATCAAGAACCAATATTTTGGGCTTTTGGGGTGCAAAAGTCTGAACAGAATCTCTGACTCTAAAAGTCTGAGACCCGCAGAGGGATAACCATGTTCAATGATTTAGACATGTCGATGTTTTGAACATTTTAGAGGTCTGAAATACTGAAAAGGTCAAAGGCGTGAGAAGAACTTGGGCAACAAAAAACCCGACCTAGTTTTTTGGCCTTTCAGAGGCCGAAAACCTGCGACAAAGGTCGCGACAAAGAAAACCCTAGGAGACAAGATAATAAATGAAAAAATACAAAAGGAGAGGGAGCCTCCACCGCAAGCCCAAATGCGCAAACCCTAAGGACTTGGGGGGGGGAAGTGCACTGGACTAGACAATAGGACACAAAAAACCCTAACCTAGTCAGCAGAGGAAAACCAACAAAATTGGATAGTGACGAATACCTACCTTTTGAACGCATGGGGGTGGAGGACGAGGACAAGAGAGGCCAAAGGCATAGGGTGAACAATAATGACGAGTGAGGATGATGAAATAGCAAGGTTGTGTGAGTACTGAAGATGCAAGAGGAAGAAAATGCAAAGTGAAGCTCACTTAGGGCTCAAGCCCTTAAATAGCCCGTGAACTACATCACCATCTTTTGGTGTTTTGGCATCTGAAACACCGAAAGGTCTGAAGATTTGGTCCGTCGGCCTTTTCAGTGTTTTTGGAGGCCAAAAACAATGAAAGGGCTGAGCTTCACCCTTTCAGCCATTTTGAAATTTTGGGGGACTCTAGGTCCTCTGAAATGAAAAAAAAGCCAAAAAAAATCTTTTGGCTTGGCTCAACAAGCCCGTTCAGAGACACACTTGTGAGGAACTCGGGAAGGGGGAGACTCAAGAAAACCAAAAGACACAAAAAAGGGGGGTCCCCATGGTCAGAGGACCAAAATGGGGTGTGTGTTGTGGACCCACAACAAATAGCCCCAACAAAAGGAGAAATGACCAAGGCATTTCTTCATCATCAAGACCCTTCTGGGTTGTAACGTTGCATGGAACGAAAACCAAGAGATGTATGTGTTGACAATCTTTCAATGACTTTCAATTCTAAAGTTTCTACTGGTCTCCTTAGTGTTTGTTCATGTGTATTCATTCCTTGACCTTTGATTGCGGCAACCCGAACGTTCGTCAGTTGCTCCCAACCTTTGCCATGTAGATGAAGGCTTCCCAGAAAGAGCTTTGCTACCAGTTAGGCGTCCATAACCCTGAAAAATTTTTCCCTGAATCCCAAGTATAACCTTGCTCTACTGCCAGTCGGTCGTTCATAGCCTCGGTAGAGGTTTTCATGGTCACCCTAGTCTGTTTTGTCTACTAAGCTGTAAATTTTTCTTGAGAGTCCTGTTCTTTGGATAGTTGCTTTTATTTTCTTCTGGGTTCATGAAATGTGTCAGGCTTTAGATGTATGTTTATTCCACGTGTTGAGGTCCATACTTTCTTTTTTAATATTTGATCTGAGTGGAGATTAGGTTATGCCACCTAGATTTCACACTTGTGACCTCTTCAGGCCACTTTTCCTTTTGTATGCTCTTTCTTCTCTTTCTTCAGCTATTTCTTTCTTTTGTTGTTGCCTTCACATTCATTTATACTTGGGTTCTGGGATCGGTGGGTACCCGAATCCACACACTAATGCTGGTTGCAAATGACAAATGCTAGAGACACCAACGTTCTTGGGTGTCGTCTCTTAATGTGTTTTGGTGATCAAGATGACCGAGCTCTAAATATCTTCCTGTCTGCCAATGATAGATGTCACCACTTTATCTTTTGGAGTGTTCTCTACATTGTATGTTTCCTTGGAGAATTTGACTAAGAAATACCTCTACTCCCATTTTAGGAACCATTTGGGATGAACCAAAGACACACTTGACCCAAAGCAAAGGAGCCACGACAAAAGGAGGTGACCAAGGATAGAGGAAAGGACTGAGGATGGAGAAAATGAAAAAATAAAGGAAAGAAAAGACAAAGAAAGAAAAGGCTATGATACAAGTGACAGAATGCAGTTCTTCTTAGGATTCAAAGTAATGTTTGAGGAATTTACCATTGAATGGAAATGGGGTTAACTCTCCATTTAGAGTGCTGATCCTAAAAAAAAATTCTCCCAAGATCTCTGATATCTGATAAGGGCTTGTCCACAATTTTTGGAATTTGGTGTGGCTGCCCAACTTTTCTTTCACCTTATCCCACATGAGAAAAAGGTCAAAGATCCTAAAGGATTTAATGGTGGCTCTCTTGTTGAACCACCGCTTGATGATGGCCTGGTGATTTGACACATGCTCTAGGGCCAAGGTTCTCTTCTCCTCCAGGTTGAGGAGGTTCACAAGTCTGACTTGTACTCGATCTTCGCCTCCCATGTATTGGTCCATAAATCTCAAGATTGGGATTTTCAAGTTCATAGGGAAGACTGGTTGCAATCTGTAAACCAATTGGTATGGGGATGTCCCCAAAGAATTCATGATCCTCACCCGTTCAGTCCACGGGGCATACTTCAATTTTGTTTTCCAATCCTAGGGATTGTTGTCTAGGAGATGTTTGATCATCGTTGTCAAGTTCTTGTTGGTAAAATATGCTACTGCATTGCCTTTTTGATAATAATTGGAGGAGAATTTGAGGATTACCTAGTTTTTGAAGGCCCATTGCGTGAGCGAGGTGGATGAGAAAGAAGGAGCATTGTCACATACCAGATAGAATGACATTCTGAACTTGGTTATGATGTGTTCCTCTAGGAACTTGGTCACTACCTCTATGGTGCAATTCTTCAATGCTTGGGCCTCCATCCAACGTGTGCAGTAATTGGTAGCTATTAGAATAAATGTGTTCCCTACAAACGAAGGGGGGTTAATCACTCCAACAAAATCTAAGCCCCATTGGGAGAACAAGTGTACCTCATATATCGGCTACAAGGGCATTCCGGATTTCTCTCCCAAGTTGCACTTGTTTGGCAAGTGTGGCATGATCTTACATGTTCTCCAGTGTCTGTAAATAATGTTGGCCAAAAATATCCTGCCCTCAGGATTTGGTGAGCGGTTGCCTTAGGTGAACCGTTCCCTGTCCCATATTTGTCATGAAAATCTTCTAGGACTTGTTTTGCTTCTAGCCTATCTAGACACCTCAGGTACAAACCCTCATAATTACGTTTATACAACTGGCCATTCTTTAGCATGTAGGAGCTACTTTTTATTTTCAAGGCCCTTCTCTGTGATCTGTTCATCCCCTCTAGGAAACCATTCTACAGTAGGTAGTAGACTATATCTTGATACCATGTATTAGTGATCACAGCTTGATCGGTGAAAGTTTGGCATACTAGACCTTCTTCCACTTTAGAGATCAGTTTCATCAGGCCTTGGCCCCTTACTATTTTCATCGGCTGGATTTCTAGGTCAAACTCTTTTAGGATTGTAATCCATTTCCCTCTTTTCTCTCCCAGCTCATTCTACATCAAAAGAGACTTCACAACTATGTCGGGGACTATCCCGAAGACTTTTCTCCTCAAGATGTAGTGTCAGAACTTCTTCACCGCTTTGACGAGAGAAAAAGATTGTTTGTACAGGTTTGGGTAATTGATCTCAGCATCCTTAAAGGGGAAACTCATGAATGTTATCGATCTCTCATCTTGGTTTTTGAAGGCCCACCATTGCGTGAGCGAGGTGGATGATAAATAAGGAGCATTATCACATAACAGATAGAATGACATTCCAAACCTGGTTATGATGCATTCCTCTAGGAACTTGGTCACTACCTCTATGGTGCAATTTTTCAATGCTTGGGCGTCCGTCCAATGTGTGTAGTAATCAGTAGCTATCAAAATAAACTTGTGCCCTGCAGATGAAGGGGGGTTAATCACTCAAACAAAATCTAAGCCCCATTGGGCAAACATGCGTACCTCATATACCGGTTGCAAGGGTATTGCCGGATTTCTCTCCCGAGTTGCACTTGTTTGGAAAGTGTGGCATGATCTTACATGTTCTCTAGTGTCTTTGAATAATGTTGGCCAAAAATATCCTACCCTCAGGATTTGGTGAGCGGTTGCCTTAGGTGAACCGTGTCCTGTCCCATATTTATCATGAAAATATTCTAGGACTTGTTTTGCTTACAGCCTATCCAGACACCTCAGGTACAAACCCTCATAATTATGTTTATACAACTGGCCATTATTTAGCATGTAGGAGCTTCTTTTGATTTTCAAGGCCCTTCTCTACGATCCATTCATCCCCTTTGTGCAAAAATTCTACAGTAGGTAGTAGACTATATCTTGATACCATATATCAGTGATCACACCTTGATCGGTGTAAGCTTGGCATACTAGAAATTCTTCCACTTTAGAGATCAATTTTGTCAAGCCTTGGCCCCTTACTAGTTTCATCGGTTGGATTTCTAGGTCAAAATCTTGTAGGATTGCAATCCATTTCCCTCTTTTCTCTCCCATCTCATTCTGCATCAACAAAGACTTCACAACTGCGTCGGGGAGTATCCCGAAGACTTTGCTCCTCAAGATGTAGTGTCAGAACTTCTTCACCGCTTTGACGAGAGAAAAATATTGTTTGTCCAAGTTTGGGTACCTGATCTTAGCATCCTTAAAGGGGAAACTCATGAATGTTATGGATCTCTCATCCTCATTATCTTTCTTTTGAGTGAGGATACCTGCACATGAGTGTTTTGATGCAAAATAATATACTTTAAAAGGAATAGTGTAGTCAGGGTTGACGAGGACAAGGGCTGTAGAAATTGCACCCTTTATCTCCTCAAAATATTTCTTTACTAGGATGTTCCATTCAATCTTGGCATCCTTCTTGAGCATGTCATTCAAGGGTTTGACTATTTCTGAGAATCCGCTGATGAACTTCCTTACAAAGTTGATCTTCCCAAAGAAAGATTTTAGCTCCTTGCGGCTATGAGGCGGTGTCAATTTTAGAATGGCTTCCACCATTTCATGGTTTATGACTATCCTATCTTCTGAAATGATGTGTCCCAATAGCTTGCCTTTAGTTACCCCAAACACACATTTCTTAGGATTGAGAGAAATCCCAGATTTCCCGCATCTTTGAAGGCACTTTCTAAGATGATTTAAGTGGTCTAATCTTTTCTTTGAGAAGAGTGTGAGATCATCCATCTAAATGATAATGCATTTCCTAACTAGCCCCTTGAAAGCTATGTTCATGGCCCTCTAGAAAGTGGCCCCGACGTTAATCAGACCAAAAGGCATCCATTGGTAAGCAAAGGTTCCCCATTCGGTTGTGAATGTTGTTTTCAGTCGGTCCTCTTCCTATACCATTACTTGGTTGTAACCAGAATAACCATCTAGGAAGGACATCATTTGAGACGTGTTGACTATCTGCAACACTTCATCAAGAGATGAGAGTGGGTAGTTGTCTTTCTGAGAGGCTTTGTTCAGGTTTCAGAAGTCCACGCATAGTCGGATCTCACCAGTTTTCTTTCTTACGGGTATCAAGTTGGCCACCCATGTAAAGTGTTGTATGAGGAATATGATTATGGCATCTAGCAATTTCTGAACTTCCTTTTGTATCAAGGGATCCATAGTGGGGTTGACGGGTCATTGACGTTGGTGAAACGGTTTAGAATCTGGCTTCAGTGGGATATTGTACACAATGACTGAAGTGTCATATATTTTTATTTCTTCATATCTCCAAGCTACGACATCTTGATATTGTGTGCTGAGGTGGACCATCTCATCTTTCTCCTCTTTGGTACATACTTTCCCAATGTGAACTTCTCTCGGCTCATCTTCAGTGCCAAGGTTATAGGATTCATACTCTACCATCGGTTGGTATGTCTAGATGTCTTTTCATGGCTGTCCCATTGCTGTAAAAAATCCTCTCTAATTCCACCATTCCTTTGGGTATGAAATTGGTTCTTAGGTTTATGATGCCTTGATCATCAGGGTCTTCCATTCTAACTTCTTATTTTGCCTCTTCTCTCTTTTCATCTATGATTTATTTCTTGAACACTCCTGCGCACATGATGAATTCTAGGACATGTTGGCCATCTTGAAAGACTTGGAAATTGGTAATGTTATCCGGGATGGCCAGGGCTGCAACAAGTTCAACTGATAACTTCTTTAGTTTAGACTTCTCCATCAGATGTAGCTAACTAGCAGACATGGCCAGAGCATCGGCCACAACATTCTTTTTTCGTGGGATAGTGTTGATGTTGAATGCTTCAAAATAGTTGATCAAGTCCCGTGACCTGTTTCGGTAGGCTGAAAGCTTCTTATCGTTGCAAGAATACTGAGTGCAGATTTTCTTGATGACCAATTGTGAATCTCCTTCCACCGTTAAGGATTTTATTCCTTTCTTGTGGGATAGGAGGAGTCCACAGACCAATGCTTCGTACTCTGCAACATTGTTAGTGCACCGAAATTGAAATCTGTATGCAGCATAAAAAAACTTACCTCTCAAATTTATGAGTTTGATCCCCGCTCCTACTCCTTGTTTGTATTTGGAGCCATCAAAGCATAATTTCCATATCTGGTACTGCTTTGCGGGCTTTGAGCCGTCCAAAACCCTTTGTTTAGGGTCATTGCTTCTTTTCTCCTTCACTACCCAAGGAAGTTGACTCTCCTTTTTCCATCTCTTGGGCACTTTCGGGGTGAGGGGATTTAGTATTTTCACCTTCTTTATCTTCTTTTGATTCTCTATATGGTGGAAATGCTCCATCATTTGAAGTGCTCCAGTCACTAAGTAAGTTCCATGTAGGGCTCTGGGTGTCTCTATCTGACCCACCATCTTGACTTTCAGCTGGGGCGTGTGTGTCCACTAAGTTATCTATTCTGACCTTAGAGTCACCTTCACTTTCCGTCTCAAGGGTTTCCTTTCCTGCTTTAGGTTCCCCTAGGTTTTTGACTGGTAGGGAAATTTGGGTTAGCACTCAGGACAACGCACCTTGGCAATTAGAGCACGTGAATTCTGAGTGACTCTCTTGATGTAACCAACAGTACCCTGGCAACAGAAGGATGTTAGGGTCCGCATCTTTCCCTAGGTGCTACATGCTTGTTGTTATAATTATGATGAAGTTTTGAAAGATGTCTTCATAGATGTTGGGTTCCAGCAGGCCTTGCATCGGGCTATGGCTTTGTTCTTCAACCTCCCTGAACTGGAACATTAAAATTTCATCCATCCGATAGGTGCCTAGGTCGGTCTGTGTGAACATGAATTCATTAGGAGCATTATATTCAGTGATCATCTTTCTTAACTTAGGCTTGGCATTGATTTTGATTTGGTTGTTCAGTCCTTTCCATGGTAACCATAGCTTTGTAAAATCGGTGGACAGCCATCCTCTCAAGCATTTGGTCCATTCCCTGCTTAGTAACATTCCATAAGTTTTGGGAATATCTACCACGTGAACATTGATGTACTCTTGTATCCTTGGATCAACAACCAGTTGGATGTGTATGTCCTTGAGAATGCTAATCACCTTGACCTTTGTCTTGTCAAGTTGGATCACCACTCTATTTATGGTTTGTGGAACCATTCCCAATTTTTGATAGATAGATAGTGGCATGACGTTGCAAGATGCTCTGAAATCAATCAGGCAGTTGTGTAGGTTCTTCCTAAATAACTGCAGACTAAGCAGGAACGGTGGTACCTCTATCTTGTCTTTGAACATTGTCAGGAAATCTTTGGAAGCGTTGACATTAGAGGTGGTCTTGATGTTTCTAGCCATTCCTCCTTATTTTGAATGGTCCAAGGATTTCAAGAGGGATTCTCTCTAAGAAGGGAAACCTTGGATCATCTCAAAAATTGATATGTTAGCCTTGGTTTTCTTTTGCTCTTCAACTGCACTGTATTTGTCATTTGACCATGCTAGGCTCCTATAATTAGTGAAAATGTTTGGTGGGGATGAAATAGAAGCATTCCGGCCTCTTGGTGGCATGGGATTATTGCTCGCTCATGGATCTGGTGGAGTTGGTTGTTTACTCAGAGGTATACCATTGATGATGGGTTCCTTTTGAATTCATAGATTGTAGGAATTTTAGTGATCATTCTGAAAGGCATGAACTTCTGAGTATTCAGGATTGTTCTCCCTTTGGAATGGGAAGATGAACTCTTCTTCTTCCGAACAAGGGCCCAAATTTTCTCCATTTATGGATTCATAGGAATCAAACATGATGGCATTTAACTGAATGGATGGTTCCTCTGGATCCTGGGGATAATGATTATGGGAGTTTCTTCCATATTGGTTGTTACTTTGGCGTAGATTTGAAGCCCCAACAAAATTATCTTCCACAGCTTCATAGGTGTTAGCCTTATCCACCCGTATACTTCCATTGTTGGGTTGGGTATTCCATGGTCTACTCGGTCTTTTCTGCCCAAATGACTTATCCTGGGTATTTTTGTTATTGTTGTAAATGTTAAAATTTTGGTTCTGATTCTGGGGATAAGGATTTGGACCAGACGGTGCTTGTTGGTATTTACTTTAGTTTTGGGAAGGATTTAACTTCATACGGGTGAGCTCATTTATGAGTTGGGACAAGTTCTTCTTTATAGCATCCAATTCAGAGGCTAAGTGGGTATCTAGTTCAGCTTGGGGCACAACCCTATGTTCTACACACACTATTTTATGAGCCTCGTAACTGGGATAAGTGATGGGTGGTGGTAGGGATGCAAATGGTTGTGCAGGAATTGGATTCAGCAGGTGTGGGTGAGTGGCCAAAGCTTAACTTCTTGTTGTAAATGGATGTGGGGCAATATCATTGTCAATGTTTGGAATTGTTGTGAAGTTCCCTTCTTGCGGATCCATTTGTTGTGTGAATGTTATGGCCTCATTGTACACCTTTTCCATTGTGTCCCTATCTACAGGCAAGAGTCTTCTTAGAAAGATCGAGGTGAAGGGATCCAGAGCTTTGAGGTAAACTTTTATGACGGTTGCCTCTGGTTTGGTGTAAGGGGCTTCCAACTTTTCATGCATTTTGTGGAAACGATGATTGAACATGGCGATGGGCTCCTTAGGATCTTTTCTCATTGTTATGAACTGGTGATGTGTCATGGCTGGATCCACATACAACTTGAATTGATTAATAAATTTGGTTTCAAATTTTTTCCATGCAGAGATATATCCCTTTGGTAAATTTAGGTACCAGTTGTATGCAAATCATCCCAAGGTGTATGGGAAAAGGTGACATACAACATCTTGGTGTGCAATATCCTTGTAGTTTCAAATTTCTTTGAAGGCACGAATGTGCTCTTCTGCTATTCTTGATTTTCCATATATGAAACATGTGCAAAACCTTTCCGAATTTTTGGGCAATTCATGGAGCTTCCCAATAAAATTTAATGGTGAACTTTGTGCGTTGGCGAAGAAATCCATTGGACGAGGTTGTTGCAAATTTTGATTTTGTATGTTCTGATACTGATTTATGGTTGTGGGAACAATTGGGGCAGAAATGTGTGATTTAAGTCCAAGCGGATTCTATAACTCGATAGGATGGTGAGAGGAGTTCTCTCTTGTTTTCTCTTTGTTGCTGCAAGCTCTACGATGGTGAGTGAGTTCAATGAAATTTCTTATTTTTGGAGATGATCTAAGTACTTGCTCAAACCGCTCCGGAGAAAAGGATCTGATGTTTTCCATCTTTTAAGTCTTGAGCCTCCTTCTAGCGCCACTTCTATTGAGTGTCATTTTTACACAAGTCAATGTCTAGGATCTCGAGATTCGATTTCCTCTCTTGAAAGAATAATGAAGTTATTCCCAAGCTTCTCTGCGGTCGGGTCACAACCTGCTTGGTTACTCAGTTGAAGATAAATGTGAATGTTCACGAGGAGGCCTATGCTGGTACATTCAAGACATCAAACTGCAAAACAAATTTAGTACATTTTTTTGGTATTTTCTGATTTATCAAAGATTTTGTGTTTTAATTAAAGATGCAATTTTGCATTTTTTCATGATGAAGATTACTTTCAAAATTATGGCAGAATTTAAATGAGTAGGGTAACAAGAAATGAAATGAACTTGCTAAAAATTAAATCCTAACGGATATAAACCGTTGTCAATCTTCCCTTGAAAATTGAATGACGAAGATATTTGGAACAAACCCACGGAGTATAAATCAGAAAAAGTCACGATTCTATACTCGGTGGATGGAATCATTTGGAGAGAAAATAAATTCACCTGTGCAAGATTTTCAAAATCTATCAAATCACGAAGCCACCAAGATGTACGCACCCACGAGACAGATTTATCATTAAGCTCAATAGATGATACCTTCCATGCATTTTTCACAAAAAGGTAGGTAGACAACAACAAACTCCAACTAATATAAACGCAGATTCAAAACATAATAAAATAATTGTCTCCTTGAAAACAATGAACGAGTATGCACATGTTAACCAATTTTGCATAGGTGGCAACAATTAACACACCACGAATGAAGCACCAAATGTAGATCTTTATTGCATTAAGAATTTGACCCTATTGCATTGCTTTTGATTACAATATATAGAGTTCTGATCTACAAACTATGAATGCCAAAATTATGGCATCAGAGAGTCTAAATTAATGAACATAAGCTAAAACTAAGACTTTGCTGAAAGGAAACTACTGATAACTAATACAAATCAACTTGCATGGAATTTTAATCCATTTACAATCAGTTTGTCCATGCAAGAAGGATCAAACTCTTCTAGAAAAGAGAAAGAAAGAAGATAGGGTTTCTCTACATGCAATTGAAGTCTTCTTCTTGATCTTTGAGTTGTGCCTTGGATTCTTCATCTAAGGTTCTCTCTATGGTGGGAACTGATAGAGGACCCTTAGTCCTTCAAAAATGAACTCCATTTGGGCACCCATCTAATCTGGAGTTCAAACTCCATGCAAAAAAGTGAGCTCACTAGAAACACCCAGATTTTCAGACCCCGACCTCTCCTCCGAAGTTTTTTAAGTGCCCCAAAAATGCTAAGTGTCGACTTCTAACTGTGGAGGCCTAAAATTTTTGGCCCTTTCAGAGGCTGAAAGGCCAAAATGTTTCGAAGGTTGAAAGGCTGAAAAATGCATAGGCCGAAAGGCCGAACTTTAGCCTTTGTAGAAAATTTTTCCCAAGTGTGGAAAACTGCCTTCTTCAAAATCCTGAAGGGATTTGAGGAGTCAGTTTGGAAAGACTTATGGATGTTCATCCCAGAGCCTTTGTATGATCTCTTGAACTTTCTCATAATTTATCTCCTTCCTCTTTGCTTTATTGACCCTCCGTTCTTGCTTCTCCCTGAATATGGTCAATTCAGAAGCAAAGAACTTGATCTCCTCTTCATGTTCTGACATTACCTGCATGTCTTCCCTACAATGGAACAACTATTGTAGGGCCTCTTTGGTGCTGACCTCTGCTAGAATATCTTTGAATTTTTTATCCACCTCTTTTGATGGACACAGGATATGCTTATCTTGGTCTCAGTATAAATCAAGGCCGATCCCTGTGAAGAAACCATCTATCTCCTCTACCCACTCCAAGACCTCCTTTTATTTTTCCAATATGTTGGCTTGACATTCTTCATAGAATTTAATTATTTTGGCTATGTGCTTGATCCAGGTCTCAAACTTATCTAGCTCTTCGCCCTCATAAATCTTCACTAAGATCTAGAAGTGATGTTTCTTGATTATTTTTGGGTCTTTGAGGGCGGCTTGCCATTTTCTTATCTTAGACTCTAAACCACCTTCATTCAGGTTTATCAACTTGGTCACTTCAATCAAAATGACTTTGCAAGGCCTAAACACCAGTTTGATGGCCCCTTCTCTGTATTGTTCAAAGTCATTTTTCCAGTCTGCACTCGCTTGGACAAAGGAAGGGGTCAAACCAGTCAGTAAATCTGGGGTGACCCTCTTTTCTAATATGACCTATAATTAGGCCTCCAGGCAACTTGGATCAATGGGACCTGCCATTTTATGAATGAACTTCTTCAAAGCCTCATTCTTCTCTGTTAGGGACTTTATAGATTTCCTCATCCTTTCTCATGAATACTAGAGCTATCAATGTCTTGCTCCCTTCCCTAGTAGGTTCACCCAATTCTACCTCTTCAAATGTATAATTTTCTGGGGTGGCTTGTTTTTTAGAAGTGCTAGCAAAGGGAATTGCTACTTGTTCTTTCCAATGACCCTTAGTGTCTTGGGTGACATAGGATATTGTCCTAGCTAGTATGCTGACCTATATTTGGTGGAAGGATTTCCCTAAAGACGTCATACTTGTGTCCTCCCCCTCTTCCTCATCTGTGTAAATCCTCTTCCAGGTTTGAATCTCTTTAGTAAACCTAATAGGTTTACTAAAGGTGGTGACTGGCTCATATGGGGCAATGTCAAGGATCGACCCCAAGTTCAGTGATCCGGTGATCAATTGCTCTCCTGATTCTTTATCTTGTTCTCCCTCCTATTCACCATCTCCCAAATTCACTTCTTCTTGTTTACCTTCTCCTTCTCACCTTCCTTCTCCTCCCATCTCTTCCTTTGTTACCCTATCTTTCCCATCCTTACCTTGGGCCTCATCCCCCAAAGAACTGATCAACACTTCTGTATTGAGGCCAATCATGGCCTCTAGTGTGGTTTTGAAAGGTGACATGGCTTCTATGCTTATTGACCCCTAAGGAGTCAGGATGAAGCATGGTAGGGGTATGGATGGAGGTGGGGTAGATGTTGGCACTATGGGTGGTGGAGTAGGAATATGCACCGTGAGTGGTGGAGTAGGAATAGGAAGAGTTAGAATGGGAGGTGGTAAGTAGAAGTTGAAGGAGATGGATTCAGCATTGGAGTTGGGAGAGAAGATGGTGGAGTGGGAATTGGAGGTGGGAGAGAGATTGGTGGAAAGGGAATGTGAGGTGGTGGAGTGGAAGTGGAACTTTCTCCTATAGGTTTATCCTATGTTGTGTCCTGAGCTATTGTAGTATCTTGAGTTTCAGGCCCTTGGCCTATATTGGAGCTTATCCCTGTGATTGGCACATTCAGTGCCAAATTGGTGAACTGGGTCAGAGGTGAAGTGAGGACCACATGTGGCTGGATAAGTGTAGGGGATCCCATGTCAAACCCTATTGTTGAATCAGGTGTGTCCTTCCCTTGGTCTGCAAAACCGTTGAGGCCTTCAAAATCATATATTTGGAGCTCGTCTGAGCCTAAGGCATCTAGAGGTTTGTCTTTCTCTTTAGGATCTTCTATGTGTTTCCTAGAAGTCTCGTTTTCCTTCCTCTTCTGAGATCTGGTCCTCTTAACCAGTCGTACTTCTTCTTCTTCTTCTTTTGGCTCCTCTTGTAAGGTTTCCAATTGTGGAGACGTAGAAGCTCTCCTCCTTTTATACATTTTCTTCCCCTTTTTGGTGGTAGGAGGAGATTGGCCAAAAGTGGAAAGGCCTTCATCTTGTGGTGCTTGTGATGATCCAACTGGAGGATCTATTTGTCCAGTCATCTTGGTTTTAGGAGCCTTGTGCCTTGGATTAGGCCCATACTTTACCACATGTTCATGGCCTTAAACTATGCTTGGCTTTTGTGGTGGTGCTTTATTATACTGGGGTACTGTAGATTTCTCCCCGCATTGCTTATCCGCCTTCTTGGGAGGATCTATCAATATCTTCACCAGGATTAGATCCATCTTATAAGGCCTTTTGATCCATGTTTTGATTGTTCAGATCACATTCCTAGCTTGGAATTCAATGTCATCAATATCATCCTTATCAATTTCTACATTCGTGATGGGCATGTTGTATATTTTGTCCGTTGTGTAAATGGCCTCCATCACCCTATCTGAATAATTTTCCCAAACCTTTGGGGGAATTTGGGTCTTCAAAGTTTCCTATGCAAGGGTAAGGGACATCTTGCAATAGTCCATGATTCTGACCTCATGATCATCTATACAATTTATCAATTGATCTTCAAGATTTGGTTTTTGAATATAGAATCTGCCAGTAATATGGTTGTATGTACCTGTTGGGTCAAACCTGCGCCAGACTATTTTGTAGAGTCTAAGTGGACACTCATCCCACTCAAAGGCCAATGATTTGCAGGCCTTCATGTCCTGTAGAGTGTAGGGGCCCAGAGAAATAGGGAAATCCCAGCAAGGCTTCTTCTTATGCTTTATATGCTTGTAGGCATCTACGAGATGTCTAGCCATTTCTAAAGTGATTATCCAACCAGATGTATACCTAGGCAATTTCTTCGATTTCAAAGTAGACCTTACCACCCGAATATATGTGAATATTCTTAATTGTATGTAATAGGCCCCAATGGCCCTCACCTTAGCGGTTTCTTCCTCCGACATTCTCTTTGCGAAGTCATCTTCAATAGATCGAATGATCACAAAGATGAAAGCGTCATTTACTATTCTGTAATATGGGATATCCTCTGACATTTTTGCCTTTCTAACTAGCTATGGATATATAAAACATGGGGCCATGCATTCTAATAGTTTATGTTGCCCCTTTTGGTAAGTCCTGGATAGCCCTCCCATGCATCTAGCAAGTACACTATGTATGTACTCATATAGAATTTTGGGTTATTTCTCACCGCTGTTAGTTGTTCATCCAATCTATCACTAATAATAGTTCCCCAATCAAACCTAGACTTGAGGCCTTTGATCTGCTCTATCAGGAGGATCATCCAATCCTCAAGTTGGATAGACTGAGATAGTCCATACACTTTTCTTAATAATGTCACCGCTACCTAGATGTCATGTTTCAAATATCCCCTTCTGAGGTCTATCTTATCCAACTTATTTTTTGGAAGCAGTTGCTTGAGGTAATTTTTATTTATGATCTCGTATGCCTCTTCACCTTTGTTTGTAAACCATCTGAGGCATTTTCCAATGAAGAAGTCATAAAACTTGTCTATACCCTTGTGGAGGTGGAAGACCTCTTCTACGATGTCTGGCCTTATGTCCAACACCACATGTCATGTATTCTTGACCACCCTTTCATCTGGATTGTAGTGGTTTGATAGGGTCATTATCAACTCAGACGAGGAGACTACCACTGGGTGGGTTTGTACGTTAACCAAGCCTGATAGGAATAATGAGGTGCATTCTTTGGATCTTCCTACTGGTTGGGAGAATCTTACCAAGAACTCATCCCAGTCAATGTTTCCGATGTCGGTGTCTATGATTTCAATGTGTTTATTTCCAATCTTTGAAGGGGGGTGATTCCCTTTATATAAGTACTTCATTGCAGACATTGTTGGTTGCTCAGGCATTACTGCAAGAAAAGTGCAAGTATCAGTGTTTTATTGAAAGGGAAACTATAAAAATGGGAAAAAAATAGATTAATCTATGAAAAAAGAAGTGGAAAAGATCTTCAAGTAGCCAGAAATGCAGATTTTGCACTTTTGGCCCTTTCGGGATTTTGGACGCCAAAAATTGGGTCGGGGTCTGAAAGGGCTGAAAGTGCGAAAAGAACAAGCGATCGGGAACCAATCTTTCAAGATTTTGGGGTGCAAAATTCCTAGCAAAATCTCAGACTCTGAAAGTCTGAGACCCACAGAGGGACAACCATGTTTGGTGATTCAGACATGTTAGCATTTTGAACATTTTGGAGCTCTGAAACACCAAAAAGGCCAAAGGCATGAGAAGCACTTGGGAAACAGTAAACCCTACCTGGTTTTTAGCCTTTCAGAGGCTGAAAATCTATGATAAAGGTCACGAAAAAGAAAACCCTAGGGGACAAGATAAAAATTGAAAAAGTACAAAAGGAGAGGGAGCCTCCCTCACAAGCCCAAATGCGCAAACGCAAAGGACTTGGGGGGAAGTCCACTGGACTAGACAACAGGACATAAAAAACCCTAACCTAACTAGTGAAGGAAAACAATAAAATTGGACAGTGAGAAAGACCTACCTTTTGAGTGTGTGGGGGATGGAGGACGAGGACAAGAGAGGCCGAAGGTGTAGGGTGAACAACAACGATGAGCGAGGATGATGAAATGCAAAGGTCGTGGGAACACTGAAGATGTAGGAGGAAGAAAAAGCAAAGTAAAGTTCACTTAGGGCTCAAGCCCTTACATGGCCCGCAGACTACATCATCATCTTTCAGTGTTTCAGCGTCCAAAACACCGAAAGGTCCAAAGGTTTGTTCCTTCGGCCTTTTCAGTGTTTTCAGAGGCCGAAAGGGCTGGGCTTCGGCCTTTCGGCCATTTTAGAATTTTGGGGGACTCTAGGTCCTCCAAAATGCCAAAAGGGCAAAAAGGCTGAGAAAAAGATTTTGGCTTGGCTCAACTGTTAGAATAATAGGCAGAAAAATGCAAATATAAATACGGAAGAGAACACAAATGACACAGAGATTTAACATAGTTCACCCAATCCTTGGGCTACGTCCAACAAAAGTGAGTCCAATATCTTTATTATTATCCAGCGATTACAATCTGAAACCTGCAACTCAATCCCGTCACAAGAAGCTATGAAAATCCCTCATACAATGAAATCTCAAAACCCTAAGCCCTTTTCACAAGCATATTTGACCTAACCTAATTAGGGCAAAAAATACTCTGACTAATAGAAAATCAATGGTCGACCCCTTACAGTATTATTAAATCATTGTTGGCGTCGAGGGGCGCTGCCCCTCGACCCCTCCCTAGGGCTCTGCCCCTTGACCCCGAGCTTGGGGCCAAAATAGATATGTCTGGGGGGAAACCGCGCTAAAAGAAACTGAGTCTGATTAGGCTCCACATACATAACAATCTCCCACTTGGAGACTGATCAGACTCCACAACAATATCCTTCCACTTGGAGACTGATCAACCAAACCTGTAGCTCCCACTGGAATAAAGAAACCACCCTGGACTCTGTTGTTCTTTTATTATGTTCAGTCTAGAAGACCAACCGAAGCTGAAGAGGAATTTAGCTTCTCCCTTGTCACTGCCTTTGTAAACATATCTGCTGGATTATCATCTGTATGTATCTTCTCCAACTTTAACTGTCCATCATCCAAAACTGACCGAATGAAATGATATCGCAATTGTATGTGCTTTGTTTTTGAGTGCAAAGCAGAATTCTTTGCAAGATGAATGGCACTCTGACTATCTAAATACAAATAATTATCTGCCTGTGGATGTCCTAATTCTGCCATGAAGAATTGAAGCCATATCATCTCCTTGGCTACCTCTGTAGCAGTAACATACTCTGCCTCTGTAGTGGATAACGCATTCACCTTTTGTAATCAAGAAATCCAACTCACTGTTGTCCCACCAACAGTAAATACATAACCTATAGTACTCTGTCTGGTATCTATATCTCCTACCAAATCTGAGTCAACATAGCCATTAACAGTAGTAGAAGAGCCCCCAAAGTGTAAACACTTATTGTATGTACCTCTCAAATATCTAAGAATCCATTTGACTGCATTCCAATGCTCAATCCCAGGGTGACTCATATACCGGCTAACAACTCCCACTGCATGTGCAATATCTGGCCTAGTACATACCATAGCATA
>MU224647.1:885915-902450 GCA_018584345.1 Thuja plicata | reverse complement strand
GGAGGAGAAACAAAACAATTGGTAGCAAAATCAACAACAAAAAGAATATTACAATATGCGAATGAAAATCGGGGACGATTCTCAGCACCAATCTACTTTATCCCAAACGACATACATTACGAGGAAAAAACATGGATTACTTCACACCACGTTTCCTACGCCTCCCTACTTAAACTTCTCATGTACAGAGTTGCGTAATATGTGAATGTGAATAATTCGAATTGTGTAAGCTGTGCGATTCGAACTCAAGACCAAGTATTTTCGAAAATGAGTGGTGCTCCTGGAAAGCCGGAATGGCTGAGCAGTGGAGACAACACATGGCAAATGACGGCGGCAACAATCGTGGGAATGCAATCGGTGCCTGGCCTCCTCATTCTCTACGGCGGCATCGTGAAGAAGAAATGGGCCATCAATTCGTCTTTCATGGCTCTCTATGCTTTTGCGGCGGTGCTGCTCATGTGGCTGCTTTTTGCTTACGATCTCTCTTTCAATCCCACTCATACTCTTATTCCCATGTTTTGGGGGAAGCCAGAAGTTTTGGCATTGGGGCAAAAACAGCTTCTTGAGGAGTGGCCTGGCTATGGATTGCCCAACGCTACGAATGTGTTCTTCCAGTTTGTGTTTGCAGCGATCACGCTGATTCTTATTGCTGGATCGCTTCTGGGCAGGATGAATTTCCAGGCTTGGATGTTGTTTGTGCCGCTCTGGCTCACTTTCTCTTATTCAATTGGAGCATATGCACTTTGGACTGGATTTTTTCACACCCACCTTGTGACTGTGGATTTTGCTGGGGGTTATGTTATCCATCTTTCTTCGGGCATTGCAGGTTTCACGGCTGCCTACTGGGTGAGTGGTGGGCTGATTTATGAAGCTAAGCAATCATAGTATAATTTCAGGTCTTCCTTGATTTATTCTGCCTGTAGAGCTTTGATTTAGTGACCTCTTCATCTGTTTTATATATAAATGTCAATGTTTGAATTGTTCTTTGGTAGTTCAGTAGTAGAGTAGTAATCAAAGATTGATTATAAGATCGAATATTATTATCTGAAGAAGAGTTTTTGTTTGTTTGTTTTTTTGGTTTTTTTTAATTTTATTTGAGACACTAAAACAATTATAATTAAATGATCTCACAATTTCAATTCTCTTCTTTTTATTCATTTCAATAGAATTTCAAATCTATTATCAACTTATAATCCTTTCCTTTACATCTAAGATCTTTCACTCGCTCTCTAACATCTTATGATGGATCACCGAATGTGATCCCAAATCTTGATGCAAAAAATAGCACACTATCGAATCCAAAAGCAATTTGATTATATCCGATAAGATTTCAAAATTTCACTAATAAACCCAAGATCAATTAAATAAATAAAGGTAAAGGTCGGTGTAAAGATGACATTGTCATACATCCTTTGTCTTGTAGTTCTCCTTTGAGATCGACATTTATACAATTGAGGCATTTTTTCCTAAATACCATGAACGATAGAAGCATAGGAAAGGAAAGGTTCTTTTATAGTCCACAAAAGAACCTTTAATATTGTGTGATTACAGGTGGGTCCGAGGTCGACTAAAGATCGAGAGAAGTTTCCCCACAACAACGTTTTGATGGTTTTAGCAGGGGCGGGTATGTTGTGGCTTGGATGGTCAGGCTTCAATGGAGGAGCCCCACTTGCTGCAAATCAAATTGCTTCTTTGGCAGTCCTCAACACACATATATGCACCGCCACTAGTCTCATCACTTGGGTATGCATCGATATATTTGTATTTGGAAAGCCTTCAGTCATCGGTGCAGTGCAGGGAATGATCACTGGTCTTGTTTGCATTACTCCTGGGGCAGGTTACACTCTTCACTTTTTCTTTTCCCATTTACCCAACACATAAAATTAGGGTTAGGTCTACATGATTTCATGGTTTTCTATGCATTTTTTTTTTTATTTTGGGTTTTTCTTAACTTCACCCATTTGATTTTGATACGTAATTCAACAACATACATTTTTTTACCAAAATTGAGATTTTTATGTATCAACTTTATTTTAATGTGTGAGAAACAATTGCAGGAATTGTAGAAGCATGGGCAGCCATGGTGATGGGATTGTTGTCAGGCAGCATTCCATGGATGACAATGATGATACTTCACAAGTGCTCCTCTTTTCTCTGTGAGGTTGATGATACGTTGGGAATGCTCCACACTCATGGCATTGCAGGGCTTCTTGGGGGCGTTCTTTCAGGCATCTTTGCCCACCCTATCCTGTGTGACATTTACTTCTCACTCGATCCAAAACCAACTGGCCTCATCTATGGAACGCACCAATATGAGAATGAAAATGGTCATTGGCAGAGCTCGGGCTCCAAGCAATTGGGTATACAGATCTTAGCTGCCTTGTTCATCATAGTTCTCAACGTTGTGGTGACGAGCATCATATGCCTAGTGATCCAGGTCATTGTTCCTCTGCGCATGTCTGATGAGGCATTAGAAAGTGGAGATGATGCAGTTCATGGCGAAGAGGCCTACGCAATCTGGGGTGATGGTGAAGCCCTTCAAAGTAGCAAGTTTGAATTAGAGGAGATTCCCTCCGAATCCCAGGCTACCCCATCTAAGATGATCTGATTTAAAATGCCCTTCTGATTCAAACATAATAAAATGCAGACATTAGACAGCTTTTAGTACCCTACATATATGAGGACAGATAGATGATCTACTTGAGTTGAGGCATTGTACGTGATTTGGGTATTTTTTTCTAAGATTAGATTTAAAATTGTTATATAATTTCTCCCTAATGTTTCTAGTCCATTCCACTCAAGATTTAGGGGCTATAATATCCTTAACATTTTGATTTATGTGTAACCATTGTGTTCAAGTTTTTTCTTGCTTCTTTTAGATTAGTTGTTACTCCATCTAAATAAAGGATTTACATTTCAACAGAAATGATTAATGTTAAGTTTGAAATGTTGTGGAGTACTCAGGGTTTGAAATATTGTGAAGGAGTACATACGTTTGACACTGTTGTGTTTGTTTTTGGCTGACACTATAATCTTTGTATTATATAATTAAGTCGATAGGCTTTGTGTGGGAGCTTTGCTCCTTGAAAATTGTTTATTTTGCCAAAAAATTGTCAGCCCTTGACTGACATTTTTTTTTTTTCATTGTGCAATATTTTTACACAAATTTCTATTCAAAAATATTAATATTTTAGAAAGTACAATTATGATTTAAGTTTATATTACCAATTTTAATTCCTAGCTTTATGGTCTTTTGGTTTGCATTTGATTTTTAATTTAAATTGAAAGATTATTTTTAATGTGCACATAAAAATAAATGAATTATTTCACAAATTATTCATCTATTTGTATGCAGAAGTTGAATTTTGTTTAAACACTATTATTATGATATAGATTATATTAGCTTTTTAATTTATAGCAGTTTGTAACTTAAATTGGTTTTGTTTTAATTTAGTTTAAGTTTTGTTGTTAATTTAGATTATTAATTTAGGTAAGATTCAGTTATTAATTAAGATTAGTTTTTTAAATATTTTACCTACCTATGTTTTTAATATATTAAGGAGATCAAATTACAACAATTAATATATGTTTGTATTTAACTATTCTTCCACTTTTGGGGGGAATGTATTTTAGTGATAAAACATTAGAATGCTAAAAAAAAAAGGATATTAGAGTATGATACATTGTTATGTATATAATGATCTATAAATTGTACTTGGTTTGCTAATTAAATAAAAGGGTATAGTTCACATCAAGAAATATTAAATAAGTTTTTTTAACATTCTAATTTTCTATTAATAATTTATGATCATTTCAATTTTTAAAAATATAAGTACCTATCGGCGCACTGTTGCATGTACAAAAGCATGCGACTGCTAGTGGTTAATGTTTTTATCAAAATGGACACAATTATTGTTCATATTTAAAATATTAAGTAAATAATTTTTTTTTATAAAAATAGGTGGAAAAAAGTTCACAAATATAAAATTCATTGTCAATAGTGTCATGACATAAATTGTACACAGTCTTTATCTACAACATATGACATGACATATGGTAATAAACAATGAGTATACCAATAGTACACTTCCTTTCTCTACAAAATATGATATAACATATGGTAATAAATAATGTATATTTTAGTAGTTGCATATTTATTATCACAAATATATAATCAATTGTTATTCATACAATAATATTGTAATACAAATATATATATGGCGGTCCCACAATAGTTTGTCCCACTTCTTGGCCAACTTTGACACTGAGATCAACATTTTGAAAAAAATAATTCACTTTCAAACACCTATTGCCGCAAATATTAGGAATTTGAAGACGATGTAAACTAGAGTCTTTTAGCATTTCTTTCTAGTTTCTAAACATTTTTATTTTTTAAATTTAAAATTGATTTGAACTCATTTTTCCTTCTCCTTCGAAAAGTGGTTTGTGTTAAAAATCAATGTTTTTAAGGAGTGGCTGTCACTTGGATCAACATAAATTTAAAAAAAAAAATGATAACGATGTAATTCTTTTGAGTTTATATTTGTAACTTCAATATCTAAAGGATGCATTTGGTTTCATTCATTTTGGTTCAATATTTCATAGGTTATTAAGTTCTAAAGTGATAGTAACTATAATTTAGACATAGGTTCTTTTGCATCGCTCTAATCCGAGTAGCATCATATGATATTATTTGTTTCATAAAATCATCTTGTTTCGTCCTTGTGTCAGGACTTGAAAGACCATTTTTTGTAGTTTTTTTTTGTCTCGGGGGAAACCTTCAAATCTGGGGTCTTCGCGCGAAGATCCTCTTCGCATGAAGGTTTATTATGGCTTTGTGCAAAGGGGTCTTCGCTTGAAAACCCCCATGGGAAAATTCCGTCGAGAAAAGCCTCGCCAAACTTTTACCTAACCTAGTTCGCTCGAACTAGGTCCACTAGTTATGATTTTATATTTTTGCATGGTATAAAAGTAAATTTATTTTTTTTCATTTTTCACACAACTGCAATCAAGTTAATTCACATTTTTTATTATTGATCTAATTTTTTCAAAATCATTTTTTTGGAGGAGAATTGCTATATGTATTTTTTTCAAAGGTATAATTTTGGAGTGGAGAATTACTATCAAGGTGATTTTTTATAAGAAATTTTTTTGAAGAGGATAATTATTATTGCCAATTTTTGGAAGACATTTTTTTGGGGAGAAGAAATGCAGAACAAGAAGGGAAGGAAAAGTAAATCTACAAGAAAAAGGTCACCTGGTAAAGAACAAAGAAATCGTGAAGCTACATTGGCATATTATTATAAAACTAAAGAAGGTATGGACCTAGACCTCTAATTTTACATGCTCGAATTGTATGGACCTATGCTTTATTTTTCTCTAATTTGCTTCATTTTTGTGCATGTAGCTCACAATCAACATGGTCACGGTCAAGAAGAAGCTCAAGTAGGAGGGTCAAGTCAAGTTGAAGAAATGCACATTGAAGAAGGGTTAGGATCACTCCCTACGGAAGCTCAAGCAATGGATGTTGGAGAAGGGTCAGGATTGCGTGATCCTACCGATATGTATGGACTTATAGATCTAGCTCAAACTATAAAGAGAAATATTAATAATAGAAACTTAGATCATTTACTTACAATAGATGTAGAGAATTTGAGATTACTCGCTAATGTTCAACCCTTAAGTATTGCTAAGAAGAGGTCAATCAATATGATAACAAGAGAAATATTGGCAAAATTCAAATAATTTTGAAACACTTGAACAAGCCCAATTGCTTTCATTTGTACTTATAAACAAAAAGTTGGAAGAGACATTAAAATTATTAGGTATAGACACAACATCAAAGAAGAGACAAGCCTTTGACATGCAAACTGATATGATTGAAATCTTAGGAAAGGTTTGAACCAGGTAGGGAAGCGATCTCAAACTAAAGATAAGACCATTACAAGAAAATTTATGTTGACATCCATTGTAAGTAACACTATGCTCCAAAAAAGACAAATATCTTCAGTTTCATCTCAGATTGGTTTTAGTAGGAAAACAATATCACGATATGTTAATAGGAGAATGCTTTTGGATGATAGCATCTTGGAAGGAAATTGGGAAATCATGTGTAGAGCTCCTCATTCTGATAGGATTGATGAGGGAATCAAAAATTTGGTCACATTATTTTTGAATGACAATACTCATCCTTCATCAAACATTGAATTGCAGCTAATCAATATGAACATCATACAAAACATTGGTTGGACACAACACAACATGAAATGTATGTGTCACTTTGTAGTTCAAATCCTAATATAAAGATTGGGAAAACATTGTTTGAAAGATTGAATCCTTATTATGTCAGGACAAAAAAAGTGTTTGAAATTTATTGTTGTCGTTATCATATTGAATTTGATCTCCACTATCCATTTTTTCAAAATTTTGTAGAAAACAGTTATGGTTTTGAAAATTCTCCTCCTACTAGACGAAGTGAGTTCATCTCATCCATTTTATGTGACAAAAGAGATGATGCAACTGGTCAAATAAATTGCATAAAAGGAATATTTTGAAACTGAAAATCATGAAAAAGAAGAGAATGAAGAACAAAGAGTTGAACTTGTACTTGTGCTAAATATGTGAGAAGACATCATCCACAAAATCATATTATTGGATATAAAAGAGAAGGCATGATGACAAGAAGTAAGTTGAGAGATAACACTTGTTTAATTTGTGAATTTGAGCCTAAGATTGTTAGAGTTGCATTAGAAAATGAAGAATGGATTAATGCTATGAATGAGGAAATTGAGCAGATATAGAAAAATTAGACATGGACATTAGTACCGAGATTGAATGATAAAAATTTCATTGACACCAAATGGATATTCAGACACAAATTGAATGAGAATGGGGATGTGACCATAAATAAATCTAGATTAGTTTGCAAAGGGTATGCACAAGAAGAAGCAATTGACTATACAGAAACTTTTGCACCTGTTTCTAGTCTTGAAGGAGTAAGAATACCACTTGCATACGTTGCATATAAAGAATTCTTGAGGTATATCAGATGGATGTTAAGTCTACATTTTTTAATGGAATACTGGAAGAAGAGGTATACATTGAACAACCTAAAGGATTTGTTGATCCCGATCAGACAAACATGGTATGGAATCTACACAAAGCTTTATATGGACTGAAACAAGCACCAAGAGCATGGCATGAAAGATTACATTCTTATCTTATAAGTATTTGATTTATTAGAACAAGTGATAACAAAAATTTGTGTTTAAAAGGAGGAAATGATGATAAGACACTTATTTCTGAAATATTTGTTGATGATATTATATTTGGAGGTAATGATAACCTGTGCACTTCATTTGCCGATGAAATGAGGAAAGATTTTGAAATGTCAATGTTTGGTGAGATCAAATTTTTTCTTGGATTGCAAATTTTACAACAAGCTGCAGATATCTACATTACTCAAGAAAAATACATCAAGGAAGTACTGAAAACATTCAGAATGGAAGAATCAAAACTAGTCGGAACACCTATGGTAATAGGATGCAAATTGACAAAAGAAGACAAAACTAGGTAATTCAGACTTTGTGCAGATCTATGATTGGTAAATTGATGTATGTTATACACACAAGACCTAACATAGCACACACAGTTGGAATAGTTGCAATATTGTCTGATAATCCCAGAGAATCACATATGACTTCTGTAAAAAGAATTTTTAGATATTTGAAGAATACTGAGGACTATGGACTATGGTACACAAGAGAAGGAAAGCTCAAATTGAAAGTTTATACTGATGTTGTTTGGGTGGGGAACATAGATGATAGAAAGAGTACTACTAGTGGAGCATTCTTTATTGGAGAAAGATTAGTTACTTGGATAAGCAAGAAGCTGTAATGCCCTTAATAAACTGAGCATAACACAACCAATTTTTTTTTTTTTTTTTTTATAAATTTATAACTGAATTAAATATTATACTAATCTAACTTATGAAAGCAACATAACTTTATTTGCGTGATTTTATTAGGGTAAAACAAACCTAAGGAAAAATTAAATACACTTCCTTGATAATCTATTGTTGTCCAATTTGTTAAAGTAAGGGTATATTAAATTTATTTTATTAAGATATAATATTAAAAATTTTACTAAAATAAACTAGTAAGTTAATTCCTTACTAAAGTGTAGATTTAGTAAGAATTAAGATTACTATTTAAATTTTAATTTAATGAAATATAATACATTAAATTATATAAATAATCCTTTAGAGACATCAAACGTCTTAATCCAATACTATTAATAATTTTCTTAAAGATATTAAACTCGTAAAATAATAATGTGCTACTATAATTAATCTATGTGTTTAAATCTATGGCCGATGTTAATTACATCTCAAAATTATCATATCCATCTCATTATGGATTTAATATATTAACATTTTTCATTTAATTCCTCTTTATGTTATATTCCCCAAATGTAATTTAATACTAGTTCTATGACAATAGTAAAACGATATAAATGTTAAATCTTTTGTAAATAAATGATTTATGCGTAACAAGAATAAAAAAGTGAGTCTAACTATTATTATTTTTCTAAAAAGAATAAATATGCTACAAAATGATACCCACTAATAAACTAATGTGCAAACATAAAAATAATAAAGAAAAGAAAAAGACATGCCTTTCCCAAACCCTAATTCGTAATTAGGGTTTGGGGCCCTTTTAAAACATGCCAAACCCTAAATCATCCATTTCATCTTTCACATTCTCCCTCTGCTAGAAATTTTCTAGAAATTTTTTYTTTGAGTTCTTCTAATGCTTTGAGTGCAAAGCTGAGGCARGGAAAGGTTATTTGCAACARGATGCTCTGAGTAGATCAGCATCACAGGAGCTCTCTTTTGTCATGAGATGGTCTCTGTGATGTAATGATGGGGAAGTGTTCATCTTTAATCAATAAAGATGCAACAGACCCGGATATGCATGCAGATCGAAACTTTAGTTTAACTAGTTTAAATATGTTTTGTTTTTTTTGTTTTTTCCTCATACATCTGCCTTTCAATGACAGCAGTAGCATTGGTTAAATGTTTGAGTGTTTCAAAACACTTTTTTTTTTCTACAGTATTCTATATTACCGCTGTTATGAACACTGCTATTTTTATTATTATTTAAGATCTTGGTTCTTACAATGAAATCGCCATATAGTGGCGGACAGTAGTTCTGAATCTGTTAATGATTTCAATGAGATGTCGTTTGTTTTAAAGGAAATATGTTCTTAGTCTCCATTTAAATGATTACTGCCGTGTCCAGCAGTCCGGCACCCCTTCCGCGCGAACTAGGGAGGCAGTTACAGTAAGGAGGGGGCTGCCGCAACATAGAGTGGGCTTCGGCCCTTTGCATAAAAGTCTGCACAGCTTATTTGATTACTAGTGTTTGTTCAAAACATATTTTTTTTTTATTAAATGTTCAAGTTTAACTTTTAGAAAAAAAACAGTGGCTTACGCATTGATATAGCAATGAGCACACATAATATGATGAAAGATACTTTTTAGTCTGTTGTACAGACGTTTCAGATCCGTCCCCCTTCTGTGGGCAAGGAGATAGGGTTTAATATATTATATTGGCAAGGTAAACATGTTGAAGGCTGCGGTCAAACAAGGTATTGTATGGAACATTAGCAGCCATAAAAATGAATCGAAATATGCTGCGATAGGCAGCTGAAGTTTTTAAGTCTCTATTACAGTTTTGCTCACAATTAAAATGTGAGGTACAATATTGGAATCTGCGCTTGCATATTACATGTTAAAGCGAAATAGCACATATTATATGTTTTACATATGTAAGGTTTGCGATGAAATCTTATTTTTGTTTATTTAGTTGTTTGATATGCAGCGTAGAATGCCGCGCCAAACAATAAACATGTAAGGATGTTATATAGTATATTATATTATATACTATATAATATATTATATAGTATGTAATATAATATATTATATGATATACCAGACATAAGATTCAATTTATGATTTAATGATTATCGCATGTTATAATACTTAAAATATATCGATATAATATAATGAAATAGTATAATATATTATATATTTCTCATCTGTTAGATGCAAAGTATTAATATATTATATTAAATAGTACATTTATGAATTTCGATTCTAGTTTAGAAAGGATGAATATTATATTGGTTATAATCTAGTATATTATATTCTATTCATCCCTCGGATGAATAGTATATAATATATTATTTAATATTCCAGTAATGTTTTAGATTGGCGTAATTATATTGAGAAAATATTTAAATAATAGGTGCTGGTGGTACGATTCTTATATAATATTATTTTAATACTTTTACAGTACTGTTGTATTAGTAACTGTATTAGATAAATTGGTGTATTAAATATTTATACCACTTTAAGCAAATGTAACCAGTTAGGAAAAGTTGAAAGAATTTAGTTTATAAAGAGGGCATTTATATGTACTGAGTATTTGATATTTTTGATTGGAACTACTAAGTTTACTGTTCCAATTTCAAATCTCTGTGATATGCAGGTGATTGAAGTTATATCCACAACCTGAATTATTCATTGCAAGGAATTTATTTTATAATTTGTATACAGTCCTAACATGTATTATATTGAACAAATCCTTGTAGAAGTTGTATTCTTGTACTAGTTTAATTTCCTAGTTTTGAATTTCATCCATGTAATCCCCTAATAAGCATAAATAGATCATCATAAGAAAATGAGAAGTTTTGGTAAATATCTATATTTACTTGCAATGAAATGAAACTTATTCTAAATCTGTTCTTTCATCTATGAATGGATCAATGCTACAGCAAAATTTACATCTACATTCATTTGCAAAATAATGGAACTTTTTTTTCCAAATTCTGTTCTTTCAATTATGAATGAAATCTATACTATAGTAATATTTGCATCTATAATCTTTTCAATATAAAAGAAACAAATATGTAAATTGTTTTGTTCACTGAAGAAATGGAACTACTTCAATCAGTAGCATATTTGAAAGAAATAAAAGTGTTTCAACCATATTGGGAGCTTAACTTTAATACAACATTCTATAGCTTAAATCTGGAAGAAAACTCAATAAATTTAAAAGGTATAAAGCTGGGTAATGTTTATAATAGGATTTTACAAAACAATCTTATTCACTTCTTTAGAATACATATTACAGAACTGAAATCATCTAGTGTTTGTCCATGAGACAACTAAAATAATAGAATTTGAAACTTCTTTATTTGTTCATGTAACAATCTATTATTCACTGTACAACTCAGACTTAAAATTTTAAGTACTAGATGTAGGATTCTCTATATTAATCAAATGAGTAAGCAACATGGACATACTTTCAGAATTTCTACTGTTTTCAATTCTGGACTGCTTCATAAAAAAACCTTTATACCTGCACAATGAAACTTTCTCCACATGGCCATGGAGCTCTCCTCCCAGCCTAGGCCATTACATGGCCACCCCCGAGCTAGGGGAAACAGGAATAGGACAGGGTAACATTCATGCATAACAGACATAAAATAGATTTCAAAACACAACAATCACATTACTCCCTTCCCAGGCTTACACATAGAATTCTTTATAGAATTCAATTAATGAGTGAAGGTGGAATTAAGTTTTGGAGTCACCAGGCTTATGTGAAAACAACTATAACCAGAAAACAGCTTACACAATCCCCTTGCAAAACCCCAATAACCAGCTCAGTACTAAGAGCCAAACATCACTCCTTATGGCCCCCAAATTTCCACCTTATGACCCCCAACATAAGCTGGTTATCATGGCTGCCCATACAGCCATGCACTCTACAAAAGGAAATCCCAACTCTATGCCCTTCACCCCAAGTTCTCCTACTTTCCTCCCAAGGATGAGGACTGAACTTGCCCACCCTTAAACAATCATTGAAATAACAACAAAAGAGACATTAAGCTCAAAATCAGATTTTAAAACAGTTGAAAATAAACCAATTTCAATTCCTCTCATGGCATAGGAATAAGACATTTCTTTATAAAATCTCATCAAGTTCAAACAGAAAACAACACCATATACAACAGAGAAAAAATATCATACTCAAAACAGTGAACAACATAAAATGAACAAGTTAGACACCACCAACCTCCTTCCCAAACAGGTGACTGAATTGATGTTGAAGCTGAATTTGTTCTCCCAAAAGCTTGCTGGTTAACAATTCTAAGACTAGGTCCTTCTCCCTCTATTCTGCAATTTTTCTTTTCTTACTTAGCAACCCCTAAAACCAGATTTCTACCTATTTAAAAACCATTCCCCAAATTGGTTAGGTTTCTAGGTTATCCCAAGATGACACCTGCCCTTCCACCTGTTAAGGAAAATAATTACAATATAATTAAATTTGAGGACAGCTAAGGAAAGATCTCCAATTTTCGAGCATTACAAAAATGACATAATTAGGGGGACTTAAAGGTGGCCTAGGAAGGTGAAAATGCAGAAATTGAGCCACCCAACCCAAGTCCTAACCTTGGGGTACTCAATTTTGCAACAAACTATATTCTAGGACTTCCCAAAGCTCTTTAAAATGACCAAAATTTAATGCATCCGAAAATGGGGTTTGTTAATCAAGATTTCCTTGGTCTCATATGACACCTATAAGTTTAGGGAAATGTACCAGACTATCAAGAAGGAGGTGGGGTCCCAAGTCCACATCACATGCCACTACAACTAAAGTGACAAAAGACATATCACCAACAAAAGACACATCACAACCTATGTGGCATGCTTATGTATAAGACAATAAACATTTTCACAAAAATAAAATCATTTACAAAATACAATTTAAACCATTAATACTCACACAAAATCAGTCATCACATTACATAAGGAAGTACAATACAACGAGGTCGCACTCTCTTACTAGAGTCGACCTTGGCTTTACAGATTGCACTTGGTCCTATCCTGTTTCCCCGAATTAAACCATGGCCATATCCCTGCATGCTCAAACTCGATGTCAGTACATTATAAGAAAAAAATTAATATTAATAAACATTTCAATCATAAAATGATAGCATCAATATACATGTGCATACATTTACATCATATAATATTACATAATTGTAGAAACAAGTGTAAGCATCAAATCCTGAACCATGATTTCATTAATGAATATAATATCAATATAACAGAACAAGCTAGCTATCTATATCATGAAAATCAAGGTGTCAAAATAAGCATGTATATAGATAAAAATAGTACGGTACTGTACCATCAACAAAACTATAACAACTACTCATAAGATCCAAAAGACGGCATACATAAACCATAATGTCAATACTCAGAATATCATCCTGATGAGTCAAGTGTCAAAATGACAGTCAAACTGGGACAGGTCAGGGCAGGACCTCACATCAGCAAGGATGCATGTATCTCAGCCAACTGCAGAAGCAGAGTATGTTGCTGCTGCTGCAAATTGTTTGAACATAGCATGGATAAAACAACTATTGAAAGGAATAAATGAAGAGATCACTGACCCAGTGATAATTTACTGTGATAATACAACTGCTATAAATATTTCAAAGAATCATGTGATGCATGCAAAAACAAAGCACATATCTATAAAATATTACTACTTGAGGGAACAGATACAAGATAAGAAAGTAATACTGGAATATGTACAATAAAAAAAACAACTTGCATACATATTCCCCAAACCCTTACCGAAGGATACATTTGAGTACTTGAGAGGTAGACTAGGGGTTCACCCCTTTTCTATTGGTAACTAAACTGAGTAGGAGGTTGCATCAACCTACACAAAATCAGAATATCAGACATGTTGATACAAAGTTGAACTGGAGTGACACAGAGATATCAGTACACTACAAGGCACCTATTGTACCAAACATTAGAGATATTTTTGGCTATTGAAGAGCTACATTTTTCTTTTATTTTTGGCATTATTGTCAGAGAGAGAGAGAGAGAGAGAGTTGATCGATGAAATATAAAGGGAGAGAGATGATCAATGAACTATCTATCCAATAAAGGGAGAAAAGAGAAAGGGAGAGCCATATCTAATCTGAGGAGAGATTCAAGAACATAAAAGTCAAAACTACAGGGAGAGTCTACATGGTGAGTTTTTAATACTGACATATGTTTTATATATTCAAGCTAGGGAGAGCTACAAAATTGTTACAGTCAAGTAGAACAAAAGTTTGGTATTTTTGGTATGGCATATTTTTATATTGCATATTTCATATTGTGTTGCCATCAATGCCAAAGGGAGAGATTGAAGAAATGCAACTGATTGTATGTTTGAAGTCATTTGTTGATATTCAACCGTGTTGTAGATGTGATGATAAACATTATCAGGTAATGTATTGTCATTGATGTCAACTTATTTGAGTATTATTATGGTGGAAAACATTTTTTATGGATTGAAGATTTGGAACAAACAATGTTTATGTGGTCGGTAAATGAAGAGCTTTGTATACACCGAGAGACAGTAAACACCGAGTGAAACACAGTGTATATCGAGCACAGTAATAACTGAGCTAGGGATTGCCAACACAACAAGGTATTGGCCGAGCAATTTAATCAAAATGAGGCTGACTATAATGTTGAGCTGGAAATTGATGATTTCGAGGTAAAAGATAAAGTTTGTTATTTTGACCAAATGGTTATGAAGATTCAAGGAATATTAGATGACAAAGATTGAAATGTATTTTATATGACTATTTAGTCGTCGAAGGGTTGTGAATTTTCATTTAAATATTTTTTTTCTAAATTTTAAATAGATTTGTGCGGTACATGAGGTCAATTTGGAGAGAGAGAGAGAGAGGGTGATAACCCTAAACCCAAAAACATAAGCCCTAAATCCTTTCTCTAATTCTCTCTTTCCTACTCTTTATTTCCCGATCTCTCACTCTCTCCTTCCCCTTATCTCCCTCTTATCCCCTCTCTTTTTCTAACCTCTAAACCATAAAATATAAGCCCAAAATCCTAAATCCTATAACTTTAATCCCTAAGCCCTCTCTCTCTCTCTCTCTCTGATTTTATCATGTTGTCTGATTTTATCATTATTGAACCATGTGCAAACTTGACAAAGAGCACATAAGAAAAAATGTTAATTTTTTCTATGTTTGCTGGAAAACATGTCTCAGGCCTATTTGAATCCTCCAGGCCTTTGGGTTGGAACTCCAAGGCAAATCCAAGCCTTAGGCTTGGTAAATATCAATTTTTTTACAAGGGCGTACACCCTGTAGGGCGTGTGCCTTATACTTACTATAGGGTGTGTGCCTTATACTTACTATAGGGCGTACGCCCCATATGGAATACACACTATAGGGTGCACGCCCTATATTAGACACAAAATCATAAAAGGAGAGAGAGAGAGAGAGAGAGAGAGAGAGTCATTGATTTGATTAGTCATGCTAACCAAGGTTTCCTTTTGCAACAAGGTCTAGCGATGAGAAATGTAAGTAATCAAAGATTGTTACAGATAATGCCAAATACTAGAAGTGAAACAAGATAAATCTTTCTTTTGTGTTTATTTAGTTTTATTAGGGTTTGATTGTGTATTTCCCTAACCTTTACATTTAAATTGAATTGAGTTGATTGTATATTGCAATTGTGATTAAGGATAAGATAAGATGTTCCACCTTTATCCCCAAATGCACAAATGCAAGATCCAAGTTGATCAACCCAAAAGAGGGATTAATGCACAAATGAATCAACCATTTGGAAATGAGAGTAAAGAAGAAGATCTTAAATTCTGTTAATTGAATATATAGATATGATATATGACAATAATTGAAGAAATAGGAGAAATGTACTAACCTTAAAGAATTACAGATCAAAGAATGTTGTTTTCTAAGGTCTATACTCTGTTTATGGAAAAACTGATTAATGATCCAAAATTGGAACGCAGAGACAAACAAAACCCAGAAATATTTTTCCGATCCGACACTGTCTTATGAAAAAGGTCGACCTTGACCCACAAATGTCAACCCTGACCCAATAATGTAGACCTTGACCTACACAGGTCCGACAGAGAATCTATTCATGGATTCCAGAAGAAAGCCGAAAAGAGTATCCAGATCTACGTCCATATCCACAGTCCTGAACCTGTACCTACAAGAAAAAGAGGTTTGTTTGTTTGGGGAGGGGTTTGCCTTGGTCAAACCCCAGTTTTGGAATTAACCTCAAATATATGTAATTGAAATTGCATAAAGATAAACAAAGTAAATGTACGAATTCACCTTGCTTGAAAAAGTCCTTGTGGAGGATTCGAATCCTTGATTCCACAAGTATGTATGAACCAAATATGTAGAATATAGAATGGTAGGATTTCTTCAATCTCTTGCTTGTATATCTCTAACACCAAGTCTTGAATGGGTTTTTGATTTAGAAGAGTTGGAAGAAGGTGGATGGAGAGATCACCAAAAGGGCACTATGTAGCTTGAATCCTTCAATGGCCTCCAATGGATCTCCTTCATGAAAATGGATGCTTGAATGCTTGAGAATGGATGAATGCTTGCCT
>MU224647.1:856869-876318 GCA_018584345.1 Thuja plicata | reverse complement strand
TATGGGATCCAAATGTAGAATAGCTTATTCCAGCTTTCGTTTTGAGCATTAATTAATTCCAGAATAGGCCCTTATTCTAGAATAGGCCTATTCTGGATAAGTTAATTCCATGCGCCAAACGGGCCCTTATAGTCCACGATAGAACCTTTAATATTGTGTGATTATAGGTGGGTCGAAGGTCAACTAAAGATCAAGAGAAGTTTCCCCACAACAATGTTTTGATGATTTTAGCAGGGGCGGGTATGCTGTGGCTTGGATGGTCAGGCTTCAATGGAGGAGCCCCACTTGCTGCAAATCAAATTGCTTCTTTGGCAGTCCTCAACACACATATATGTACGG
This sequence comes from Thuja plicata, assembly GCA_018584345.1. Taxonomy (NCBI): domain Eukaryota; kingdom Viridiplantae; phylum Streptophyta; class Pinopsida; order Cupressales; family Cupressaceae; genus Thuja; species Thuja plicata. Next base: position 875,979 of record MU224647.1, on the reverse strand, counting down.
CCACTAGTCTCATCACTTGGGTATCCATCGATATGTTTGTATTTGGAAATTCAGTCATCGGTGCAGTGCAGGGAATGATCACTGGTCTTGTTTGCATTACTCCTGGGGCAGGTTATACTCTTCCCTTTTTCTTTTCCCATATACCCAACACACAAAATTAGGGTTAGGTCTACATGATTTCATGCTTTTCTATGCATTTTTTTCTTTTGGGTTTTTCTTAGCTTCAACCATTTGATTTTGATACGTAATTCAACAACATACATTTTTTTACCAAAATTGAGATTTTTATGTATCAACTTTATTTTAATGTGTGAGAAACAATTGTAGGAGTTGTAGAAGCATGGGCAGCCATGGTGATGGGATTGTTGTCAGGCAGCATTCCATGGATGATAATGATGATACTTCACAAGTGCTCCTCTTTTCTCTATGAGGTTGAAGATACGTTGGGAATGCTCCACACTCATGGCATTGCAGGGCTTCTTGGGGGAATTATTTCAGGTATCTTTGCCCACCCTATCCTGTGTGACACTTACTTCTCACTCGATCCAAAACCAACTGGCCTCATCTATGGAACGTGCCAATATGAGAATGAAAATGGTCATTGGCAGAGCTCGGGTTCCAAGCGATTGGGTATACAAATCTTAGCTTCCTTGTTCATCATAGTTCTCAACGTTGTGGTGAGAAGCATCATATGCTTAGTGATCCAGGTCATCATTCCCCTGTGCGTGTCTGATGAGGCATTAGAAAGTGGAGATGATGCAGTTCATGGCGAAGAGGCCTACGCCATCTGGGGTGATGGTGAAGCCCTTCAAAGTAGCAAGTTTGAATTAGAGGAGATTCCCTCCAAATCCCAGGCTACCCCATCTAAGATGATCTGATTCAAAATGCTCTTTTGATTTAAACATAATAAAATGTAGACATTAGACAACTTTTAGTACCTACAACTATGAGGACAGATAGATGATCTACTTGAGTTGAGGCATCGTAGGTGATTTAAGTTTTTTTCTAAGATTGCATTTAAAATTGTGATATAATTTCTCCCTAATGTTTCTAGTCCATTCCACTCAAGATTTAGGGGCTATACTATCCTTAACATTTTGATTTGTGTGCAACCATTGTGTTCAAGTTTTTTTTGCATCTTTTAGATTAGTTGTTACTTCGTCTAAATAAAGGATTTACATTTCAATGGAAATGATTAATGTTAAGTTTGAAATGTTGTGGAGTCTCATGCTTTGAAATGTTGTGAAGGAGTACATACGTTTGAAATTGTTGTGTTTCTTGGCTAGCACTATAATCTTTGTATTATATAATGGTTAATATTTTTATCAAAGTGGACACAATTATCGTTCATATTTAAAATATTAAGCAAATATTTTTTTTTAATAAAAATAGGTGGAAAAAAGTTCACAAATATAAAATTCATTGTCAATAGTGTCATGACATAAATTATACACAGTCTTTATCTACACCATATGACATGACATATGGTATTAAACAATGAATGTATCAATAGTACACTTCCTTTCTCTACAAAATATGACATAACATATGGTAATAAATAAAGTATATTTTAGTAGTTGCATATTTATTATCACAAATATATAATCAATTGTTATTCATACAATAAGATTGTAATACAAATATATATGGTGGTCCCACAATAATTTGTCCTACTTTTTGGCCAATTTTGACACTCAGATCAACATTCTGAAAAATAAATCACTGTAGAACACCTATTGCCGCAAAACTATTAGGAATTTGAAGATGATGTAAACTAGAGTCTTTTAGCATTTCTTTCTCATTTCTAAATATATATATTTTTTAAATTGAAAATTATTTTGAATCCATTTTTCCTTCTCCTTCAAAAAGTGGTTTGTGTTAAAAATCAATGTTTTTAAGGAGTGGCTGTCACTTAGATCAACATATTTTTTTTTTTTTAAATGATAACGATGTAATTCTTTCAAGGTTATATTTGTAACTTCAATATCTAAATGATGTAATTGGTTTCATTTATTTTGGTTCAATATTTCATACGTTATTAAGTTCTAAATTGACAATATTTATAATTTAGACATATGTTCTTTTGGATCGCTCTAATCTGAGTAACATCATCTGATATTATTTGTTTTAGAAAATCAACTTGTTTCATCCATGTGTCAGGACTTGAAAGACCATTTTTTGTATTTTTTGTTTTTGTCTCCGGGGGAAAACTTCAAATTTGGGGTCTTCACTCGAAGTTTTATGATGGCTTCATGCGAAGGGGTCTCCGTGCGAAGGGGTCTTCGCTCAAAGACCCCCATGGGAAAATTCTGTCGGGAAAAGCCCCGCCGGACTTTTACCCGACCTAGTTCACCCGAACTAGGTCCGCTAGTTATGATTTTATATTTTTGCATGGTATAAAAGTAAACATTTTTTTTGTCATTTTTCACACAATTACAATCAAGTTAATTCACATTGTTTATTATTGATTTAATTTTTTCAAAAACATTTTTTTGGAGGAGAATTGTTATTTGTGTTTTTTTCTAAGGTATAATTTTGGAGAGGAGAATTACTTTCAAGGTGATTTTTTCTAAGACATTTTTTTGAAGAGGAGAATTACTATTGCCGATTTTTGGAAGACATTTTTTTGGGGAGACAAAATGGGGAACAAGAAGGGAAGGCAAAGTAAATCTGCAAGAAAAAGGTCACCTGGTAATGAACGAAGAAATCGTGAAGCTACATTGGCATATTATTATAAAACTAAAGAAGGTATGGACCTAGACCTCTAATTTTACATGCCCAAATTTTATGGACCTATGCTTTATTTTTCTCTAATTTTATTCATTTTTGTGCATGTAGCTCACAATCAACATGGTCAAGGAGAAGAAGAAGCTCAAGTAGGAGGGTCAAGTCAAGTTGAATAAATGCACATTGAAGAAGGGTCAGGATCACTCCCTACAGAAGCTCAAGCAATGGATGTTGGAGAAGGGTCAAGATCACGTGCTCCTACTGGTATGTATGAACTTATAGATCTAGCTCAAACTATAAAGAGAAATATTAATTATAGAAACTTAGATCATTTACTTACAATAGATGTAGAGAATTTGAGATTACTCGCTAATGTTCAACCCTTAAGTATTGCCAAGAAGAGGTCAATCAATACGACAACAAGAGAAATATTGGCTAAATTCAAATAATTTTGAAACACTTGAACAAGCCCAATTGCTTTCAGCTGTACTTATAAATAAAAATTTGGAAGAGGCATTAAAATTATTGGGTATAGACACAACATCAAAGAAAAGAAAAGTGTTTGACATACAAACTGATAGGATTTAAATCTTAGGAAAGGTTTGAACCAAGTAGGGAAGCAACCTCAAAGTAAAGATAAGAACATTATAAGAAAATTTATGTTGAGATCCATTGTAGGTAACACTATGCTCCAAAAAATACAAATATCTTCAGTTTCATCTCGAATTGGTTTTAGTAGGAAAACAATATCATGGTATGTTAATAGGAGAATGTTTTTGGATAATAGCACCTTGGAAGGAAATTGGGAAATCATGTGTAGAGCTCCTCGTTCTAATAGGATTGATGAGGGAATCAAGAATTTGGTCACATTATTTTGGAATGACAATACTCATCCTTCATCAAACATAGAATTACAGCTAATCAATATGAACATCATACAAAACATTGGTTGGACACAACACAACATGAAATGCATGTATCATTTTGTAGTTCAAATCTTAATATAAAGATTGGGCAAACATTGTTTGAAAGATTGAAGCCTTATTATGTCAGGACAAAAAAGTGTTTGAAACTTATTGTTGTCATTATCATATTGAATTTGATCTCCATTATCCATTTTTTGAAATTTTATAGAAAACAATTATGGGTTTGAAAATGCTCCTCCTACTAGACGAAGTGAGTTCATCTCATCCATTTTATGTGACAAAAGAGATTATGTAGCTAGTCAAATAAATTGCATAAAAGGAATATGTGAAACATTTGTTGATTTGACTCTTTTTCCTTTGAAAAATGAAAACATTGATGTAATTTGGATGGTAAATTGAAAGAGTTAAAAATATGTAAAGAATGGAATAAAATTTGGGAAATAATCCAAAAGGTTAGAAAATATTGAAGAGGAGATAACAATTGGAGTATTTATGAACCAATTTAAAAAAAATGATTCAACCCTACATTCATCATGATTTTTTTGCAAAGTGGCAAGCACAACAATTCCAAACACTGAGAGACAATTTATCCACTTGAAACTATTCTATCAGTTGGTGATTTCGCAAAAAACTATTCCTTTGTTCATCAAAACAAAATTCAATCATAATACTATTTTTTAGAGAAGATAACTTGTGGCTAAGTGCACAAAGATGGGGGACCAAAAAGGGGGTATAAGATGCCATTTTTTCCTGAAATTAGCAAACTGTGAATTTCAACGAGAAATTGAGGATAGTTAGACTCAAAATTTTAAATGTGACAAGAACAAGAGTTGTTCTACTCTAAATCTAGTTTCTAAACTACTAATTTATTTTAGAAATGGTGGATATTAAGGCCCTCAAAAAGGGGGAGCACAAAAAGGGGTCCTATTTTTTGTGAAAAAACATAACATAGCGTCTGGTGTGCTCCCCCTAAAATGTTAACTTTTTTTAAAAAAAAAATTAATCACTTTAGTAAGAAGTTATCTAACACCACCTAGTTTATCCCAGATTTTTCCACTAATTTTTTGATGAAATTGTATTTTTTGGGAATTTTGGAAGTGGACACATCCTGAAAACATGAAATTTTTGTATGCTCCCCCTAGAAATCATTAAAAACTTACTGAAAAAATAATTTAAAGTGTGTAGAATAGAGTCTAGTTTCTAAAAATATAACTTGTTTCAAAATTTGACAAATGAGCGAAAACCTAAGCCCAAAATAATACACATTGCTTTTTGACAAAAATCGGACATACATGCAAAATATATTAGAGATAAAAAGCTTAAAATAATCAAAATTCAAAATAAATTATATGGTTAGATAGCTAACAGAGAGATTTACAATATCAAGTCGTCTAATTTTATTGTTATCAAACCACGTGCAAACTTGATAGGGAGTCACAAGAAAAAATGTGATTTTTTTGTATGTTTGCTAGAAAACATGTCTCGGACCTGTTTGAATCCTCCAAGCATTTGGGTTGGATCTCCAAGGAAAATTCAAGCCTTAGGCTTGGTAAATTCCAATGTATTTAAAAGCACATACATGTTATAGCGCATATGCGCCATTGTGCATACACGCTATACAAATTCATGGTTTACATAGCGCGTATGAGCTATGTAAACCATAAGTTTTCATAATGCGATGAAGAGAGAGAGAGAGAGAGAGAGAGAGAGAGAGAGAGAGAGAGGTTGTAAGGGGTCCTAAAACATAGTAATATGTCTTATTACTTCTTAACACCCCTTAATGTGTATTAGAACCCCTACAATATATTCTTAGGGTTCCTAAGGGGTACTAAGGTGTCTTAAGGGGCACAAAACCCATTAATGCATCCTATGACCCCTTATGACCCCTTAAGAAGCCTAATAGTACATATTAGGGGTTGTAAGGGGTCTTATGGGGTCGTAAAACACATTAATGTGTCCTATGACCATTTAAGACACCTTAATATATACTAGGACCCCTAAGATGTATTCTTAGGGTTCCTAAGGGGTCGTAAGGTGTCTTATGGGGTCCTATGATACATTTATGACTCCTACAACCCCTTCTGATCCCTTACAACCCCTTAGGAAGCCTAATAATACATCTTAGGGATCGTAAGGTGTCTTAAGGGGTCCTAAGACCCCTTACGACCAATTAGGAATCCTAAGAGTACATCTTAGGGGTCGTAAGGGGTCTTATGGTGTCTTAAGACACAATACTTTGTCCTATGACTCCTTAAGACCCGTTAATGTGTATTAGGAACCCTAAGATGTATTATTAGGGTTCTTAAGGGGTCGTAAGGTTTCTTAAGGGGTCCTAGGACACATTAATGTGTCTTACAACCACTTATGAACCCTTACAACCCCTTAGGAAGCCTAAGAGTATACAATAAAGGTTGTAAGGTGTCTTAAGGGGTCATAGGACCCATTAATGTGTCCTTCAACCCCTTTTGACCCTTACAACTCCTTAAGAAGCCTAAGAGTAAAACTTAGAGGTCTTAAGGTGTCTAAAGGGGTACAAGCACCCATCAATACATCCTACGACCACTTATGACCCCTTAGGAAGCCTAAGAGTACATATTAGGGGTCGTAAGGGGTATTATGGTGTCCTAAGACACATTAATGTGTCATATGACCCCTTAAGACCTCTTAATGTGTACTAGGACCCCTAATATGTATTCTTAGGGTTTGTAAAGGGTACTAAGGTAGGTTTCTTAAGGGGTCCTAACACCCATTAATGCATCCCACTACCCCTTATGAACCCTTACAACACCTTAACAAGCATAAGAGTACATCTTAGAGATCTTAAGCTGTCTTAAGGTGCACTAAGACCCATTAATACATCATATGTCCCCTTGCGACCCCTTAAGAAGCCTAAGAGTACATCTTAGGGGTTGTAAGGGGTCTTACAGGGTCCTAAAACACATTAATGTGTCCTATGACCCCTTAAGACACCTTAATATATACTAGGACCCCTGAGATGTATTCTTAGGATTCCTAAGGGGTCGTAAGGTCTCTTAAGGGGTTCCAAGACCCATCAATGACTCCTACGACCCCTTAAGACCCCTTAGGAAGCCTAAGAGTGCATCTTAGGGGTCGTAAGGTGTCTTAAGGGGTCATATCACCCCTTAATGCATCCTACGACCCCTTATGACACCTTAAGACCCATTAGGAACCATAAAGTACATCTTAAGGGTCCCAAGGGGTCTTATGGTGTCCTAAGACACAATAATGTGTCCTATGACCCCTTAAGACCTATTAATGTGTACTAGGAACCATAATATGTATTTGTAGGGGTCCTAATGGGTACTAAGGTGTCTTAGGGGGTCCTATGACTCATTAATACATCTTATGATCGCTTATGACACCTTACAACCCCTTAATAAGCCTTAGATTACATTGTAAGGGTTGTTAGGGGTCTTAAGGGGGCTTAACACGTAGTAATGTGTCTTACGACCCCTTAGAACCCCTAATATGTGTTCTTAGGGGTCCTTATGGGTACTAAGGTATCTTAAGGGGCCCTAGAACCCATTAATGCATCCTACGACCCCTTATGACCCATTACAACCCATTAGGAACCCTAAGAGTACATCTTAGGGGTCATAAGGGGTCTTATGGTGTTCTAAGACACAACAATGTGTCATATGACCCCTTAAGACCATTTAATGTGTACTAGGAACCATAATATGTATTCTTAGGGGTCCTAAGGGGTACTGAGGTGTTTTAAGGGGTCCTAAGACCCATTAATGCATCCTAGACTGCTTATGACACCTTACTACCCCTTAGGAAGCCTTAGAGTACATGTTAAGGGCCGTAAGCAGTCTTAAGACATAGTAACATGTCTTATGACCCCTTAAAACCCCTTAATATGTAATCAAACCCCTAATATGTATTCTTAGGGGTCCTTATGGGTACTAAGGTGTCTTACGGGGTCCTAGAACCCATTAATGTGTCCTAAGACCCCTTATGGCCCATTACAACCCATTAGGAACCCTAAGGGTACATCTTAGGGGTTGTAAGGGGTCTTATGGTGTCCTAAGACATAGTAATGTGTCTTATGACCCCTTAAGACCTGTTAATGTGTACTAGGAACCCTAATATGTATTCATAGGGGTTCTAAGCGGTACTAAGGTGTCTAATATCTATTCTTAGGGGTTCTAAGTGGTCTCTCTCTCTCTCTCTCTCTCATGGAGGCCTACGATAACCTATCTCAGTTTTTTTGGAGATTCACTCTCATTTTTATTTGCCAACACAATCTCAGTTAATGCAAAAACTTGCAATGTTGCGCAGTTGAAAGCTGCAACATTGCATATCTTTCAAACCGCTTGTCGTGGCATCGAACCCTCTCTAGCAACAGCCCCGGTATGCTAGGTGAATTCAAGGAATGGCCCTATTTCACTCACCAAGTCGCTCAAATGTTGCTGACCACTCTGGAGCCAAGTGTCCCTAAAGGTGCACTTAGCAACAAAATTGGCAATTTTCAAACGTCTGTTTCTCAGAGCTCGTGAGGGGTACCGACAAACCATTAGGTTTTATGAGACTATGTCATAGAGGCCTAGAATAACCTATCTTTTATTTGGAGATTCACTCTCTTTTTCATTTTTCCACACAATCTTGGTAGATGCAAAAATTTGCAAGGTTGTGTAGTTGAAAGCTGCAACATTGTATATATTTCAAACTACTCGTCATGGTATCAAACCATCTCTTCCAAAAGCTCCGATATGTTGGGTGAATGATAGGAATGACCCTTCTTCTCTCACCAAGTGGCTCAAACATTTCCAACCACTCTGGAGCCAAGTGTCCTTGAAGGTGCACTTAGCGAAAAAATTGGCAATCTTCAGACGTCAGTTTCTTGGAGCTCGTGAGGGGTACTAAAAAAGCATCAGGTGCTATAGGAGCGTGTCATAAAGGCCTACAATAAACTATCTCAGTTTTTAGAGATTCACTCTCATTTTCATTTTTCCACACAGTCTTGGTTGATGTAAAAACTTGCAATGTTGCACAGTTGAAACCTGCAACATTGCATATCTTTCAAACCGCTCATCGTGGCATTGAACCATCTATGCCAATAGCTCCAGTATGTTGAGTTAATTTGAGGAATGACCCCATTTTTCTCACCAAGTTGTTCAAACATTTTAAACCACTCTAGAGCCAAGTGTCCCTTGAGATGCACTCAACAACAAAATTGGCAATCTTCAGACGTCATTTTATCAAAGCTCATGAGGAGTACCAAAAAAATTTCAAGTGATACAAGACCGTGTCATAGATGCATGCAAAAACCTATCTCATTTTTTGGATATTCTCTCTCATTTTCATTTTCCTACACAATCTCAGTTGATGCAAAAACTTGCAATGTTGCGTAGTTGAAAACTTTAACATTGCATATCTTTCAAACCACTCATCATGGCATCAAACCATCTCCACTAAAAGCTCTAGAATGCTGGGAGAATGCTAGGAATAACCCCTTTTCTCTCACCAATTGTCTCAAACATTTTTGACCACTTTGGAGCCAAGTGTCCCTGAAGGTGCACTAAGAAACAAAATTAGCAATCTTCAAACATCAGTTTCTCAGAGCTCGTGAGGGGTACCAATAAATCATTAGGTGCTATGGGATTGTGTCATGGATTCCTATGATAACCTATCTTGGTTTTTGGATATTCACTCTCATTTTCATTTTTTGACCCAATCTCAGTTAATACAAAAACTTGCAATGTTGTACAGTTGAAAGTTGCAACATTGCATATCTTTCAAACCGTTCATGATGGTACCAAACTGTCTCCACCAAAATCTTTGATATGTTGGGTGAATGCTAGGAATGACCCTGTTTCTCTCACCAATTGTCTCGAACGTTTCTAACCACTCTTGAGCCAAGTGTCCCTGAAGGTGCACTCAGCAACAAAATTGGCAATCTTCAAACGTTAGTTTCTTAGAGGTCATGAGGTGTACCAATGAACTGTTAGGTGTTACATGACCATTTCATGGAGGTCTACAATAACCTATCACGGTTTTTGGATATTCACTCTTTTTTTCATTTTCTGACCCAATCTTGGTTGATGCAAATACTTGCAATGTTGCACAGTTGAAAGCTGCAACATTACATATCTTTCAAACCGCTCGTTGTGGTATCGAACCATCTCTGCCAATAGCTATGATATGATTTTTGAATGCCTGGAATGACCTATTTTTCTCACCAAGTGGCTTGAACATTGTCAACCACTATGGAGCCAAGTGTCCCTAAAGGTGCACTCAGCAATAAAATTGGTGAACTTCAGACGTCAGTTTTCTCAGAGCTCGTGAGGTGTATGGAAAACCATCAGGTGCTATAGCACTGCTTCATGAAGGCCTACAATAACCTATCTTAATTTTTGGAGATTCACTCTCATTTTCATTTTCTAACCCAATCTCAATTGATGCAAAAACTTGCAATGTTTCGTAGTTGAAAGCTTCAACATTGCATATCTTTCAAATGGCTTGTCGTGGCATTGAACCATCTCTACCAATAGATTTGGTATGCCGGGTGAATTCTAGGAATGACCCCATTTCTCTCACCAAGTGGCTCTAACATTTTTGACCACTTTGGAGCCAAGTGTCCCTGAAGGTGCACTCAACAACAAAATTGACGATCTTCAGATGTCAGTTTCTCAGAGCTCGTGAGGGGTACCGACGAACCGTCAAGTGCTATGAGACCATGTCATGGAGGCTTACACCTTCCATTTAATGATTAAATTCTATGACTAACCTTGTTAGGCTTCACAACTCATTCAAACATTCAATACCACAATGTACTGGTGCATCCCTTAACATTCTTGTAGTGCCCTAAATAGGTTGAAGTGATCATAATGCTCCAGTAGGACTAAATTTGGGTAGGATTGATATTTTTGATATTATATGACCTATTATAAAAATTTTAAGGTGTTGGAATGGAAATTATGAGTCTAGGTTTATGAAATAAAATATGCATATTCTCATAAAGTATGAATCATTCACTAACAATATACATAGATACACGTGCAAGCATAAATATAAGGCATAAGCAATTTACAAAGCATAAGACATCCATATAAACGTAAATTAGTCTACATCATTACACATGACACATGGATTTCATACTTAAAATATAAACTATATATATCCGTAGAGCATGAAGAAAAATATATATGTCCAATAATGTCATAGATCAAATATATCCAATACAGTTAAATTGGCTTCGTGAAAGCCAAACAGATATAGAACATGTCACTTATACAATATACAAAAAATATGTCCAGTAATGCCAAATTGGCATACAATGATTATCCCTAATCTAGTCATTTCTCGGAAGGGGAAGATAACAAATCCCATGCTATCTTCGATCTTCGTGTCGATGGAGATGCAGTACTCTTTCGAGTGCACACACTAGTCCTCATGTCTAGACTCTTCTGCAGCTCAAGCTAATAAAATAAAAAGTATAAACATAAATAAATAATATACATTGGAATTCAATTATACGATGACCTAAAATAGAATATTTTCTTACCGCTACCAAATAGTCTCTATGTACATCCACTGAAGGGGCACGCTGCCGATTTGGAGTAACGAGTCCCTACAACAATGATCAAAATAATATTTAAAATACAAACATGAATATCATCAAATTTTTTAATATAAACTATTAAAATAAAAATTCTATTTAAGTAATGGTTTTCATACCTCGGTCAGTGCTTCAGAACTAGCTATAGCTGTAGCTACACCGCGATCTAAAGTATCACGAACAACAAGAGGAGTCTCTGTTGTCAATAACTGAAAATGAAACAACAAGAGTATTATGTAGTTATCAAGAATACCTATAATATTTTTCAACCCCGCTAATGAATAAATGGTACCTCTGTGAAGGTGCCACTGCATCCTTCAGTGTGTGGTGTCGATGTCGTAGCTCCAGAATTAAACTAGTGCACACGTATGGCAATTTATAAGAAAACCATTCATATAAGAACGTACCACTGACTTGTTAATTATAATGCATTATTACATATATATCCGTGGACTAAATGATGTCATCACAAAGCCAGGTGAAGGAATGTGATCACTGCCATGACCACTTTGACTCTGGATTTAGATCATAATTTTTCTATTCATTTATTTATTCATTCATTTATTAATTAAATATAATCAAGTAAATCAAATTAACATGAAAATAAACATACCTCAAGGAAATGTGAACGATGCCCTTCACTATCTAATGTGAACATCGATGGTTCGGCAGTGAACTAATGTACATGCATAATAAATTATGAGACAAACATCCATATAATTATAGAATAATCAAATGTATTAGTTAAAAATGTGTATTCGATACATACTTGTGGAGTTGACAATGTAGTGTAAAAGGGGTCTGGGGGATCATTGTCGCTACAACCGACACTCTTTCCTTGAATTTTCATCATAATCAATAGATACTAAGTTAATTATTCATTCATTTAAAAATGAAATATGATCAAATAAATTTAATGATCTTGCAAATATTTACATGTGTATCAATGCCAAATGTTGCATTGAGAAAATCATCAGCCATTAGTCCATCATCCTCTTTCTCTCTGTTGGCAGTACTAAATGTGCATAGGGATCCAAAAGAATAAAAAAATATGACCCCTCATAGACCGACCATGGTAACCCTTGACTAGAGGAGTGGCGCACTGAATGAGAGTCTGTGTCAGAGCACTAATCGTTCCTAGTGTATCCACCTCCATATCTTCCTTCACAATGGAAGGAATGCTAACATAATCGACCCGTGGCTTGTCACTAGGAAACCTAGGTACATTAGGGTCATAATGTGCCATAGGTCTATCAAATGATTACCCTCCACCTCTACCCTGAGACTCTAGAAAGTCAAAATAATTTGGCACCTCCTTCAGGACAAACTCACAATAGAGTTTCTTCAGGAAATAGATAGGAACCTCATGATTGTTATAGGGAGGGGAATCAAATACCATCCGCCATCTATCCCAAAAATTGTTTTTTTATTTCTTCATTCAAGCACCAATGAATTGGGAACCTCTTTGTTGTAGTTTTAAGAGTATCGATTTCCCCTGACTTTTTAAAGAATTTGCAAATGTCATCTTTTGTGATTTCTTTATTTTGTATGCCCTTATATGAATTTTTTTTTGCATAATATCATTTTCTTTCTTCTCTTTTGTCGTGCAATAAATTAAGTTTCCCACTAACTGAACCTACGTGGGTCAAGATTAATTCTAATGATTTTGAAAGTGTTTCCCTTCTAGGATTTGTATCAACGGAATATTTTAACATCCTAATTAAAGATTATATTTCTATTTTCCCTCTTTCTATTTGGTTAATCAAATTTTCATGTGTTCCAGGAGGATTTTTCTCTATTGGTGGAGGCGGTTGGGGTTCATTTTCTTGGTTATTTTCAACATTCATTTTTTCATGAGGAGAAGATGGAGGGTTTGGTTGAGGGTTTTCTTTGGGGAGATCATTCCTTCCTGGTAATTAAAACAAAATCTATTTTAAAATTCTAATTAAACTTAAAATTTAAGAAAATAAACTTTGACAATTAAATTTGATTCAAAACTAAAAAATTAAACTTAAATTTCAATTCAAATAAGAGGCATAGGTTGTAGAATTACTTACCCATTCTCCCGGTTTGACCTTGATGACATCGTGGAGCCAATTTTTGCTTTGATTTGATGAAGAAAACACCCAAAATATAATGTGCACATGCTCTAGAGCTGATCTCTTTGTTGATCCAAGGGTTTGAAGGAGTAAAATGAGCCACTTTTGTGGTTGTCCAAACTTTAAATAAAACCTAATAGTGCGTACACGATATAGACTACATGCACTATGGTTTGAATTGCCCAAGCCTAAGGCTTGGGAAATCCAAGACATAGCGTGTGCGCCCTATAGCACGTACAAGCTATAGCCCGTACGCACTATGTGCTTTTGGGGACCAAAAAGGAATTTGGCACATTTTTGGTCCCCCATCTTCGTGCATATACCCTATTATGGTACATGTGTGTTATCGGCATGCACAATTAGATTTGGATGGTATTCAGAGTAGATTTGAAGCATGGGTCATCAAGAAGGAATATCATTTTTATATAAGTGATGATAAAGAGCATGAAATTCATTATGTAGAACACTGCTTTAAGATATTTTTTGCAAATTTGAAAGAAAGAGGCATAAAAATTGATAAACATTATGTTTGGTCAGATGAATGTGCTGCACAATTCAAATCATCCAGACAATTTTATGTATTATGTAGATACCATCATAATGAAAACATACCATATGTCCTGATTTTCTTTGAGAGTGGACATGGAAAAGGTGAACATGATGGTGTTGGAGCTTGCATCAAACGTGTTCTACAATAGTATCAAATGAATTATAAGGGAGTTCATATAAAAATGCATGTTATCTGAGGAAATATACACCGTGTAACTTGATAGGCGATTACCTTGGGCTTCCCATCATTATATGGGAAAACCTCTCATTTGATTATTTCCCTAGGGACACATCTCTCAACCGTCTCTAAGGAAACATAGCCTAAGACCTCATCTCTCAACTCTAAAAAATTGTATCAATAACCTGTGGTGTAAAAGAAGAGTGAGATCTCAATCTCATAGTCAAATGCTCCAAACTCCTCAATATAGTACTAAAAATATCTATGTACAACCCAGGATTAGATGTACTGATGGAGTCTCTAAGTCGATCCATTTCTATCTGAGAAGTCTGAAAAATGCTCAAAATATCTGAAGTGTGAGGTACATCTTGAGCTAGTACATCGTGAGGTGCATCATCTCTAGAATCATCTGTGGCCATCTAGGTGTAACATGTGAACTAAGTGTTAATAATTAAGTACATGTTACAACTACATGTAAAAGGGAAACTAATAACTAAATCTAAAATTATACATAAATACAATACTAAATGATGGATATGTAATAAAGTACAATTTTTAAAATAAGATCTAACTATAATATGAATATTTAAACAGTAAGGGTTGTTAAGGAATCTTATATCCCAAATGGTCCTAATAAGGGGTCCTAGGTGTTTTAAGGGGTCATATGTTGTAATAGGTCATCTTAAGGGGTCATCATGTCATAATAAGGATTGTTAAGAAATCTTGTCACAAAAAGGTCCTAATAAGGGGTCTTAGGTGTCTTAAGGGGTCCTATTAGGTCTTAAGTGGTCCTATTAGGTATTAAGGGTCCTATTAGGTCTTAAGTGATCCTATTGGATCTTAAGGGCCCTATTAGGTCTTAATAGGTCTCAACTGGTCTTAATAGGTCCTAGTAGGTCTTAATTGGTCTTAATTGGTCCTAATTGATCTTAATAAGTCATATTAGGTCTTAAGTGGTCTTATTAGGTCTTAAGGGTCCTATTAGGTCTTAATTGGTCAAGTAATAGGTGATCATTGGTCTTATTAGTCACATGTTAGGTCTTAATAGGTCTTATAGGTCCTATTAGGTCTTATGTCACAAAAGCTCCTAGTAAGGGGTCTTACGTGTCTTAAGGAGTCATATGTTGTAATAGGTCATCTTAAAGGGTAATTATGTCATAGGAATATTAATAGGTCATGTAATCACCTAAAATTAGTCTAGCAAACCTATATCCCCTATTTCTGATTAATTGGTCTTAACAAATATTAAATTAAAGACATTCATAAGCTAGACCCTAAACCCTAATTATGAGAGCACTTAATCAAATTTTCTTACATAATTTTTATCCTAATTTGTTGAATCAAATCATCAATCATCAAGCCTAAAATACTTAAATTGCATAAAACATTGGGATAAATCAAAAAGTCCTAAAGTCCCTTTTTAAAAGAACCCATTCACACATATGTGAGCACATTGAAAATCAAATAAAAATAATAAAAAGGAGAAAATACCAATTTTGTCTTATTCTCCACAAGGTTGGACAACCAAATCTCTTGGATCAAGCTCACATGGATTGAGGAAAGTTGCATCTCCACCATTTCTCATTTCCTTTTGCCTCTTAATCTCAACCATTCACCTCTTGTAATTTCCTATAAAAGGGATAGCTCCCTTTGCTCATGGCTAGACATGCTAGAGGTATAGACAATTTGGAGAGTATTTTTATAATTCTATTTTCATTCCAGAGTTTTATTGTGCACTCTTAGATATTTCTCTCATATTAGTTTCTTTGCATATGCATTTGTATTTTCATTTCTTAGCTTAATGGAATCTTAGCTTCCTTTCATAGACTAATGGTAGATGCATTGTTCATTTCATTGATAATTTACACTTGCATTTTAGCTTCATTCTCCATGGTTACCATACATTTAGTTTGATAGTTCATGCATTTCATTTTCAAAATTCTTAAGAGTAAAGTATGCAAGTACATGTATCTTTCTCATCCTTGCATTTGAATCTTCCATTTTGGGGTAGTCAAGTCACTGATTCTCCATGTCTAATATGATGGGAATTCATGAGAATCACACTCACTTCAAATAGGAAGCAATAAGTCAATTTCAAGGGTGTTTATGAAATATTTTCATTCTTACTTTGATGTCAACCATTTTGATGTAATGGTTTATTTAAGTGTTTGGTTGTAGATTTGATTACACATTGTATAGTCGAAAAATGGAAGCACTTCCATTGTAGGCTGGTTTAGCCTTTTGAGTAAGTGGTTTAGGGTCATGTTAAGTACCTTGAATGGGTCTCTGAATTGGATCTAGCCTTTTCCCCCTATTATGCCCCATTTCCCACTTTTCCAGCCTATTTCTGACATCCAAAACTAAAAACTGAGATTTCTAACCTCAGGGTCAAAATCGACCTTTTTGGGTCTATATCAACCTCACCCCTGACCTAGGTCAAGGTCGACCTCACCCTTGACCTAGGTCAAGGTAGACCTCACCCCTGACCTAGGTCAAGGTCGACCTCGACCTTGACCCAGGGTCCAGATTTTAGGATCTCACAGTTTCTGGATGTCGGTCTTTGAAAAAGTTTAATTCCCGCCTCCGAGTCGACTTTTTTGGGTTCCAAAATGATGATTCCTAAATTATATTTAACATAGGTCCTCTTCTAGGGGCATGGACCCAATTAGAATTTAATTCTCCTATGTCATCCTGTCTAGAAGATTGTGCCCTAAATTCATACAAAAGGAAGCCTTTTTCTCTCATTTTCTCTAAGTTTTCAAAAAGCACAAGAGACTCTCTAACCGCATGAACCATCATCAAGCAAGAAGAATGAAATAATAAGGCCCTTGAATCAAGAAATAATCCATTGAAGCAAGCATCTACATTCAAGCATTCAAGCCTCCATTTTCATCAAGGAGATCCATTTGTGGCCATTGAAGGATTCAAGCTCCATGGAGCCCTCTTGTTGAAGATTTCTCCATCCACATTCCTCCATGCTTCTTCCTAGTCCAAGATCCATTCAAGATTTGTATTGAAGATCTAAAATAAATTGATTGAAGACATTCTCCATCCTACATTCTAAATTCAAGATCCAATGGTGCATACATACTTGTGGATTCAAGGATTCGAATCCTCCACAAGAACTTTTACAAGCAAGGTGAATTTATACATTTATTTTGTTTACTTCTATAATTTCAATTATATATATTTGAGGTTAATTCTAAAACTGGGGTTTGACCAAGGCAAACTACTCCCCCTCAACAAACAAACCTCTTTTTCTTGCAGGTACAGGTTTAGGACTGTAGATTTAAACTCAGATCTAGATACCCTTTTCAGCAAACTATCGGGATCCGTGAACAGATTTTCAGTCAGAGCTATGTAGGTCAAGGTCAAAATTTTGGGGTCAAGGGTGACATTTGTGGGTCAAGGTCAACCTTTTTCATAAGACGGTGTCAAATCGGAAAAATATTTATGGATTTTGTTCGTCTCTACGTTTCGGTTCCAGATCATACTTCAGATTTTCTAGAAATAGTCTACAGACCTTAGAAAATAGAATTATTTGATCTATAATATTTCAAGGTTAGTGCATTTCTCCTATCCATTTCAATTCAAATCCTTAATCATTCTAAATCTATCACATATCATTCCTTTCCATAAAATGGGGAATTTAAGACTTTCCTCTTTGCTCTCATTTCCAAATGATTGATCCATTTGTGTACATTGATCCTTTTTGGGTTGATCAATTTGGATTTTTCCTTTGTGCATCTTGGGATGGAAGAGGAATATCTTATCTTTTCCCCACTTATTTCTTATGTTACATTTTATATGTTACATTTTGGTGAATCCGTGATAGACAATGCTTTCTTTTTGGTGTTAGATTTGCATCTTATGTTAGATCTTACATGCATTTAAAATTAGATTTCTTTTATGCTCTTGCATTTATATATCAAAAATTAAAAATCACAAATTGCTTTAAAAATACAAAAACATTTATATTTTTCATGCTTATAGATTTCATTTGAATGCATTGGGATATATTTAGATCTATTTTCTATGCATTTCTTTATTCGTTATCATGTTGCACAAGTTGTTTCAAGTATTTTCCAAACATCCATCTATAACTTTTAGGATTAAACAACATCCTCCTCTTACCTTACCATTGAATGATGTTACACCTAGAAAGACTTTATTTAGTGCATACGATGTTGCTTTGTCCTCTCTTGTATTACCTTGTAAAGATATATTAGAGAAAGAAGATGAATTTGATCTTTCTCTCCATCATATTTCTCTTTATGGAGATGAGTTGAGGATTGATGTTAATTCTTCTCCTAATATATGTCTTTCCAATGAGCCTACTTTAGAATATAATCCTCCTATTTGGGATGAACCTTTGGATTTGGATGTTGATTACTCTCTTCCTCATGAATCCATTGAGGATGATCCTCCTATTTGGGATAAACCCACAGATAAAGGCACTGATTTATACCCTCCTTGTGAAGATGCTTTGATACAAGAGGGTGATTTATTAATAGATGATATATTCATACATGATGGTGACTCTTTTCCTAAAACACACTTCTCTTGTGAAGACATTTTAGAGAAAGAAGGAGACATTATAGATACTTTACCTTCATTTGGGATTTCTTCTAGTGATGAGGCATTAGCGGAGAATGATATGAATTCCCTTAATGCTCTCTCTCTTAGTGATGATCCTATGGACAAAAAAGATCCTACCTCATCTCCTCCTAGGATGTCTTGTTTTCTTCTTTATTGTGAAACTATTTGTAGTGCTGAGATATCTAACATGGTTTATCCAAAACCCTTGTTGACTATTAAAGGTTGTCCTTGCATTACTATCAAAGGCAAACCTATGGAATCTTTAGAACCTTTCAATGATCAAGATTTGATATCTCACACCTATCATACAAGGAATAATGCTCAACCTAATCCGGTGGTTCCTACTTCTTTACCACCTTCTCAACCCATTCTTCCTCCTCCACCCCGTCTTCCTAGCATGGAGTATGATATGATAAACCAATTGCGCAATACCCCTGCCAAGATTTC
>MU224647.1:799001-832081 GCA_018584345.1 Thuja plicata | reverse complement strand
TTTCAAAGCCATGTGTCTCCTATGTGGCTCTTATGTGGATGCCACATAGGTGCCACTTCATCCAAGCCTCTTCCTCTCTCTAAAAATCCTATAAATAGAGGCCTTCTCCTCTCATTTTTTTCATCTCATTTTGCATTGTTATCATGCTAGTATTATCTTAGAATTGTCATTTGTGCTTTCATGCTAATGCTCTTAGATGTTAGTTTATATTTCCATTTTGCTTAAATCATCTAGAAATCACATGTTAGGGTCTTAATTTGGTAAATGAATCATATTTTCTTCATAATACTTTCATATCATCCTCACTTGCAAAGGTTCATATCATCATTTTGAAGGGGATTTGAGACTAGTTCTTCATAACTAGTTCTTGAATCTTTCTTCTTGTTTCTAGTATCATTACATCTTTTGCATTGGGATCTATGCTAATTGTGTGTTTGAGAGAGCACACCCACATATACTCAAAATAAGAAAATCAAAATGAGTAGATTAGGGTGCAAAATGTTATT
This sequence comes from Thuja plicata, assembly GCA_018584345.1. Classification (NCBI taxonomy): domain Eukaryota; kingdom Viridiplantae; phylum Streptophyta; class Pinopsida; order Cupressales; family Cupressaceae; genus Thuja; species Thuja plicata. Next base: position 831,575 of record MU224647.1, on the reverse strand, counting down.
TACTCATTTTTAGCTTAATCTGATGTTATTTGGTGTCTTTGTTGTTAGTTTGATCTCTTACATGCTTTTATTGTCATGATATATGCTAACCAGCTAATGTTTGCATGTTTGAGCTTGCTCCCAACAGATTGAAGGATTCCATATACACACATGTTATGTCACACATGTGTTATTATTTTGATTAAATGTGCCTTTATGTTCTCTAGTTAGGGACGATGCAAAGTGGTAGTAGCCATCATGTTATTTTTGGTCTTTGTAATATTGACCAAAAATAATTTTGTTCATATATCTTATTTTATCTTCTTCCATTGTGCACGTAGTTATACTACCTTTTGGGGATGAGGTCAATTTATTATGATTATTAATGATATATATGAGCTATCACATATCCATACCAACCCCAAACTTAATAGATTCATTTGTGCTATTTTGGTCATGTGTTTTGTTTCCCTTGATTTTTCCTTGTCTAGGGCATGTCATAGTGGAAACATGCTTATCTTTTGAATGCTTTTATACTACCTTATATCTATTGCCCATATTAAGGTGTATGCAATTGCTTTAAGGTAGTACATACACTCTACTCTTTTTTATACATTATGCACACACAAGAAATCCAATTTCACGATTAAATTTTTACGATTACTTATCAAGTGCTTCCTTTTGCTTTGTAGTCTCCCTTTAGTAAATTCCTTTGGAGACAATTATTTCCTTGGGGAAATCCTTTTACACTATTTCTTTTAGCATATTTCCTTGGAAATGGCATTTTCCTTGTGGAAACCCTATATGTGGTAGATTTTCTTGGTTATACTTGGATGGGTTGACTAGCTTAATACAACTTGGAATATCATAAAATATCTCTCTCTCTCTCCACATGGACCATAATAAGTTTAACCTTACTTGGCTAGTTTGGTCATGTTATTTTTCTCTTGAGATATGGATGTTTCTTTTGTCTTGGATTTAGAATGATAAGGACGTAATTCAACTAGGGGCTTGGTGTGTTCCTCATCTATTTAACCTTGATAAGAGGCTCTTTCTTATTCTTTGGTATACTTTATCGTGAGTATGAAGTAGGTTCATAATCCCACTAAAGTGGGGGATAAATGTAGTGTCCTAAATTGTAGGCAGTACAATATTAGTTCTTTCGTAGAACCCATTTTAGTATCCAAGGCTTCCATGTTTTAATTAGCCTTTTTGTTATGCATTTAGTTGATAAATATCTTCTATATATTAACTTAATTCACAAGAGAACTCATTTAATTATGGGTGTGCCCCTTTAATTATTTTCTCCAAGTGCATTTAATTAACTAATTAATTTAAAATACAACCCCTTTATTAATTCATTGTTATCAAATCCCTATGAGGAACCCTTAATTATGGGTGTACCCCTCTAATTATTTTAACTATTTATTATCTTTTGCATACATAGGCCTTATTTCAAATTGGACGGCCTTTTGTATTTATTCCAAATTCAAACATTGATTATATGTCTATTTTGGGTATCCTCGTACCTCCATTGACTCTCAATTCAATCTTGAGCCCAAATTGGCTACAACTGGGCACCCCACAATGCACAGGGAAAAATAGGTTGCCTCGTACCTCATGAGGCAACTCGTTCCACTTAAATATGGCCCAAATTTAAAATCAAAGAAAAGTCTTAGGTTTTTAGTAAGATATTAGAATCCCCTCGACCTTCTTCAATTTTTGAGTCCCATAATTGATTAGATAGGTATAAAAGAAATGCTACCCCCTCATTTTGACAACCGTGATCAATCTATCAATTCATTATTTCAAGCATTCAATCATTCACTGATGTCTTCAATTCAAGGAGATAATTCACATTGATATTCATTCATTCAAGAATCAAGCATGGAAGACAAGGACTAAAGTCTAGACCAAGGCATCCATGATCTTCCTATCCTTAGATTTGTCATCTATCACCTACGCAACATTACAAGAATCTTCATAAGAAATTTAACATTTGTGATGGTATAATTTCTTATCAAGCCTCTTCTACTAACAAAACACTTTTTCATTTATGCAATTTCAATTCAATTTGAAGGTTAATTCATAAACAGGGGTTTGACAAAGGAAAACCCCTTTTCCCAAACAATTTCACCATTTTTTGTGTATAGGTGATAGGTGACAAAGCTATAGATTGTGTTATAGGTAGATTTGACAAGAGGTTATAGATGGTATAAATTTTATTAAAATTTACTTGGACTCATGCGCCTCCTAGGGCCTCTGACGAGCTAGGTCACCCAGTACCCTCCAGGTCACCCTATTATTTCCATTCTGGAGTAAAATTTGAAGCACAAGTTAGTCTATGCTTTCAATTTCTAGATTTAATGTCAAAATTGATTTCGTAGTCTGCGATATGTGTATATGCACAATTTATCTCATTTTAGCCCTACATCTTGCATTTTATACTAAATTAATTTTACATAGTTGACTTTCAACTCTAGCAAAGAAAACCCATTTGCATCCACTCAGTACTTGAGCCTCGTTGAGCCTAGCAGATCATATTCCTTCCAATGTATGAGAACAATTTAGATGCAAGTCTCCTAGTTTGTCCTTTCATCCTAATGATCTTACCTCTTGCACCTATTTTATTTCATCACAACTAGATTAAAAAAATAACACATGCTCTTATTTTATAAGCTAGTAAATTATTATCATTTTGATACATATACAAAACTAACATTCAAACAAGTTGTGAAAAGATTCCCTTAAAATACAAGAGAGGATCACAAGCTATAAATAAAACTCTATCTTTGATCATTTCTAGAAGTAAAGTAAAATAGGGAATTACAAATCAATCTATTGAGAACATAATACACAAACAATAATATAACATCTGATTGTATTAAATTATGATTTGTGAAAGTGAGGTTAGAGAAAATTTTTATTAATAGCTATGTATAATGAGCTTGTGTAATATTTTACTATGAAATATCTAAATAGAAATGTGTAGTAATATAAACCATTTCCACACTACCCTAAGAGAGAAAATATGAAAACAAGTAAATAAAGCCTGGAATGCAAAATAATAAACAGTTATACCATCAAGATGACACAATATGTATCTTAGGAAAATTCTCATAGGGGAAATGTCCAAGCGCAAAAATCACTAAAACGCTTAGTGTATTATTTAATGAACAACAAACCATTCTCCCCTTGCCAATCCCCAAAAAAACTATGATGTATCCCCCTCAGAAAATTCAATCCCCCTTTCCTCTCAGTCTCCATTCTCTTGCTAAGTTGTCTAATAGTTCTTCTCCTTATAGAGACATTCTTATGAGTGATAAGTGGAGAATTATGAAGAAGAGAAAGGAACCATCTCCTTTTGTCCCTAAGCCAAGACATCCTTCTCACATTCCATCTCCACCTCATTCTCCAAACTCGCTGAAGTTACATAACAAGACATCTCCTTCACCCACTCCCATCTCTTAGGAAATTTAAATATCCTCTTTATCTAGATTTAATGAACACTTGAATCTAGATAAAGCTATTTCTTTCTCAAATAGTTTTAGAGTTTTTCCATGCAAGAAGTTGATAATAATTAGGTTGGTTCATCATGAATCACAAAATACTATCTTGTAATTTGAGAGGGATATCTCTCCCTCAAAAAAATATCAAAGTCAAGGAGACCTTATCAAAATGGAAACTAGATGTTTATTCCTTTAATGAGTTAAATTAATCAATGCCCGCCTTGACTTTTCTTTATTCAATTTATGGAAGGATGCTAATTTATTTCATACTTTTCATAGAGATGGAAGTGGTGGAGTTGTGATTGGTTTAGCTCCTTGGATCTTTAAATTTGTTATTGATAAGGTGGGGATTTATCACACAACTATGTTTGGATCTTCCCTTGTATCAATGGACAACCTAATGGTTTTTTCTCTATCTGTTCTCCAATGAATCTAAAAAAAAATTTCTCTGACATTGGATGGCTAAAAACCTTTCCATTGCTGATTGGCGGTTGGGGGATATTTTAATAAGGTAGAGCATCATGAGGATCAAATTTGGTACAATTATTTTAAACTCTACAATGAATAATTTGAAAGATGGACATTCTCTCAAAATCTAATTGGACTAGCCAACCCTATCCACAACAAGTTTTTAAGTAATGAGAATAATTGGTTTGTAAGCTCTAACTATAAAGTTGGTAGTGAGAGAAAGATGAGAAGACTGGACATATTTTATCTTTCTCATAATTTCCAACTAGAAAAGCATTCCTCAAGGGCTTCTATGCTAGTAGATTACTCTGCTACCCTTTATGATCATTTTCTATTTTCTACACTTTTTCCACTACTCAAAACTCTAACCTTCTTTCTCATCTCCCATATAAGCTTAATAATTTCCACTTAAAGATTCTTGAATGTGTTCTTATGTTAAAAGTTATATAGAATTCTATTCCTAAAACTCAATTAGAGGACTTTTGGATCAAGTGGTGGTGTGCTTTCTTGAACCAAAGTGTTCATTTACTTTGTTACTTTGGCCAGACATCAAATTGTCTTGGAGACAAAGACATAGAGAAAAATATATCCATGAGAATCTTGAATATGATAGGAAATAGTCAAATCTTGATGCATGTAATAGAAAAATTCAAACCTCCATTGTTTCCCTTGAAACTCAGCTAAGAAAGTTGGATAATTACAAAAGGAAAGGTGCTAAAATAATACATGTTAGAGTCCATTGAATCAAAGGAAGAAAAGGATCAAAATTATTCTTTTAATATCTTAATTGGAAGCATATAAACAAGAGAATTGATGCCATTTTAGATGAGCAAGGAATTAATTGTCATCCTACTGATATTTCTATAATTTTCAAAAAACAATTATGGAAATATATTTAAAGAAGATAAAAATTGGATTGATGTGCAACAAACTTTGGAAAACATTGTTAGGGATTATATTCCTAATAAAATTGATCATGGATAAAACAAGTATTTGGATCGTATTATATCATTGAAGGACACCAAACGTGTATACTCTTCAATAAAGGAGAATCTCTTTTTGACATGTGGGAATGGTTCTTAAATAGACTAAAAATTTGAATACTTAATTGGGGCAACAAATTCTTATCTTTAATAGGTAAAATTCAAGTTGCTAAGAAATTTTTCATTATATCCCATGTTTATTACTCACCTTCGTGGATTTCATCCAAGAGAAAGTATGAAGATTTGAATAATTTAATTAGAAAGTTTTTTTTGTCATAATGGGATGGTAATGCTAGTTTTATCGTTATTTCTTTGCCTCATTGTATTCAACCAAAACATAAGGGTGGTTTGGGAGTTATTGGACTTTAAAATCAAGGGTGGTGTCTTGCTGCAAAGTGGATTATCAGAGTTGTGGAAGAGGATGAGCCTTGGAAAATATTGGTTTTTCCTTGAGTTTGTCAAGCTATGGTTAATAAAAAAATGACATTCTATCAACTTCTTAGATAAAATTGTCACATCCCCTGTTTCCAAAATCAAGGCCTCCTTTCCTTTGCAATCCATTTGGAAGGCTTGACAACAATCTGGTCATTTTCTTCAATAGAATGGTTTCAGCTTTGCTTCATCGTCAATTTGGTGGAATAAAATTGTCAACTATCATAATCAATCACTAGCCATTTGCTTTCCTAAACATACTTATTATTTGTATAAGAAAGGTGTTTGACAATTCAAATATATTTGGGACTTTGAAAGCTTTGAATGGACTTCATGGCCACAAAGAACAATAATGGTTGAATGTCAAGTATAAAGGGTTCCTGAAATTTGTGCAATCACTAGTTCCACTTGAGTTAGCTATGAAAATATGTACTCCTAGAGATTGCACTATTTTTAATGACTAGAAATGGTGCGCTTCTTTCATTTCCATTATTTTTTGCTTAAGAAAATCTATCTTCATTCTTTGCCCCCATGGAAGATCCTACCTCACCTAAACCACAATTGGAAATGTAAATTTAGTGCTAGAAGGTAGAGCAAAATGATTGCACAAATATGAAAAACCAAACTTGATGTGGAGTCCCAATTGTTGGCCTAGAAAGTTTTACATCATAATATTCCCATTGGAGATAGACTAGATGCATTAAAATTCAACCAACTAGCTACCCTTTTTGTTCATGCATTGAGAATATGAAGCACATATTTTGTGACTGGCCCTTCGTTAAAAAAATAATGCAATACATTGTCTTTAAGAACTTTTTTGCTATTTTTCTTCATAATTTGAATTGGAAAGAAGTTATCATTGTCTTTGGTTTGCATGATCATATAATTGTTGATTCTACCAGACAATTTATTTTAAGACATATATGGAAGGTCAGATGTGTTGCTATGTTCTCAAGAAATTATATTCAAGAAATTGGCATTTTAATGCCTTACTCTAGCATAGTTTTTTAGGTTTCTTTTTTGTTTTCGTAGGTTCTAGACTAGCCAAGAAACATGTTTTGTCATGACATAGCTTTAACAATTTCAAGTTCAAGCTAATCAACTTTAGAAGAGTAGAAGAGTTGCAATATGATGTAGCTAAGTAATCCTTATGCAATATGATGACTCAATCAACTTTTGTAAAGAGTCTCAATTCTATTGTTAAAACTTGTAATATGTGCTCAATCATGGAACTTTTTGTGCTCAGTTCCATTGAAATGTGTGCTTAGTCTTGAAAATTTTGTGAGTTGAGATTTACTTCTCTTTAGCTACCTATTGGTAGCTAATATTCTTTTTAAAATTCCTTTGTTCAATACAAAATTAAAAAAAAACAAAGATTACAATTTACTTGTATAGTCTTCATTTAAGGCTTCTAAAGCATCAAACCCCCCTATTGCATTCCATATGAACAAGCAAATGAGACTCAATGTCACCAAATATCCCAATCCATGCTCTCTCTCCTCAAATATGAGGAAACTCACATAGTGTATCCCACTTGGAAAACATTAAAATTTTATATGCATTGGAAGAAATTTACTTTCATTCAACATCGACTTTTGAGAGTCATCTTTAAACAAAGTATATATGTGTGTGTGTGTGTTCTTGATGCTTCCATCCACTTACTCAAATGTTGACAATCTACACCTATTATGAATCCTGACATTATATTGGTAAAAGTAAAGTGCTTGACATGATAAAAATTGATCCTTTTATAATCCAGATACCAAATGACCTGTTTTTTAATTTACATATGACTTGTAATATATAAAAATACCCCATTTATCAAGTTGCCACTTTACGCAACCTACCAACAACGCCTCAGTCGTCCCTCCTTTCTCAAAGCTAATAAAGAATGTCCTTATATGTCAGTATGTACTAAACAAGACATGGTTTTACTGGTTATGATCAACTTCTACAATTTCAAATGATCTATTTTAGATCTACAAATAACTTACAGTTTATAGAACTTACCATAGTCAAGAAAGACCTAACTCTATTTCAAATAGAAATGTACATACCCTATCCTACATAATTTGAATTTGTATTCCAATAGGTAGGTTAGAGATCAAAGTCTAGAGCTATTGTCTCGAATGTGTGGAACCAACATGTAGCAAATTTGGAGCAGGAAGAGAAATGCAGACTGCACTAAAAATAGTTGAGTGACGGGCATGCCTCGAATTTGACGGTCACCCCTACCTATCATCTAAATTTTTTATGATGGTTTAGTTATTTTAATACCTTTCATTTTACGTTTTAAGAAAAATATTGATTGTCAAAATTTATATAATAATATATAATAAATCATATAAAGATTTTTATTTGTGATAAAAAAAATATTAAATTAGAAAATAATTATAAATTAGCAATATATGCAAAATCTTAAATTAACTAAACAAGTTCCTATGTTTTATTTTAAAAATATTCTAAATTAATATAAATATATAATAAATAATATAAAAATATATATTGTATACTAATATTATAAAGTAGTAACATAAAATCACAAATAAATTAAGAAAGTTTCTAAAATTCATATATTCTATTTTAAAAAGATTCTAAATTAAGATATATAGATAATAAGCAAAATAAAAACATACATTATTAATAAGTTTCTAAATTTATCTTAAAATTTAGAAACATTCATATTTTATCATTTTAAAATGTAAATAAATTTATATATACGATCCAAAAATGGAAAAACAGCCATCAAATTCCAGGCCCGGGGATGAGTAACAATGAGCAGAATTTGCAGGAAAAATATTAGGAAACCCTTCCAAAACAGGAATTTGTTTAATCTGAGCAGAACCAGAAATAATCTCCCTACAGCTGCTGTTGCTTCAATCTATTTATAACAGGCGAAAAATAAATTAAAAAATATCAGATTCTTCGCTGGAGAGTCGGAGATAAGATGTTCGCAGCAATTTAAACGAAAATTTTGGTTTCTAATCTGATCGCCGGATCGAAATCCGATTTGATTCGGAGATCGGATTTGATCTGTTGAAATCCTTCCACAAAGAAATTATAATTTCATACGCATGAAGCGGACTGGTTTCTCGGCGTAAGACAGGGTTTCCGGCCAAACCGCGGACAAAATGTAGCTGATCGGCTAATCATATGCGAATGAAAATCGGGGAAATTTGTCAAACGATAATCCGATCCATCGTAAACAATGAAATAACGACTTGAGAAATGCTTCGAGATTTCCGATCTGATAGGGAAAAAAAATCTGATTTTCATTTGTAGATAGATTTGTGAATAATTTGAGGAGGTAGGGTTTTGTAAGTTGCGTGATTCGAACTGAAGACTGGTTTCGCGGCGTAAGATAGGGTTTCCGGCGAAGCCCTGCACAAAATGTAGCCGATCGGCTAATCATATGCGAATTAAAATCGGGGAAATTCGTCAACGATAATCCGATCCATTGTAAATCAACGAAATGCTTCGAGATTTCCGGACTGAAAGGTCAAAAAGCGGTGAAACCTTTACTGCAAGTTTTCATTGTAGATATATTTGTGAATAATTTGAGGAGTTAGGGTTTGTAAGCTGCGCGATTCGAACTGAGGATCTAGTATTTGCGAAGAAATGAGTGCCAGTGCGGCTGTTCCAGGAAAGCCAGAATGGCTGAACACTGGAGACAACGCATGGCAAATGACGGCGGCAACAATCGTGGGGATGCAATCGGTGCCAGGGCTTGTCATTCTGTACGGCAGCATTGTGAAGAAGAAATGGGCCATCAATTCGGCTTTCATGGCGCTCTATGCCTTTGCAGCGGTGCTGGTGTTGTGGATGCTTTATGCTTATGATCTCTCCTTCAATCCGAGTCATACCATTATTCCCAAATTTTGGGGAAGACCAGAAGCTTTGGCACTGGGGCAAAAACAGCTTCTTGAGGAGTGGCCTGGCTATGGATTGCCCAGCGCTACGAATGTGTTCTTCCAGTTTGTGTTTGCTGCGATCACGCTGATTCTTGTTGCTGGATCGCTTCTGGGCAGGATGAATTTCCAGGCTTGGATGTTTTTTGTGCCGCTCTGGCTCACTTTCTCGTATTCAATTGGAGCTTATGCACTTTGGACTGGATTTTTTCATACCGAGCTTGTGACTGTGGATTTTGCTGGGGGTTATGTTATCCATCTTTCTTCCGGCGTTGCAGGTTTCACGGCTGCTTACTGGGTGAGTTGTTTGATTTTGAATATAGCAGGTAAAGATGTGGTTTCATAAGAGGGGCTTGGAATTTTTATTCCATTCTTTACAGATAGTTGTATGAATAAGTAGGAGATTTTTTATTTATTTTTACTTATAGTAGTTGTATGAATAAGTAGGCGATATTTTTTTACATGATCAATAGTGAATTCAAGAGGAGACAAATTCAATGACTTCAGTTTTATGATTATCACTTTCTAATCAAATTCAATGATCTATTTTACATTTGAAATGGTTCGATTCAAATTCAATGATCTATCTTACATAAGTAGTGGTCCAAGTCAAACACAATGATCATAAGAACCACTACTCATGTAATATGGATCATCGAGTTTGGTCCGGGTCAAACTCAATGATCCATGTTACATGGGTAGTGGTTATGGATCGTTGAATTTGATTTGGAAACTACATTGATCCACCTTACATGAGTAGTGGTCCAAGTCAAACACAATGATCATAAGAACCACTACTCATTTAATATGGATCGTCGAGTTTGGGCGAGTCAAACTCAATGATCCATGTTACATGGGTAGTGGTTATGGATCATTGAATTTAATTTAGAAACTACATCAACCACGGGCCACTACTTATGAAACATGGGTTATTGAGTTTGACTCAAAAACTACACAACCCAACTACACACTTAAATTCGTGATAGCAATATTATGATAGTCTAATAAAATTGCCCCAAAAAAGAAATTACGATATTTAAAGATAATAAGATATTGAAGTATATATTAAGGTTGTTATTTGTAGAAGTTAAAATAAGAATAGTATACATTATCTCATGACAAAGTAATATATTAAAGATCTTTAAAAAAATCTAAATCTTATGTACAAACTTTAATAATGATTTTTTAACCATTTATTTAAATTTACTTAACATAATTAAATTATTTATATTGTTTTGAAGATATTTTAATATTATTATAAAATATTTCTTGATATAATATGACAAGAAATGCTTACAATTATACCAATTTCAATTATATAATTCATTAAAATCTCATATAATTAAATAATATTGTATGATTATCATAATTAAACATTGGATACATAATTATAGATTTGTAAATCTATAATCAATCCATGATTGTTTATATTCAACAAGATTTTATTCTTTAACCTCACTAATAATTGAAAGACCACTTAACAAGAAATAGGCATAAATCTTTTAAAGTAGATATTATGATACATGCTAAATTAATTTCAATTTAATTTAATTTAATAACTATTTTACTTTTTATTGATATTTATTTAATTTTTCAAAAAATTAAAATAATTGAGCATAAATCATTTATTTAATTTTTATTTTCAATAATTATTTTATTTTTTCATAGACAATAAAAATTATTATACATATAAATAATTATAAAATACATAAATAAAATCATAATAATTTCAATATATTTTATTTTATTATTTATTTTGATTTTTTGTCATTTAATAAGAAAATGTACAATAGTTTGTTTATTGTTATAAATTTGATCATATATTGATCATTTGATGTATAAATAGTTGTCAATTTTAAATTTAAATATTTATCTTAATACATGCACACCATTTTAATCCAACTCAATTATAAATCTTTTTATTTTTCACAAAATTTTAAGTAAATACTTGTGTTTCTTCGTTAGTTCAAGAAAAGAGTCTTAATTGACATTTTCACTAATGTTTAATAGTTCAATAATAGAATGGTTCCTTGATGAAGTTTAAAATCTTATATTAGAATATTTTTTTAAATACCAATACATTTATAGTAAAACAATGATTGTATAATTTCAAATCTTCCTTCTTTATCCATTTCACAAATAGAACTTTGATACTCATTACTCCATAGTAACTTAGTTACCCCTCCATCCTATTCATCCATTTTACATATATATATTTAATACCTCCATTGTTCCTTAACAATTGATCATAGATATAAATCATATTTAAGAAGAGCCATTTTGATAGTAATACATTCAATGACCTTACATAATTTCAAGCTCCTGACTATTAACAATTGATCATAGATATAAATCATATTTAAGAAGAGCCATTTTGATAGTAATACATTCAATGACCTTACATAATTTCAAGCTCCACTCTTCACTCTTTCCCATATAATTGTAAATCTTCTTTATAAAAATCACAAAATAAGCAAGCAAAGACCAATTAACAAGAAAGTGTAAAGTTATGAAGATGACACTTATGACACATCCTTAGTTTAAAATGGTTCACCATTAAGATCAAATCTTACATAGCCAAGGTTTTTTTTCCCAATATTATGAATGGTGAAAGCATTAAATCTCTAATCTTGTGGATGATTACAGGTGGGCCCTAGGTCAACTAAAGATCGAGGACAATTTCCCCCAAACAATGTGGTGTTGATGTTGGCAGGGGCAGGTATGTTGTGGCTTGGATGGTCAGGCTTCAATGGAGGAGCTCCCCTTGCTGCAAATCAAATTGCTTCTTTGGCAGTCCTCAACACACATGTATGCACTGCTACTAGTCTCGTCACTTGGTTATGCCTTGATATGTGTGTATTTGGAAAGCCTTCAGTTGTGGGTGCAGTACAAGGAATGATCACTGGTCTTGTTTGCATTACTCCTGGGGCAGGTTACACTCTCCACTCTTCACTTGCACTTTCTTCTTCACATGTACCCAACACACAAAAATAGGGTTAGACCTAGGTGATTTAATTGTTTTGTGTGCATTTTTCTTTCTTTCTTGGTTTCTTAATTCCATCATTTTAAACTTGAAATCTACTTATATAGCTAACATCTGATAAGTAAGAGATAATTATTATAACAAGTTAAATTATGATATTGTTATCACGATTCAACAATGTAGTTTTTGAGTCAAACTCATTGATCCATGTCTATGAGTAGTGGTTCACAAGAACCCATCTCTCATGAGAATGAATGATACACTTAGCAGTAATTATATGTCTATGACCAGCCATTCTCATGAGAGATGTGTTCTTGTGAACCACTGCTAATGAAATATGGGTCAATACTATATTGTTGAATCCTAATAGCAATATCCTAATTCCACAGGTAACATCCATTTTCTTGATAAGTAGGGGATGTTTTCCACAACAAGTCAAATTATGATATTGCTATTAGGATTCAACTGTGTGGTTTTCGAGTCAAAAAATATTGACCCATGTTTCATGAGCAGTGGTTCAAAAGAACCCACCTCTCATGAGAATGGATGACCATACTCATTCACCCATGTTTCATACAAAGTAGTTCACAAGAACACATCTCTCATTAACCCATGTTTGGAGTAATGAGAGATGTTCTTGTGAACTACTACTCGTAAAGTTCTTTTGAATGATACACTTAGCATCATTGTATATGTGAACATTCATTATCATGAGAGATAAGTTCTTATGAACCACAACTCATGAAACATGGATCAATGAGTCCAACTCAAAAACAACACAGTTAAATCTGATAACAATATCTTAATCCATTTTCTTTTGAGAACAGTGATTTTTTATATATCAACCTATTATATCATCATTTAATTTGGAAAACTAATGCCTTACAGGCAATTGCAGGGGTTGTGCAATCATGGGCAGCCATGGTGATGGGACTGCTATCAGGCAGCATTCCATGGACAACAATGATGGTACTTCACAAGCGCTGCTACTTTCTCCGGAAGGTGGACGATACATTAGGAATGCTCCACACTCATGCTGTGGCAGGGCTTCTTGGGGGCATTCTTTCAGGCGTCTTTGCCCACCCTACCTTGTGTGACATTTACTTCTCAGTCGATCCAAAACCAATTGGGTTCATCTATGGAACACGCCACTATGAGAATGATAATGGGCGTTTTCAGCGCTCAGGTCCCAGACAATTGGGTTATCAGGCCTTAGCTGCATTGTTCATAATAGTTCTCAATGTTATTGTGACGAGCATCATATGCTTAGTGATCAAAGTAATTGTTCCTCTGCGAATGTCTGATGAAGCACTAGATATTGGAGATGATGCAGCTCATGGAGAAGAGGCCTACGCTATTTGGGGTGATGGTGAAGCCCTTAGAAATACTAGCAACCGTATAGCCGAGGAGACTACCTCCAAATGGGATTTCTCCGTGTAAGATGGTTTGTCTCATCCAACATGACCACATATTCTATACTCATAATAATAACTGTAGACATTGGGAAAGATGTTACACTACAAATATTAGTACAGCTATATACTTGAGCCAAGGGATTATAGGTTATTTGGGTTTGTGTATAAGTAGATGAAAATAATGGGCTTCTGAATTTTCAATTATGATCAAATATTTTCTTGATGTTTGCAAGTTCAGTCCGCTCAATATACAGTGGGTATATTTCCATTGCCATTTCGATCTTGGTGTAACACCTTGTATTCATGGTTTCCTTTTGCTTTCTCTAAATAAGGCTATAAAGATGTTCACAATGGCAGGGGATTTACATTTTAGCACAATTGATTAATGATCCTTAAAATAAGTTTGAATGCTGTAGAGGAGAGCGTAGGTTTTGATGTTCATGCTGGTCATTAGATTAATATAGTTCTGGTTATTCTTCATATAAACGGTAGCATTTGAAAAATATAAATCAGCATAGCTCAACATATTTTCATATTGTGTAGACTGATTATGAGGACTAAACTGGTAAAAAAATTGTGAAAATCTGTCGTGGTATAGAGAAATGGGTTTTTGTATGGATGCGTATGGAGGTACTGTTTTGTGTAGAGAATAAGTGTGTCCAATTATCATCAGTTATTTTTGAGAAATCACATTAAATCTAATTATTTCAAAACCACCTCCACATTAAAAATTATGGAAGACTAAGAATCCAAACTTAGAATTTCATATTGAATAGAAGTCTCATTGATATTTAAGCTTGGTTCTCCAAGTTGAAAACTGAGTGCTTTAACCAATTAAACTCCATTAGCTATTTATCATCGTGATGATAGATTACAGAATGTGATCTCAAATGTTGATGTAAACAAACACACAATCTAAATGACAAGAACTAAATTATGAATTGTGGAAAACTAATATCTTCAATTAAACTCAACTACTTGAACAATATTTTTATTTTCAATTATATACTTTAGAAAAATGAAAAATTAATATACACATTTTTTCATGTTAATTAGTGGGTTTGGGTGGATTTAATTATGCAAGGGAACTATGTGTGTTTAAAGTAAGTTTGAAATTCAATTGGTTGGTGTGATGATATATTGAAGTGGATTTGGTTTGGAAAGAGATTTGATAAATAAGTTTGGAATGTTTAGTTATTGTGCTCTAATTTTAAAGGGAATTTATCTTGGAAATGGATTTGATTAATATGTTAAAAAATAAGATAAAAAATAAAAAGTATTATTTATATTAATAAATTAATTAAAATATAATACTATCAATAAATTGATATATAAAGTAAATGAATAGTAAACCAATCTTATGTAAAAGATCAATTAAGAATTGTGTGGGGTGGGGTATAAAGTGTTGATTAATGGTTGTGTTTTTTTATCGTTGATTAATAGTTATGTTGTGGATAATTTTATAATTAACATTATATTTTGTTATAATTTTATTATTCAATCATGAATTTCTTTTTATTTTTTAATTAAATCAACTTGTTAAGGATTTTTTAAGTTTAAAATTTATATTCTTTTGAGTATTGTAAAAACTATAATTCAATTAGTTAATAGGATATTTAGCAAGAATAATTCTCCATCGAAAAAAGGTTGATAGGAAGATATAATTATCTATGGTCAAGTAGGTTTTAAATTCACTCTAATAGCTATGTTGGAAGACAAGCTCAAAATTACCTAGATATTGATTTTTTTTCTTGTTATGATATGAAAATGTGGAGGATTATAATATTGTCCTTTACAATGTATGCTTATGGGGATAACACTTGCTCATGTTAAAACAACTATGGCATGATGCATCTAATCCAACCACTAAATCTTTATAGTCAAGCATGTTTGGATTTTCCTACCAAATATTCTTATTCATTTTTGGGCTGATTTCTTCTTTAAAGAAATTGGAAACTCATTGGGCAATTTCTTAGCAATTGATAAAGATTCATCTATCTTCATGCATAAAATGATTTCCCTCGTATTACTAGATTTGGACAATCTAAAGGCCCAACCAAAAAATACAAAAAGAGTGCCAACAATGACTAACTTAGTTGTTACAACTTTGTAGGGGTGGGTGGGTTTTTTATTAAAGGAAAATAGGTTTTAAATGGACCTAAAACGCTTTTCCACCACAATAGTCCAGAGAGAAGAAACTAACAACGAACCAAACATAGTCCACAACAACAAAATGTCAACAACAAAAATAGGGGATACAACCCTAGAAACCTTACAGAATTTTCAAAAGACTTTCATTCTTTTGAATTAAATCATCGTTGATGTTGAAACCCGGTTGACTATACAATCAATGGGGGAGACACCTTTATCCTTGCTACGAAGTCTTATGGTTAGACCAAGAAGAGAGCTAGAGGCCGCCACAAAATCAATCATTTCTGTAGAAATCTAGGATCAATGAGAGATAAAATGAAGCGTGAATGAAGCACAATAACACAATATAGAGCCAAAATTTGGCCATTGAATAATGCATAGAAGAGGAGTGAAAATAGGTGTGAGTGCTTCCATGAAATGAGGGATGGACTCCTCAAACAAGAGTGGTGACGAAAAATAACCCACTAAACTAGGATGAGGTGTTGAAATAGAATCGACACATCTCTATACAACTCCTAAATGATGACAAATTGCATAAACAAGTGTCAAATGAATATGGATGACTAAGTAGGATTAATAAGCCTAAGTGTAACTAAATGAAATAAATACACTAACACTCCCCCCCTTAAGCATAACTTAGGAGGACAAGATTAAAAAATGGGTGTCGAGTACTAGCCTAGTGAGGTACCCATGTACAATGAAATCTCTCATAAAAGGAGAAAGATAGAAAACCCAGTGGGAAAATACTATCCTCCAAAAAAGAGATAAGAAGAGAAGAATCCTATAAGGCCCTCCCAAAGGATGATGCTACTGCTGATGTAGTCTACACACCAAGAAGGGATTGTGGCCCTTCTTAGAAATCTTCTTGAATATGATTGTCATCTATTGAATCATCTAAATTATGAGGATTGGAATTATGATATGAAGAGTCCACATCAAGTTGAGAACCCATATGGTGTTGGAAGCTACAATTGAAACAATTGTTATATTTTCATTGATGTCAAACCTTAACTGGTAAGAAAGTTGTTATCTAGTAAAGTGCCATATCATTTGATTGATGAAGAAGATTTGAAAAGAGGAGATAAGTGGAAGACCTAGTGAAATGGTGGAGTTATGAGAAACTACAATGGGTACTTGATTAGTTGGAAAATTGAAAAGATAATGTGTTATTTATCTTTAACACCAAGTGAAGGATGGAAGACTAAAAGCTTAGTCTTGAACTAGCAAAAGAGCAGAAGATTAAGGAACTTAAGTTTAAGCTGAGTGATGCAAGTGTCAACCGAGCGCTAGTACATGCCGAGTTATATAGTGTCGATTGAGCATCATTATTTACTGAGTTATCTAGTGATGATCGAGCGGAAGATCACAGTGATGGCTGAGTGTTAGTATTTTACAGTTTATGAAAGAATTGAGATCCCAACCGACATAGTTAAATTCTTGGGATATGTAAAGCATGTGGAAGATAATGATGAACGTCATAGAGCATTAAATGAGCATTTAATATATGTTTAACTATTACTATGTATGGATTCACGAAGGAGTTTTGAGACTTGTATCTAAAAATTAGAAGGAGAACGAAATGTTGGAAGGATTCATTGGATCTGACCAAACCCTAAGATCTACGGTGATGATTAAGAGGCAAAAGACCAAGCTAGCTAATTAGAGAGGTATAAGATTAACCTAATTGTAGGTTATGGGTATGAAGGTTGATTTAATTAATTGGCTAATCTAAGCAGAAGGTTGAGAAGGCTGAGAAGAGAAGTATAGAACTATGAAGTGATGATTGCTTGACGGATTTCCAAGCAGATCAGAGAGATAGAGATGATAATGGAGGCCAGTCAGTGAATTAACATTTTAATGAAAGTGGATATGTATTTGCAAAGTGAGTTGTATGTTTCAGATCAAAACTATTGTTACTTTCTAACCATTGTATCAGTTAAAATCCTTTAATCAAGGTTGACCTAATAGTCATTTTGTAAATCTTTTAATCAAGGTGAAATTCTAATGGAATGATCTAAGTCCTCTAACAAGGCTCACTTTTAATAGGGTCACACCTAACAATGTGTATTGTAACCTTTAACAGGGTTGGATCCTCACAGAGCTCACTTTAGAAGAGTGAAAGATTGGTAGCATGTTACTGGTGGTTTTTTCCATATTGGGTTTCCACTTTAAATCCTGGTGTCATACTTGTCTAAATGTTATTTGATGTGTTTACTGTTAAGAGTTTTATATTCTGCAAGTTGATTACTTTATGACAGTGGACTACAAGTTTATGTTACGAATCATATGCTATAGAGACTGAGTGGATTATTGAGTAGATCTGAGTTGGTTAAAGTGTTTAAAAGTTCAATTGGTACATATGGACCTGAGAATAACTTATTCACCCCCCTCTCAGTTATTCTGAATCATTCTAACAATTGGTATCAGAGCCTTATGGTGCTTGTAAGGAAAAGTTTGAAGGTACTTGAAGCTAAAGATCAAGATGTATGAAAAAGAGGTACCGAGGCTGAACAAGGAGAACTTCCCTACATGGCAAAGTTTGATGAAGCTACACCTAGCTAGAATTGGAGAAGAAACAAAATACTATGTGGAACATGATTACATAACAATGCCTACACCTTTGATATCTCAGCAGATGAAGGAAAAGAAAGTACACAATCAAGCAATGTTGGAAATTGCATCGGCCCTAAGTTATCCTAAATTTGAAGAAATAAAAGATTGTACTACAGCAAAATAAATGTGGGACACACTGGAAGCTATCTACGGTGGAGTCGCAACTGTACTAAGAGCCAAATCTGAAAGCTTGAGAGGCAAGTTTGATGAAATGATAATGTTAGAAGGTGAGACTATTGTTCAATATTGTAGCCGAGTCAAAGAGGTTGTGAATTATATTAGAGGAGCTAATGGAACAATTGATGATGATATTGTTATTAGCAAGGTATTGAGAATCGTACTTCCTATTTATGCTATTAGAGTTTCTGCAATACAAGAACTGAGATGTACTCCTAGTAACAACTTAACTCTAGAAGGTCTAGCTGGTAGACTTACTACTTTTGAGTTATCAAATTTTGATAATTTCACCCCTCACAATGTTGATTCTGCATTCAAATCAGAATTGACTCTTCATAAGACTAAGATATGAAAATAAAGATGTGTGAACAGTGACAGTGACACTTCTAATGATGATCTTGATGAGCTTGAGGCACTTATGGCTAAAATACTACCAAGAGGAAAAGGAAAATTCAAAGGTAAACTTCTTATAATCTATTTTTCATGTAACAAAGTTGGCCATATTGCATCCAGATGCCCTGACAGGAATGACAAGGATGAAAGAAGAGAAAGAAAGTACAAAGACAAAAGAGATGATAGATATTTTAGAAGGTACAAGGATTATAAGGACAAAGGTAAGAAATCCTACTATATTGCTAAAGAAAAAACTGATAGCGAAACAGATAAATCTGATGACCATGATATAGAAGTTGTTTATGTTGCCATGAAAGATGATTCTGATGAAGATGAAAAAAATGCACTTATTTCATATATGAGTAAAGGTGATAGATGGATAATTGATAATGGTTTCTCACATCATATGACTGGTGATAAAAGTAAGTTTTAAATCTTAAATCATTGCAAAGGTGGTAGTGTTAAGTTTGGTAATGATACACCATGTCTTGTGAAAGGAAAAGGATCAATAAAATTGACTGGTAAGATCAAATGTGACAATACTTATTGGGCTGAAGGACTTAACTGTGACATGTTGAGTGTTGCACAGTTAAACACTTCTGGATACCTAGTTGAATTCCATCACAAAAAGGCTAAAATCTTTGATGTTACTGGTGAACTAATTGGAAGTGGAGAACAGACAAGAGGTAATTTATTCTATCTAGATCTATCTGATGAGACATGTTTCTTTGCACAATATGATGATGTATGGTTATGGCATAAGAGGTTGTGTCATGTGAACTTTGATAATTTGGTAAAAATTAGTAATATGAAAAGAGTAAGAGGGTTACCAAGATTGAAGAAACCTGATATTGTGATGTGTAAGCAATGTCAATTGGGCAAAATGACAAAGTCTAGTTTCAAGAGAAAAACCTATACTTCTGATGATATTTTGGAATTGGTTCATATTGACCTTTATGAACCTATTGGAGTGAAAAGCTACCATGGTGATAAATATTTCATTCTGTTTGTTGATGATTACTCTAGAATGATGACTGTGATGTTTCTCAAACAAAAATCTGATGCCTTTCAGTTGTTTAAGTGGTATTTGGAAAAATTTGAAAAATAGACAGGTAAGAGCTTGAGATGTCTAAGATTCGATAGAGGGGGAGAGTTTATATCTAATGAGTTCAACTTATTCTGCAATGATAGAGGAATCAAAAGACATATTTTTTCTCCAAAGACTCCCCCACAAAATGGCATAGCTAAAAGAAGGAATAGATCAATCATGGATTATGCTAGAACACTAATGATAGAGAAAAATGTTGCACAAAATTATTGGAGAGAAGTTGTAAGTACAACATTTTATACCTTGAATTGAGTGCAAGTCAAGAAAGGTACAAATGTTACACCTTATGAGTTATAGTATGGTTATGCACCTAATGTATAATACTTTAAAGTTTTTGGAAGCAAATGTTATATACTGAAGGACAGTAGGAATGGAAAACTTGATGCTAAAAGTGATGAAGGCATATTCCTGGGTTATTCCACTAAGAGAAAAGCATATAAGTGTTTGTATTCTAACACTAACAGAGTTGTGGAAAGTGCAAATGTTAGAATTGATGAATATGTAGAAAAGAATGAAGTTGAGTGCAAGAAAGAATCTAAAGATTACAGATATTTAATATACATGAATGAAGGAGAGCCCAACAGTTTACCTGAACTAGAGAAAGAATCTACCAAGCAACAGAATGATGTTGCCAAGCAACAACAAGAATCTGTCGAGTCATAACAAGAAGTTGTCGAGCAACAGGAGGTAACTGCAGAGCAATCTGAAGAGGAAGCAAAGACACAACATGAACCTGAAGAGAATTTTCTAGATGAATCTGAAGAACAAAAAGAAGAAGAAAGGAGACCAGAGCCTACATTAGCTTGAAATATGTAAGAAGACATCATAAACCAGATCAAATCATTGAAGAAAAATATTCAGAGGTCATGATAAGAAGCAAGATGAAAAATCAGACATGTTTATTATGTGAATTTGATCCCAAATCAATGAAATATGCTTTGGATAATGAAGATTGGATACATGCCATGAATGAAGAAATTGAGCAAATAGAGAAGAATAAAACCAGGACACTAGTACCTAGACCAAAGGACAAGAATGTTATTGGAACCAAGTGGGTATTTAGAAAAAAATCTGAATGAGCATGGAGAAGTCACAAGAAACAAGGCTAGACTGGTATGCAAAGGATATGCACAAGAAGAAGGCATTGAATATGGTGAGACATTTGCCCCAGTTGCTAGATTGGAAGGAGTTAGAACTCTACATGCATATGCAGCTTACAAAGGATTCAAAGTGTATCAGATGGATGTTAAATCAACATTTCAGAATAGAATATTGGAAGAAGAGGTATACATTGAACAAGCTGAAGGATTTTTTGATTCAAGCAAGAAGAATATGGTCTGAAAGCTACACAAATAATTATATGGGCTTAAGCAAGCTCGTAGAGGATGGTATGAAAGATTACATAATTACTTAGTCAAAATTGGTTTTGCAAGGACAAATGACAACAATAATCTGTACTTAAAGACTGAAAAAGGTAAAGGGATATTGTTTTCTAAAATATTTGTTGATGATATCATATTTGGAGGTCAAGATGCTTTATGCCAAACATTTTCAAATGAGATGCAAACTGAATTTGAGATGTCTATTTTTGGAGAGATCAATTTTTTTGTTGATTTGCAAGTTTATCAAATGAAGAAATGTATCTACATTACTCAATCTAAATATATCAAGGAGATACTGAAAACCTTTGGCATGGAGGACTCAAGACTAGTAGGTACACCCATGGCTACTGAACATAAACTATCAAAGACTGATGAGGCAGCAGAAGTAAATCAAACCTTGTATAGGTCAATGATTGGGAAGCTAAAATACGTTGTTCACAGTAGCCTAGATATTGCACTAGCAGTTGGGATTGTTGCAATATTTTTTGCAAATCCTAAAGATGGTCACATGATGGCAGTGAAAAGGATACTGAGATATTTGAAAGGAACATAGGAATATTGTTTGTATTATAAGAAGAATGAGAAGTTTGAACTCAAAGTTTATACTGATGCAAATTGGGCAGGGAATGTGGATGATAGAAAGAGTACAAGTGATGGCACATTCTTTGTAGGAAAGAGGTTAGTCTCTTAGACAAGCAAGAAATAGAACTACATTTCTCAATCTACAACAGAAGTTGAATATGTAGCAGCAACAATTAATTATTCGAACATAGTGTGGATCAAGAAATTGTTGAAAGGTATGAAGGAAGAAATCACTGAGCCAGTTGTTATTTTCTGTGATAATACAAGTACTATCAATATATCAAAATGCACACTAAGACCAAGCATATTTCTATCAAGTATCATTACTTGAGAGAGCTAGTTCAAGACAAAGAAGTGAGATTGGAATATGTGAATACAAAGGAGCAGTTAGCAGATATATTTACTAAAGCATTACCTAAGGATGCACACGAGTATGTGAGAGGTAAATTAGGGTTTATTCCCCTAGTTGAGGCTAACTAAGATCAAATGGAGTGATTGCATAAAATGTTTTACCCATAATATCTGACAAATTGATGCAAAGGAGGTCACACTTTAGGAGTTGCCTAAAGTTGTGAAGAGTTACGCACAAGATGTTGATCAGTCATAAGCAAGATGACTGAGGGAGCATATAGTTCAGAAACCTGGCATAGAGATATCTACATGGTGAAGATGAATGACTTTGGAATTATTTTAAAAGAGGGAGAGAAGACTAAGAGGGAGATAAGCTAAGTTTTAAAGAGAGAAATCTATCCAAGAGGGAGCTGATATTTGTATTGGAAGGGAATCAGAATGAAGCTAAGGACATTAATGAAAATCTATTAATAGAACATACATTTTTGGATTGTTTGGTAACTATGCATGTGGTATTGTTTGCATGTGGTGTTTTCCATCAATGCCAAAGAGGGAGATTGTTGGAAGCTACAATTGAAACAATTGTTATATTGTCATTGATGTCAAACCTTAACTGGTAAGACAATTGCTATCTAGTAAAGTGCCATATCATTTGATTGATGAAGAAGATTTGAAAAGAGGAGATAACAAGAAGACCTAGTGAAATGGTGGAGTTATGAGAAACTACAATGAGTAATTGATTAGTTAGAAATTTGACAAGATAATGTGTTGTTTATCTTTAACACCGAGTGAAGGATGGAAGACTAAAAGCTTAGTATTGAATGAACAGAAGAGTAGAAGATTAAGGAACTTAAGTTTAATTTGAGTGATGCGAGTGTCAACCAAGTGCCAGTACATGCCGAGTTATATAGTGTTGAGCGAGCATCAATATTTACCGAGTTATCTAGTGATGACCGAGTGGAAGAACATAGTGATGACTGAGTGTCATTATTTTACAGTTTATGAAAGAATTGAGATCCCAGCCAACATAGTGGAATTCTCGAGATATGTAAAGTGTGTGGAAGATAAGGATGAACGTCGTGGAGCATTTAATGAGCATTTAATATATGTTTAACCGTTATTATCTATGGATTCAAGAAAGAGTTTTGAGAAGTATCTATAAAGTAGAAGGAGAATGAAATGTTGGAAGGATTTGTTGGATTTGACCAAACCCTAAGATCTACGGTGATGATTAAGTGGAAAAAGATCGAGCTACCTAATTAGAGAGGTATAAGATTAACCTAATTGCAGGTTATGGGTATGAAGGTTGATTCAATTCATTGGCTAATCTAAGCAGAAGGATGAGAAGGCTGAGAAGAGCAGTATAGAACTGTGAAGTGATGATTGCTTGACGGATTTCAAAGAAGATCAGATAGATAGAGATGATAATGGAGGCCAGTTAGTGAATTAGCATTTGAACGAAAGTGGATCTGTATTTGCAAAGTGAGTTGTATGTTTCATATCAAGACTGTTGTTACTTTCTAACCATTGTATTAGTTAAAATCCTTTAATCAAGGTTGACCTAACAATCATTTTGTAAATCCTTTAATCAAGGTGAAATTCTAATGGAATGATCTAAGTCCTCTAACACGACTCACTTTTAACGGGGTGATTAAATCCTTTAACAGGGTCACACATAACAGTGTGTATTGTAACCTTTAACAGGGTTGGCTCCTCACATAGCTCACTTTAGAAGAGTGAAAGATTGGTAGCATGTTTTTGATGGTTTTTCCCACATTGGGTTTCCATGTTATATTCTGGTGTCATACTTATGTGAATATTATTTGATGTTTTTATTGTTAAGAGTTTTATATTCTGCGAGTTGATTACTTTAGGATACTGGACTGCAAATTTATGTTACTAATCATATGCTATAGAGACTAAGTGGATTTTTGAGTAGGTCTGAGTTTATTAAAGTGTTTAAAAGTTCAATTGGTACATCTAGACCCGAGGATAACTAATTCACCCCCACCCCCTCTCAGCTATTCCGAATCATTCTAACATATGGTGTGTCGCACCAGAATCTATAATCGATTTATAAAATAAATCCCTGCCTTTTAATTTATCTTTGTCCTTGGCATTTTCTCAAGATTTGTAGAAGATTCTTTGACATGATCAGCTTCCTCAATATTATTCTTTTTGAGTAGAAAAGGGAGGCAGTCAATTGATATTTCCATGTTGATTTTCTTTGTTGAGATGAGTTATCCTTTTTGAAGTTGTCAATTTTATCTTCTTTCTTCCCTTCCTTATCCTTTTGTGTTCTTTTTCTCTCCTTTAGAATTTTGTTGCTTTTTATTTCCTGTAATTAGAGTTTGTGCCTTAGTAGATTTCAAAGTACCCATTTGAATTAACTTTTCATGTTCCCCTTTAAGATCAACAATAAATTTATCAAGTGAGGGCATAGACCATAAGGTAACAAGGGCTATTTTAGTATAATAGAAGGTAGAGACAAACACAAAAAAATCATAACCTAGTTTGGAAAATACATAAAGGATTAATTGATCCTCTTTCTGTCAATTCCAATCTTTTAATTGCAACTTCAAAGATTTAAATTTAGTGAAGAAGTCCTCTAAAGTTGAAAAACTTGAAGGACTAAGACCTAGGAGTTTATTTTTCAACTCATGACTTCTAAGTTCTCAACATGAAATAGTAATTAAAGAGATAAATTTAAACATAGAAAGACAAATGCTTGGTCACACTTATTGAAAAACTTTTCTTTGTCCTTAGTTGCATTAGGTTTTTTTCTATTCCCATTATCACCCTATATAAGCCTTTATTCTTAAGTGCAAGAATGACTTTCAAATTCCAATCATGATAATTGAAAGGTTTTAGAGGTTGTATAGTCACATTAGGATCCATGCTTTTCTAGAATGCAAAAATGAAAAGCACTTCTTGAGGAAGTGTGAAAAATAGAAAACACACAACACCCCCTTGATTATCTATTTGATCCCCCCTCAATTTTGGCATTTTATAAAAGGAGTGCTTTGTAACCAAACCCAAAACTAAAGTCAAAAAAGGAAAACAGAGAGCCCCAAAAATGATGGATGTCAGGAGCGTTGGCATTGAAACCCCAAGACGCAAGCTTCCTCCACCCTACTCTGCATGAATTTTAGTGACCTTTGACCAGGCTTTTCCAAACCCTTAGCATTGTGCCTAGGTGGGAGCCAAACCAAATGAATGGTCCAAACCGCATAGATCTGAACCCGCAATATCTACCTCACAACGGAATGAGGATGGGATTCGAGTGGCGCAACAAAGGCGTCATCCTGGGTTACTAAAATCATAGACCCTTCAAATCGTCGAGGGTCGCACTCTCCAAACTGCCACGGGAGAAAATGCAGCCTAACAGGGCCGTCGAGCTATAGATGAGGTTTGAAGATGGTGTGTTTGCATGGGAGGGACTTAGTGGCACATCAGGAGTCCTTGTAGAGAAATAGCACCCTCAAAAGATCTCAAATGTTAGGCTTCAAAGAATCTAAAACCTATTTGGATACCATGTAGAAATCTAAGATCAATGAGAGATAAAAGGAAGCATAATAATACAATATAGAGCAAAAAGTCAACCATTGAATAATTCATAAAAGAGGAGTACAAAGAGGTGTGAGCACTTCCACAAAATAAGGGATGGACTCCTCAAACAAGAGTGGTGGCGAAATACAACCCACTAAGCTAGGATGAGGTGTTAAAAAAGAATCAACACCTCTATATACAACTCCTAAATGATGATGACTAGCATAAACACATGTCAAATGAATATGGATGACCAAGTAGGCTTAATAATCCTAAGTGTAATTAAATGAAATAAATACACTAACAATTTGTTTCTTCAATTTCACATTGATGGTAGGGGAATTAGAGGTGTCATTTAATCATCCTTGGATGGCCTTTGCCTGCACATTTAACCTCTTCATCCCATCAGAGCTATTCTCCATTACAATATGACTAGCCACCAGGATTGCCTTCAATTTCACATGCACTTTTGTAATTTCATTCTCCAAAGTTTTAATGCATTGTTCATGCCTAGGTATTTCAAATGTTTTATCCCTATGGCCAAATCTTGTGTATTGGCAAGAATTTCAAGTCCACACTCTACACATTGGGGGTTGGAACCCACCTATCCTTCAAAGCGTTAATCTATAGCACAATCCACATCAGGAGAGTATATTGGTTGTCCACAATCTCTTTAACATTTTTTCCCATATTAATATTATCATGCATCGACAATCCTTTCTCCAAAGGGATTTCCTTCCGTACAAAGATATCAACATGAATGTACATATTGGGATCAATAGTTGGTGGGGTCTACAGAACATGAACCTTGTTTCTTTCAATATCTTTTTTAATTTTTTCCACATGGGAAGAGTGGGAAGCTAAAGGAGACTTCCCTTTCTCATTGGATGACACAAAGGAAGAACCCTCCACTTGTCCTTTCCCTTTCACATCATTGATAGGGCTACAGGGATCGAGGACACACTCATCAAAAGTAGTATAGTCTAAGTCTTCATTATTAGATAAGACAATTTTAAGGTTTAACTTCCCTCTTAGGGCTTTTACATTTACTCAAATGAACACCACCACCTTCATCATATTGGACATCTTCTATCGTCATAGCGTACTCTTCCAAAAATGGTTAACATCTTTCTTGGCCATACCCATTTTAGGATTCTTTTGAATGAAAATTGATTTAGGAAATTCCATAAAAAGTAGGATTAAACCCTCATGTAAAATTGGAATTGAAGGATTTTTCCTATGAACCCTCAGACTATGAGACATACAAGATAAGAGATAAAATGGTAGTGAAATACACTTATTTCTCCTAAAGTGATTCAATATGATGAAGTGGTAGCTAAAACGGATAAAAAAAAGTGACCATCAAGTGTCACATACCTCATAATAACTTCATCTATCTCCACCTACAGAGGATTAATAATAGCCCCATCATATCTACCATTAGAATCCTTTTTAACTTTATCCATCTTTCCCTTCTAAAAAATCATCATTGCCTCATCAATACTCTTTTTATCCCTGAAGAATTTTCTACCCTCCACTAGAGTATAAGAAACCTCTTCCAATGGTTCTTTGAAAACCACCAATTGAATACCAAAAAATTTGGGAATCCTCTCATCTCATCCCTAAAAAAGCATAGATTTTACTTGTTGATTCAAACTATGCAACTTTGCAATGTAGGGGGTGAGACCTCCATCAAATAATTCACTCCAGAATTTGGCATTCTCCTACCATTTTTGGTAGACGGTTGGCTTAGTTCTGACCCTATCTCCACCCATTTCACCAAGATGAAAGATAAGAACCCAAACCACCAAGAAAATAAACTAGCTACAAAATACAAGGCTCATAAAGCCATTAGCATATTGATGTATGGGTGGGCATGTTAAAGCCTCAAAAAAAATTATAATTTCAAGCTCGTGGCCTTCTTAGCTTTCCTCATAAGTTCATAATGATGGAAATGTTAATAAGGCTTGGAATATGGTACAAAATTTTAAAAAAAAAATCCTCCAAAAGGAATGAAATCGATCACAAAATGCACTTTTAGTTCCATTCCAGAAATTTCATGAACACTTCTAAATGGGATTAGTTTGATGAGATCTCAATTTTTGGGATCCTTTAATATATTTTAATGCAATCTTATTCATGATTTTCATGCACTTACAAGTAACTTGGCCCTCCATTATGGAGCTACAAAAAAAAAAATTCTTTCTTCAAAATATTGAAGGGTGTGTCCTCAAAGGCCACTTTTATCTATAAAATATACTAAAGCATGTGAATTTTATAGTAAATAGGTTGCACGTAAGAAGGATGAATGTCTAGGTATACTATGGTCCCTCATAGACTAATTTTACTCTTATCTATTATTTGTATCCTACCAAATTTTAAAGATTGTAATTTCTTAATATCTCTATTAGTGTTATCTATCATATATGTGAATTACTTTTTGGATGATATATTTTATCTCATGGATCAATATACATAGAGATGATGTTGTTAGGTTGGTTGTGGAGATAAATCATCTTTGAATCTAAAAACCTTTTATATTGTGAATCTCCCCAATCTTAAGAATGATAAGAGAACTCTAAGATGGTGCATCAATGGGGTGCTACTATTTTTATTGGCATTTCCTTTGGGTAATAAATGTCCATCTAGTAGTTTGGCGGAAAATTTGAAGGTGCTTGGAACCTTCAAATAGTATAGAGATAAAGAATTAAAAGAGGGCTTATTCATTGTGGTTTTCTATATAAGAAAAGAGACAAAATTCATTTTCTCATGTTCATTATTTCATTATCATCTTTAGCCTATAGCTCAATCACTACGTGGCTAATTTTGATCCAACAAAAGAAACACATTATTAGGCATCAATTTAGGTAAATGTTGATGGTGGTATTAACACATAAAACACTAGGTGTTTCAAAGATAATCCACCTCTCCTAAAAGGAAATAAAGTTATTCAAAGGTTCCTTTATTGTCAAGTTTTGACCATGTTGAAATGAATCAATTGGCTGACATGGTTGTCAGGTTACGAAGGGAAATTATGATAGAAATAAGGTAGCACACAACTGAGGGGGGGGGGGGGGGGGGGGGGANGGCTGAATCAGTTGTGCCCAAAACTTCAAACTTTAACCAACTTGTATCCTTAAACCCCAGATCTGATTAATGAACAATAAATAAAAGATCCACAACACATCGAAAACTCATAACATCAATATTTTTGACGTAGAAAACCCGATCAAGGGAAAAATCACAATGGGGATTAAACCATAAGATGTACACTGCTAAAAGCGCTATACTCTATTAGGGGTATTATATTGGAATTCACATGCATTTAGGAACACTACCTAGAGTTCACTGCCCAAATACAATAATAGCTACAACCCTAAAGAAGGCTCAGTGCCTTACAACAATCATGGACAACAATCGACAAATCATGAACTAAATAATAGCATCTTCAACATGTCTGGGTCAATTCAATTACAGTACATATATAATTCAATTGTACACACAAGATCTCTACCTTGATTGCATATTCCACTCATACCTCTTTGCACAATCTAGCACCTCTAGAACATGATCCACAAAGGGATACAATTACATTTATACATTTCATCAACTTGTTTTCACAAGGCCAGTCAAGGACTTAAATTAAAAAAATTACAATCATACACGACACAATATTTAATGTGAACCAATGAATGTAAGCTAAGATATAAAATGGTAACAAATCACACACCTCAAACATGAAAAATTATGTTATGATCATTCGCAACACACTACATCACCAAGTCGACCAAGAATATGAAGAGCACAAACTCACCAATCAAAAATCATACAATGCGATCAAACAGATCAATGCAAACCAGCAACACAATAGGAGCACAATCTAGAAACATCCACAAGCATAATGAATAATCTCAGGAACATCCACATTTACTCTAGTCTTCTATATTCATCAGCATCTCTAAACTTAACCTCAAGAATACAATAGTAACCTCTATCACTCAAGAAAAATTGCTTGTGAGCATCCAAATCATGAACCAATCAAGTGGAGGACACACATCAATGTCCCAAATATGCGACATAGGCCCACATACCAAATATTGAAATACTGAACCTCACTATACCAAATACTGAAACACTATCTCGACTAAACATCAAAATACTAGTCTCAACATAGAAACCAATAGTGCACTGAAATATTCATGCGAACCTCTAAGAGTTGAACATAATCAACTATAGAAATCCCTTAATACAAAGTATACATCCACATACATTGATCTTCAAAACACTCTGTACCGAACCAAACATCTTCATGAACACTATCTCAGATAGTACAAATATGTTGACATCACTGACAAAACATCAATATCAGCACATACATGCATTATATCCAACAATGTACCCCTTTGGAATTGATGGAAACATATGATGTGAAAAATAATCGATGCACAAAGAAATCAAATCAATAGTACTACCAACAATATCCAAACATATCTTTCAGAATCTCTCTACAATGTCATTCTCTCCCCCTGTGTTTGCTATCTCTTCCTTTTTTTATTTTCTCTTGAATTTTCTCCCCCTTTATTTTTCACATGACTATCTCTCCCCATTTGATATCAATGGAAAAGGCTACTATATGCACTTAACCATAGAGGCCAAAAGCCTGAACAAACATCTCTCTCCTCAAGTCTGAATATAAACCTTACCAAGATGACTACATTAAAATTTGACTACTCCTCTAGAGTAGTAGACACCAAAACATAAATCCAAATAAAAGATATCTTTGTGAATGCATTGGACTGGTGAACACCAATTCCCCTTAGTTCTGATTAGGATGGGTAAGCACCCCTAACTTACCTCTGAGATACTTGAAAGTATCCTTAGGAAATGGCTTCATGAAGATATTAGCAATCTGTTTCTTAGTAGGCACATACTCCCATTTGAATTCCTTCGCATTAACCTGATGACATATAACTGATTGAATGTTTGATAATGTTAAGTTGAAGATGATGCAAGACATTAAATCAGTTAATGGTTTGTATTTTCATTAATGTCAACTTGATATCGTATGTACAATCATGTACATAATACCAAATATTTTAGAGAATCAATGGAACAGAGATTATGCTTTCAGCAATGCATAAAAGTCAAGTATTCACTAAGTGACAGACAACACCGATGAAGTGCACACCATCGGTAAAGGAAAAGAAAAAGTCACAGTGATGCCCGACGAGCAGAAGACAGTGTTGCCCGATGAAGCAAAATCATAGTGATACCCGATGAGTAAAATCCAAGGATGCCCGACAGACGGAGATCCACACCGACGAAACTGGCAGTTGTCACCGATGACTAACTGCAAAATTGACTGACAGAACAGAGAGTTCAGAAAATGCTAAAATATCTAGCTGGCAGAGCTTAAGGATAGAATTAACTGGTTGTTTTATTTGTTTTATTCGACCAGAGTTAAGTAATTTATTTAAAGAAGATTTGTACAGTTGGCAAGAAGATAACTACGAGATAAATTAGGAGTTAAAGCCATAAATCAGATTGGCTGGATTGTTTTTCATGCCAAGAATCAAGATTCAAGAATCAAGAATTAAGGAATATCATGTCTATATAAGAGACAAGCATAATTCATTTCTGTAAGCAATCATATAAACGGGAAGGGGAGTGAATAGAAAGAGGATGTTGAAGAGAAACTGGTGAAGGATAACTTCATACAGTCCTGATCAATCAAATTGAAGGAGAGCTAAAGAATTCTGCAGACACCGACGAACAGTGAAGCACAGCATCACAGAGCATAAAGTGTGGAGCGCAAAGAATTGAATTGATACATTGATTAGAGAGGTATTGTACTTAAATAGATCTAAAAATCTGCAATTCAAGTTGTATTAGAAATAGGTCATTGTGTTTCAGTTTAACCATTGAAGCATCAAGTCTCTTAATAGAGTAGGACTTAACCATCTTCTATAATTGAGGTATATCCAAACAGATTTCCAAAAAGTTTGATTCATGAAAGTAGCATTGAAATTGCATAAAGCCTATTGATAGCCTAAGAAGAAGGTTGATTCAAGGATGGTAGCAAGATTTTCCTAAAGCCTATTAAGAGTCTAAGAAGGAGGCTAATTCAAGGATGGTAGAAAAATAGATGCTAGATACTAAGTGACAACCTCTATGTATAAAGTCCTCTAACAAGGTCGCACTTAACAGTGTGTTTGTAACCTTTAACAGGGTTGGCTCCTAATAGGGCTCACTTCAAAAGAGTGAAAATTTGGGGTACCGGTCCCAGTGGTTTTTCCTTTAATAGGGTTTCCACGTTAAAATCCATGTGTTATGTGTGTATGGTTTATTACTTTACTATTTTACATTTCACATGTGCATTTCTGGATTGATTGGTATACTCTGCATATTTACTAAGTATCGATAAATAGTTTTAGTGCTTATCAATTATCAAGGAGAATAAGGAAAGACAAGGTAAACTGACAGACAGTTAATTATTATAAGTATTTCATGGCATGCATCTTGTAGGGACTTAATAATCTAAGGTGTATTGATTGGTGGTTAAAGTTTAAAGGATAAATTTTTGAGGCCACT
>MU224647.1:764873-778383 GCA_018584345.1 Thuja plicata | reverse complement strand
ACCTGATTATTTGGATGATGTCGTTGATCTCAACGATGAAGATCTCTCATTCACCCCCGATCACAAAGGGAAGGTTCAGGAAGCTCTCACACACTGTCAAGACCTATCTCAGGTTACAGATACACCTGTTAAGACCCTTGATAACCGAATTGTGCCTAGTTCAGTCCCACCATGGCTCACTGAATCGGTTAACAAGAGGAGAAGTTTCAAACCTCTATCTATGCCAGTTAAAGAAATTGTTATGAGGTATGCAGCACGCACTCCGATAGCTAAAAGAATGAAAAGCGACGCGAGGTTAACAACAGACCCATCTACAGGGAAGGTTACTGCCAAAATCGCCATAGTAAGGCCTATGGGAGAGACACGGGATCCTAAGCTCGAGGATTATGAGATAACAAAGATGGAGTTAGGGGTGCTGAACAGAGACTCCCGCGATCACATTTTCAAATTCTCCGCGGATCATATGCTAGGACAGTCGCAGAAAGATGGCAGAGAGAAGCGTGAATTGAAACAAATAGTCTCAACCATGGCAGAATTTCTCTCTTCATTGGTTGAAAATGGTGCGCTACCTTTAGCACAGGCTCATCAAGGATTCGACCCCAATTCGGCAGAAAATCAAAAGTTGGTCAAACAGGTACAAGAGGGTAGGACCTGGACAGAAGTAATGAAGGCATGGACAGATGGCATTATAGCAGAAGGAAGCGCTTTCATAAGGGAGTTTGTGAGCACCCACGTAGACGGTGAAATACTCCTGGGGGAGATTCAGACCTTGATCCCAATATGGGAAAGCGAGGCAGGAAATTGTACAGAGGTTGTGAAGCGAGTACAGGAAATTGAAGATTATGGAGTAAAATAGTTTTTGGCTGAGAATCCCATGAAGTTAGTCGACCCGTGTATTTTGTTCATCCTAAAGAAAAACTTCGGCTGGAAGAACACATTGTTCGAAGCAGCCATTTCTCAGATGCGAACCATGGAAAAAGAAGTGAAGGAAATTCACTCCGACACCTTGAAGAATATCAAAATAGTAAACCCCTCAGGCATTTTACAACTGGAAGATGGGGGTCAGGGCGTCGATGTGATAGTTAAGTCCTTCGTTGATGAAATGAATGCTTTCAAAGAGAGTAAATCTCCAATGGTTCACAACCTCACTAGAACCGCCAACATTGAGGCTATGCTGATCTTGAATCGCGGGCAACTACCGAAATAGGAGGAGAAAATCTAGAAAATGCGGTGGGAGAAGAACGCGACGCACGCCAAGTTGACCGCGTCAAAGAATCTGCACGCCCCACCTACTCAGGAACTGCTCCGTGTCTTCTGGTCGTGGAAGCTGGTAAAGGTAGCCACATCAACGGATGCGCAGGAAAACTGAATCAGATTCAGTTTTGTTTTCTTAATTTACCCTGCTTTAAAATTTTTGAGAACTTGGTTGTAACTGGTAAATGTTTCTTGCTTTGATTGTGTCTGAGAAGCCAGGTTTTTTGGGAGGCTTTCTCAGACTGTTAAACTATTTAAGCTGGAGCTTAAGACTTTGCAAAGGGTTAGAATAGAATAGAATAGAGGGAAAAAGATAGAATTTAGACAGTAGCATAAGTTCTTTCCTATTTTACAATAGCTTAAATGACTGATGATATCTGGACTTTGAGCCAGTCATACCTGAATACTCGTGCATGAATTTATTTTGATTTTTGAATCAGATGGAAATATATATGTTCTACTTGGAGAGAGTTATATATTGAGCTTGTGCATGTGTGATTCCGTTTCAGTCATTTATTGTAGATTTCAGAGTTCCAATTTTCTGTAGATGAGTATTTAGTTATTCTGAATTTCTTGATCAGTCAATTAGTTTAAATTTCCTCTGCAAAATAGTTTCCCGTTCCTTGTTTAGTTTTGCAAGTTTCCTTTACTTTACCTCATCTGTCCAAGAATAGTTGAGAGATCTTTTCCTACTTTTCAGTTAAAAGCTTATATGTTAGATTGCAATATCCATTCGTTGAAAATCTTTGGAAGGGAGCTGTACCTTTGTAAAATTCAGAGGGAAGCAAACTAAATGCTTACCCAACTATTGTTTAATGATTTGTTTCCAAAGGCATAGAGTTAGAATATTAATATCAAGATTTAAGGAGAACAAATCTGTTAGCCAACAATTAGAAACAGGTCATTGTGTTTCAATTTAAACATTGAAGCATCAAGTCTCATAACAGAGCAGGACTTAACTGTATTCTATAATTGAGGTATATCCAAACAGATTTCCAAAAAGGTTGATTCATGAAAGTAGCATTGAAATTGCTTAAAGCCTATTGACAGCCTAAGAAAAAGGTTGATTCAAGGATGGTAGCAAGATTTGCCTAAATCCTATTGATAGTCTAAGAAGGAGGTTGATTCAAGGATGGTAGCAAAATAGATGCCAGATACTAAGTGACAACCTCTATGTATAAAATCCTCTAACAAGGTCACACTTAATAGTGTGTTTTTAACCTTTAACAGGGTTGGCTCCTAACAGGGCTCACTTCAGAAGAGTGAAAATTTTGGGTACCAGTCCCAGTGGTTTTTCGCTTAACAGGGTTTCCACATTAAAATCCATGTGTTATGTGTGTATGATTTATTACTTTACTATTTTACATTTCACATATGCATTTCTGGATTGATTGGTATACTCTGCATATTTACTGAGTATCGGTAAATAGTTTTACTACTTATTGGTTATCAAGGAGAATAAGGACAGACAAGGCAAACTGACAGACGGTTAATTATTATAAGTATTTCATGGCATGCATCTTGTAGGGACTTAATAATCTAAGGTGTATTGATTGGTGGTTAAAGTTTAAAGGATAAATTTTTGGGGCCACTGATTCACCCCCCCCCCCCTCCCCTCTCNCCCCCCCCCCCCCCTCCCCTCTCAGTTATTACTAACATAACCTTCTCTCTCAAGAAATGAAACTTGATAGATATATGTTGTTTTTGAATGTAACACTATATTCGTAGAAATGTTAATTGCATTTGAGTTATCATAGTAGATAGCAATAAGCTCATCATATTCAATTTTAATACCCTTCAATATTATCTTCATCCATATCACATGTGTACAATTAGTAGCAGCAACAATATATTCTACCTCTACAGTAGATTATGAAGTACAATTTTTCATTTTTCTCTGCCATGAAACCAATCTCTTCCCCAAGAAAAATGCACCACCACTTGTACTCTTTCTTTCATCCACATTACCTGCTCAATCAACATTAGTAAAAGTACTAAATATAAAATCATCATCCTTAGGATACCATAAACCATATTCAATTGTCCCTTGCAAGTATCTGAATATTCTTTTAACAACCATGACATGATATTCTTTAATATCTTTTTGAAATCTAGCAACAATGCAAGTTCAACATTCATAATATCAGGCCTAGTTTGAGCTAAATATAAAAATACACCAACCATTGATCTATATCTGGTTAGATTTTCTTTAGGATAATCATCATCCTTTGTCAACTTGCATCCAGTCACCATAGGAGCACCAACTGGTTTAGAATATTCCATACCTAATTCTTCAATAATTCTTTCACATACTTGTACTGATATATAAAGATTCTTTTTTCTAATTGAGTAATTTGTAGACCAAGAAAGAATTGCATCTCACCAATCATAGACATCTCAAATTATTTTTCCATCTCATTAGAAAATTCCTTACTCAATTTATCATTCCCACTAAAAAAGATATCATCAAGAAATACTCCAACAATCAAAATGTTATCAAGATCAATCTTGAAGTATAAGTTACTATCAACAGTACGTTTGTTAAATCCAAGCTTCAGTAAATACTTATCCAATCTTGCATACCAGACTCTAAGGGATTTCTTCAATCCATATAATGTTTTCTTCAATTAGAAAACCATATTGCTATGATCAGTCAAAGTAAATCCATCTGGTTTCTCAACATAAACTTCTTCTAATTCACCATTAAAAAATGCAGACTTGACATCCATCTGATAGACCTTGAAATCTCTGTAAGCAACATAAGCAAGAAATAATCTAACAACTTCAATTATAGAAATAGTAGAAAAAGTCTCCTAAAAATCAATACCTTTCATTTGTGAATATCCTTTGCAAACAAGTCTAGCCTTATTCCGGACCACTTCAGCATCTTCATTCATTTTATTTCTAAAAACCCTTTTAGTTCCTATCACATTTCTATCCTTAGGCCTGGTAACTAAAATCCATGTCCTATTCTTCTCAATCTTATCTAATTCTTCTTCCATAGCTTTCATCCAATGTTCATCTTTGCAAGCTTCATTTACATCTATAGGTTTAATCATTTAAATCAGACAAATCTCTTCTCTATTTTCAGCAAGCCTTCTTCTAGTATGAATACCTTTATTCTTATCACATATTATGTGATTTTCTGAATGATTCAATCTCACATACATTGGAGTCTAAGGATTTTCACGTATACTGAACTCTTATGTCTCTACTTCTTCCTCATCTACAATGACCTCTTCATCTTGATTCCATAGAATAATCTGATTATGATTCTAAGTTTGTTCTTTGATTACATAATTTGTAGGTCATCATCTAGATCATCTGACTCATATCTGCAAGATCTATCTTGTCTCTGATTTATTTCATCCACTTTGACATTTTCTCTCTCAACTATCTTTCTCAGCTTGTTATTGTAACATTTGTATGCCTTTCTCTTTGCTGAATACCCAAGAAAGATACCTTCATCACATCTAGGATTAAATTTTCATAAATCTTCATCTCTTTTGATATAACATTTTCTTCCAAAGATTCTGAAATATTTCACAGTAGGAATATGACCATACCATAGTTCATAAGGAGTCTTACCAGTACCACGCTTGATTTGTACCTGATTTAATGTATAAATTGTA
Source organism: Thuja plicata (assembly GCA_018584345.1). Lineage (NCBI taxonomy): Eukaryota > Viridiplantae > Streptophyta > Pinopsida > Cupressales > Cupressaceae > Thuja > Thuja plicata. The sequence continues at coordinate 773,497 of MU224647.1, read as the reverse complement.
GTGCTCAAAAATTCTCTCCAATAAACATGTGGAACATTTCCTTCAATCATCATTGTCCTTGTAGTATCTAGAATATTTTTGTTCCTTCTCTCTTAAATACCATTCTGTTGTGGGGTCAGTAGTGCAGATATATGTCTCTTTATCCCATGTTCTTCACAAAATGCATTAAATTCATTGGATGTGAATTCACCGCCTCTATTGGATCTCATACATTTCAGGTTCAAACATGTCTCTGTATCAACCACAACCTTAAATATTTTGAAATTTTCAAAGGCTTCATATTTCTCCTTTAAAAAAGTAACCCACATCATCGTTGAATAGTCATCAATGAATAGTATGCAATATCTATCTCCATAATAACTTCTTGTTCTAGATGAACCACATAAATCAGTATGTACAATATCTAACAATCCACTTGAAGAATAATTCTTGCTCTTGAAAGTAGATCTATTTAGCTTACCCATATGACATTCCTTACACATAGCATTAGCAGGCTTTAATAATTTAGGTATATCTCTCATTGCCTTGGTAGCACTTATCTTGATAATGTTATCAAAATTCACATGACACAACCTCTTATGCCATAACCAACTAGCATGAATTTGAGCAATCAAACATCTATTCTTGGCACTATTTAGATGAAATACATTACCTTTAGTTTTTGTACCTGATGTAATCTCAATACCTAAACTTCCCAAGATTCTACATTTGTCATTCTTGAATTGCAGATCATAACCTTTGTTAACCAACTATCCAACAATCAAAATATTGTGCTTTATACCTTCAACATATAAAACATCAACAGTATTATTCTTACCATCAAGAGTAATGGAACCTCTGCCACAGATCAGACAAGGAGTGTCATCACCGAATCTAACAACACCACTATAGTACTTTTCCAAGCTCAAAAATTCTCTCTTATCTCCATTCATATGATGTGAACATCCACTATCAATCACCCACTCATCTTTCTTCTCAACATGTGGAACCAGGGCTCTTTCCACATTCATCCAACTAGTAGTTTCATTAGGGATCAAATCTTCTTCCTTGATGGCAATAAATACACATTCATCATTGTTTGAACCACCTTCATCAGATTCATCATTTGTCACTCCTTCATTAGTAGCATAGTAACATTTCTTCTGATATCTAGGTTAAAATTTTCTAGGTTTATACTTAGGCTCTCTATCTGGACATCTTGAAGCAAAATGACCAATATTCTTTCAAGAAAAACATTTAAGAGGGAACTTTCCTTCATACTTACCTGCACCTTTAGGCAATATCCTTGTTATAAGGGCTTCAATTTCTTCAAGCTTTCTCTCTTCTTCTTCAATTTCTTCCCATTCTTTTGCATGTCTTGATGTACTTCTAGAAGAGATTTCTCCATGATCATATATCTTCTTATCCTTAGAAATAGTAGCTTTGAATGCAAACTCAATTTTAGGAAGGGAATCACCAAATTCAATCATCTCAAAAGTAGTTAACTTACCAATCAACATATCTCTTGCCACATTCATCATTGTTCTAATTTCTTCAATAGAAACAACCTTGTGTTTGTAGGAATGGGGAAAAGATATCAAAAATTTAGCAACAAACTTGAATTCTTTTAACTATCCACCAGCACATCTGATTCCACAAACAAGCTCATTCACCTTCTGCATGTAAGAAGTAAAATTTTCATCTTCACTCATCCTCAAAGTCTCATACTTTCCTTTTAGGCTCTTCAACTTACCTAGCTTCACATAGGAATCTCCTTCATGTAAAGTTTCCATGTTTTTCCAGATCTCATGTGCAGTCTTCAATTCCATAACATTTGTGTACTTTGTATTAGAAAAGGCACTCAACAATGATTCCTTGGCTTTGATGTTGTATTCATATTTCTTCTTCTCATCAGGAGTATTAGTAGGAAGATTTACATGATGATTATATGTTGACTCAATAATCTTTTAATATTCTTCACCAATGCATCTCAAGTGTGTTTCCATGTGACATTTCATATAGAATAGTTAGTGCCATCAAATCTCAGGTTGTCCTTAAAATCTGCCATCTCGGATCTCCTCAAGCGGTTAGGATTCCCAGAGAGGTACTAGCTTTGATAAAAATTGATATAAATAAGGAAACACACAACTAAGAGAGAGGGGGTGAATCAGTTATGCCCAACACTTCAAAATTTAAATAACTTGTATCCTTAAACCACATGTCTGATTAATGAATAATAAAGCAAAGATCCACACACTACTACATTTGGGGCCAAATTTTGATGGCAAATTCTGACGGATGATTTTTTTTTATGATTTTGGGTTTTTGTTTTTGTAATAGTTCCCTGTGGTATCAGAATTCTGATGGGTTTTAAATAGACCATCAGAATTCCAACAGTAGCGGGATATACATGAAAAAAAATGAAATGGCCAAATCATTTTTTATTTTTTTATGCCAAAGAGATCAGAAAGGAGTGGGAGGAAGCAAATTTGAGGTCAAAGCTATGTGCGAATATAGTTTAACTATCTGGGGTGTAATGTCTTCGAGCTCCACTTTCTTCATCTTTGATCTGTGATTCATTTCGAAGGTATGTGATTTGTAAACATTAGGGTTTATTTTTTGGCAGTGAATGTTAACAATTGCAGTGATTATGATATCTCCATTGCTTTTCACCTGATGTTTGTTTCCTTCATTCATTTCATGTATTTAGTTATAAACCCATGCCCTCTAATCTATATTGTTGCTCAGAGCATTAGCATTTCTATCTGCCCATGAAACTATATGTAGATGCCCTATTATAGTTTAGGAAGAAAAAGCCAAAAACAAACTGAAAGGTCTAAGCATGGAACTACTACATTGATCCCTCGTTATGTGTATGAAAAGTTCCATGTATGATTGATTGGATATAGCGATTTCACTTTCTGGTGCGTCCAGTTTTGACAAGCTATCCCCTGCAAGAAGCAGCTAGTTTTCATTCCCATGGTGCGAGATCAATTGACCAGGACTTGCTGGAATGAATGTTCAATACCGACATAGATTCTTATATGTCACAGGAGCTTAGGATTGATATCTATCTACCCTCGACTGAAGGTATGCCCTCTAATCTAATCTAATCTAATCATGACAGTGTTTATTTCTCTTTCTCTTTGAAAGGAACCCTTGGTGCTTTACTTTTAATCAATGCTCTTTGTATTTCATTCACTCACTATTGGAAAAGATATGTATAAAAGGTATACAAACTTGAGAGAACCGCTCAAAATATCTATATCATTGTTATCATGGTAAACATCAGTGATTTCCATTGTCAAGAATGATTGTTTCAACACCATCCATTCATATTATTTTAATCATTTTTTATTAGTGTTTCTTCATTGATTTATTTAGCTAAGATAGTCAACATCTTGATACACATGAAATTATTGATTTTAAAATTTATGATTCGTATCACTTTCATCTTGTTTTCTTTTAGACTCATTGGGATATGCTTCTATATTTTATTGAGGGTCACTTCATTTTTATTTCAATGTATTTTACCATATTATATGCTATTAATCTCAAAGTTTTGAATCTCTACCATGCTTAATCTCATGCAAATACCCGCCCTCTACTTTTGTCCATAGTTGGGTCTCTGTCATTGCATTTCATTCACTATTATTAGGCTTCTTCATAATGGATTCTTCATGGACTTGTCAAAACATTCCATTATAATACTATACTCTATTGGCACATTGTAGCTCCTACACCAATGTTATTCACGCATTGCCACTCTTCTTGTCTTTTCAACCATTGCTTTGACTCATGTTATTCAAGGATTTAAGCATGGTCACTTCTTTGATGCATTGTTTCAATGTTTTCTGACCCCTTTGACTGATTCTTGTCTTTAGCTATGGTACATGACATGATTCATTGTAGCCTCTTCTTCTACCATATATATTTCTCCATGGGACCCTATTGATTGGGATACTTCTATTAATTGACAGATCTAGATACCCTTTTGTCTTTGAGCCATTAAATTTCATTGCACATTGTCTTGTTTGCTACAAATAGCTTCCTTTCAATATTCAACAAAGACTATTGTGTGTGTGTATGTATGCATATGTTTGTATATGTATGTATATGTATATATACATATGTATGTATATGTGTGTGTGTGTATGTATACATATGTATATATATGCAGCAACAAATAAGTTCTATTGACTTTGTTAATTTGTGTGGGAATTAATATGATGGGTTAGTTCTTTCTGTATTCCTAACAAAATTGGACTCAGATCTAAAAATTACCAAGATATCTTTTGGAACACTGGGATAAATCTCTAAAATTAGCTTCACATTGTAGCCTATGTTCAAATGCTCATTTTTATCCAGTGTGAAAGATGATAATAAACTTTAAAAAGCTGAGAGTTTTCTTACAGAAAATGAATATTTCCAGCCTCTTTCCATTTCCACCTCCATTATTTTTCCTCTTCATGTAGGGACTTGGAGCATTTGTTAGCAACCATCAGATTTTGTATATTTTCAAGCTTAGAACTAATCTCCTTGTTCTATGTGAAAATGCCACCAAAAGTAAATATATTCTATCTATATTCTATCCTTTAACCTTCCTTTTGATTATGTTCTGCTTCTGAGAGACTTACATAGTTGGCCCTTGGATAGGGGTATTCTACCAACTTTGGAGACATGCTTTAAATCAAATATGCAGCTCCATACATCTCTGCATTTTTATATCTTATGGTCAGTTTTGGTGAAAAATGTGGTCATTATAGTACAATTCAAAGTCATTTTTACAATTTTTTGGTCATTTTGCTTAAAATCTTGCTCATTTTGTTCTTTCAATAGTCAATTTTTATTATATTAGGCATTAGCCCATCCCATTCAATATTCTAAGAAAATGATATATCAATGCAGTTTTGTTTTGTTTGTGAACTGTTTGACTCATTGCTTGACTAGGTAGTTATATGTTCTTACATTTGTGATCATTCTTTACAGATCATTTATTTAATACATATTTGTTTCTAACATTTTATTTTCTCTCAAAATAAAAGTATTAAACAATTAAATCATATGCCTTTAGATACCACTAAAGGTCAACTTCTCGTCCTTGTACTAACTACTCCACAGTAGTAAACAAAATACTTTTATGCATTCTTTGCCATACTTCCACTTTGCATTGGGTCATAGGAAGGAGATTCGATGTTCCTATTTTACCAAGAAAAAATGCAGGGGTCTGAGTTCAATAGATGATGATTATGATGAAGAAGATTTGAAAATATTCATTTGATGATGATTATGAAGAAGAAGATTTGAAAATGTTCATTTGGTGATGATTATGAAGAAGATTTGAAAATGTTGCACCAATCTGAATTTGATCAATAATCATTTTCAAATCTTCTTCATCAATCACCATCAACCATTTTACAAGAGCAACACCTTTCTCTATATGAATCTTGGTTTACATTTCCCTGTAATCCTGATGCAAAATGATTCCACAAAGTTTACCGTTTATTCAAATTTTGGTAAGAATTTAATTTAATATTGGAAAAATAGTTTTAATTTACTACTTGGTTATATTTGTGTGAACTTATGTCTATGTAAGAAAGTACATGTTTAATATTTAAGATGGGTTGGGTGAGTGGGTTGTCTTTGTATTGAGTCTTTCTAAGGAGTGCATATGTGAAGCATGACTCTCTGGTAGAGACTCTCAGTGTTTCAATCTATCTCCTTGTTTTTAGACCAGTTGTGCCCATGACTATCATGTTTAGTCTTGAATCCATTTCAAACTTTAGTTCTAATTTTAGTTTGACTCCAATAACCTCTATAGTAGGAAGATTCCACTTTTATGTTTAAGTGACGGGTGTTTTTTTACTTTATAGATATGAGAAATGAATGGTCCTTGCGACACCACTTGTTAGCAATTGAAGCTTTGAAAATCCTATCAATTCATTTCCATCAGCAGGTCTGGTGATTCTTTGGTTGTTTTTGGAACACCTCTGTATGCCATTGTGCATAACTGACATTTTACACAACCTGACTTAACTGACAAGGTGTTCATTACTTTCCATCCACTAGCCTCTGAATGGTTTCTTCAATCATCTACTTTTTCAAGGCACGGACTGAATCCTGCATGGCTTTACTAAGATTACCTGAGTTACATGCCCTACTCTGTGTGGTTCCACAAGGTTTCATACTCTATTTTTGGAAGACAAACGTATGCCCATGTGGCTCTGACATCTCAATGACTAGTTTTTGTGTTACTGCAATATATCCTTCTAGCATCAAAACCACAAGCCAAAACCATTGATGCACACTCCACAAAGCCAAACACAATAGTTGATCTGTTGTGCAGACAACTAAAAGAAAACAAAAGAAAGGAAAATGGTTTGGACTGGTACAAGATTGCTCGGTCCCTAGGATGCTTTTGCATCTGAATTATCTTGGGACAAAAAATATCATTTTAATGAAAAGGCCAAATAAAATCCAATCTTATAGTGTTCCTTAGTCTTGATTGAGGATAACAGGCACATGGTTGCTAAACCGGACTTGCATAGTGCAGTTAGATTAAAAAAAGCATTTGAAATCTACAACAACAAGTAGACTACATTGAAATTAACTGCTATGAATAAACACACCTTGAATAGACTACATTGAAATCAATGCAATAAGGCCATAGTTAGTATTTTATGTTTGTTTAATGCAATTGGTTACCTTTGGATCTCAATTTCTTGACACTCCTATGATCTTTCTCAACAAGCATTTTATTCTATTGTTGTTTTTTGAATAACATGTTGGGTAAATACAAAACTGTGTATTTCTACAGGACAGTCAACACAAAATTGAAGCATCAAACAAGACTTGATCAAGTTACAGGTGGAACGTGCACTGGAATAGTAAGTAATGTAGAATAACAAAATAAGTAATCTGTTGTGTCTACATTTTGTTATTTAGTAAGGGTCATTAATTATTTTTTTGACTGTTCTAAAAGGAAAAATTGTAATAGTCCTAACTTGCAAAGATTTTGTATTCAAAGATGATACTTGATATATATAATACAATGGTATGTAGTATAATCTATACATTTGTGAGATGTGATTAATTCCAGTTATATGATGTTTTGGGATTAAATTGGTGTGTTTGTATACTTTCTCCATTTTAAACTAACCAATGACTTCAAAGGAGGAATTATGAAATATAGTTGTAGGTAGTTATCTCTTCTATAATGATGGGGGAGTCAAAGGTAATGATCAATGAGGTTGTTTCTATTAGATCATACATTAATACACTTACTGTTTTAAATTTGAGCTCAGGCATCATGCAATGTTATTGTTGTCATTGCATGCTTGTCGTTGTTGTGCACCATATCTTGTTTTATACACTTTATTTCATTGAGACCGTGAGCTTGGAATTTGTAATGTATTTGTTGTTATTGGATCAATGTATTTTGCCCACTTATTCATTATGTTGGCATACTTATTCATTATTTTCATTATTGTTACTTTGTTTTAGGTTTTCTCAATGGATAGAACATTTGGTATTGAATGTTGTCATTTGGAGTCCTTGGAAGAACAGTGCTCCAGATTATTTAATGTCCATGATGACGACATCAAACATGCTCTTCTCTACCTTCTGAAACATAATATTGTTGGCTCACATGTACATGATGGGGTGATATATAAACTATTTTTTTCTACTTTTGAAGTTACCGGTCTGTTAGAATGGGTCTTGAAGGTGGTTAAGGATGTGGTTGTTTCTGACAATTCAGAAAAAGTTGCGCAGGGGATTCAGACCATCAATCCAAACATTATCTCTAACAGGCTTGGCTCAATTATTGATAATAGAGTTGGATTTGAAAATAAAATGGTGGAGGTGTTCAAGCTATCTTGTGCTAATGATGACTATGCTGCTATGAGTATCTTCCATGGTCACAATGAATATTTTTTAACTTGTGATGATAGGAATGTTATGATGGACTACTTCTTTGGAGTTGGCATTTTTGTCAACGAACTAGGTCATCTTTAGATCAAACGTAGACATGATATCTGGAATACTCTTATTTGTAAATGTTTTTGTTGATACATACTCTGATATCACTTATTTGAAAAATGGTGGCTCCAGTATATCTTCTTTGAGATTATTGTCCTACATTGTAATAGAAGTCTTTTATTGTATTTGTAACTATGGTTTTGTATAATTGTTTCTCTTTCTTACCATTGTCAACTACTAATCATTGGTTTCTCTTTCTCCCTTGGGAATGCTTTTCAGGTAGAAATGGTAGGATACCATCTATCTTTCTTGAAGACTCTTTATCAAAAGGGGATCAATGTCCTTTATCTTCAATCAAATAAGGGGTGCAGAAGGTTGCTTTGCATCCATTGGGTAATTAATTGAGTGGTATACCCAAACGATGCAAAGCATCTTCTGCACCCTCGATTCCAATGAAGAGAGAAATGTCATTGATACCCTTTGGATAAAGAGGCTTCGGAACATAAATATGATATCCTACCATTACTAACTGAAAAGCATTTCCAAGGGATCATAGATGCTCTACCATACTTCCACTTTGTACATTGAAAAAGTACCATATCTCTCTCTTCAAGGGTGGGTTATTCATTACTAACGGGTGTTGTTCCCTGCACCCTCAATCAACA
>MU224647.1:700918-713947 GCA_018584345.1 Thuja plicata | reverse complement strand
AAAGGTTTCATGTTTAAAACAAGTCCCTTTAATACTATTTTCCAGATATTATGGATGAATGTTTTCTTGTTACATTGATTTTATCAGATTGATATGCAGCATTAGAAGAATTGATTGTATGTTGTTTATGTCCCATGTATTGCTTAGATCCAACTGGATCTAACACCCCACTTTCTCTCATGATGCCAGATGGAGACATGGACTATGAATACCTAGAAGCTGACAGTCAACCAACAAGAAACCAACCACAAGGCAATGCATGGGACCCCTACTCCATACTTTCTATCATGCTTTCTATCCTGCAATGTACTATTTAGTTGACATGAAAAGAAAGATGAAATGACAATTGTATATTACATTCAATTTGAATGCACAATGTAATTGATCAATTATATATTAGAAATTCTGGAATGTGATCAACTCTTAGAGTACAGATGATAACTTTTAACAATGAATGTAATGACAAAATGTTGATTAATAATATCTGAAGGATAGTATTAATTGGACTCTTCTAAAAATGCAATTTTTTCTTATTTGTGGTTACTTTGATGCATGTTGTAAGTTAGGGTAACATGTCCAACAGAGCTTGTGTACGAGGAAGGGGAAAAAGATGTGGATTTATCTGCGCAGAACGTCATCAATGGTGAGTTAATTAGGCTCTTTATTATGCAAATGTTCTTCACTATCAACATAAGTTTAGGTTTTTATCTGTTGTTTGATTATTTTGTTTTTCTTGGCCTTTTGATCTTGCTCTCTATCATCATATTCAAGAGAGCGCTGAAATTGTTGCAAGGATTGTTGGATTGTTGCAAGGCTTGTTGGATCATAAATGGTGTAATAGCAACCTCGTTTCAAGATTTATCTAGCGGAGAATGCTTCGAGAGATTTGAAGGGCTCATTATTAAACTAAAATGCAGAAGATCAGCACTTCACAATGCATAAATAATAGGGTTTACTGTCCCATAGGCTTATTTAGTCTTATGGATGTTGATTGTAGCCATTATCTAGACCCATAAAACTTGATATTAGCTCTTTCTCATGCCTTTGATAGCACTGATTTCTTTTTCCAAAAACAAAAATGATGCTCCATTTGCTATTGAGTTTGGCCTTGATGCAATTAAAGAAACTCACCTTGTTACATTGGGGCTATTGACCTTGTGAGAAACCCATTGCCTTTGTACCCTTCATATTTCTAATTGACATTTCTCTAGGTTAAATATAAATCTGAACTACTCCCTGACCTATATCCTTGGGTTGTATACATACTATAACAACTCATCCTATGTCAATGACACTATTCACTATTGTAATATTCACAAGTGAACATTATTGGCTGTACTTTTTGTTTCATCTTCTCAAAAATATAGATTTCTTTACTTGTTGATATCTTGTCACGCTGTATTTTCACTTGTCAACTGATGTACTCTCTATTGCTATTGCTACAACCACGTGATTTATTCTCCTATGATGTATATTTTTGTCATTGGTTTATTATTATTTTCCTATGACTATTTTAATGCACTTAAAATAATAACACATCCTCCTTAAAGAAACAATCTAAAATGAAAGAAAGAGCTATCTGTCACAAGATCTTTCTCAAAACTGCAGTTTGCCCCATGAAAAATGACCTCTTTCATGTATGCACATGCTTTGACACTATAATGTCGCTGGTTTGAAAATAATTCTTTGCTTGAATCTGAAACCAATGCTTTTTGTAAACTGTGGATTTCATTACATAGTAACTCTGTAGAGTAACTCTATTTTCTCAATAAAACAATCCCCTTGAATATTTCTCATGTGAAACATCCATATGATAGCTGTTTTAAATCCATTTTACTGAATTAGAAGGTTTTGATATTGGTGATTTGAATTTCCATTACCTCCCTTATAGTTGTAGCTCTTCATTGAATATGATTCACGATTGTTGTTATGATATTTATCACTACAAAATTACTTTTGGATTAGTAATTGATGCTTTTATACTTATAGTCCACTGCATTACTTTTGCTTCATGCTTTGTTTGATGTGAATGTCTCTGAATGAATATCTATCCCTGGGATGATCTATTATTCATGTTGGTTATAATTGATGTTCTTCTTCATGAATTTTATACACTTGATAATGGTAGACTCTTTTATTGTGTTCATTATTTTCCTTAACAGTTTCATCATAAATTTAGAAGATAGAAAAAATCAGACTAGTCAGTTTCACGTTGTCCTTCTCCATATAAAGCATTTGTTCAAAATTATTGTGATCACCATTCCATGACATTTAATTTATCATAATGTACCTTTTTATTTTGATTCATATGATTACTACCTGTAATACCCCAAAATTGCACCTTACAATTCTAATCAATTTTGGTGCATTTTCTCATCATCAAAGCCCTATTGTACTAGGAAAATTCTCCTTCCTAATTCTTCTTCATTTTGTCTCTTTGTTCTTTGTCCTACCTTTTTTTGCTTTTGTACCTTGCGATGCGATAGTCACATCTCGGCTATTCTAGTCATACTCTCGACGATTCGTGTCGGGTGCATTTCACATCTTGGTTGTTCTAGCCTTTATCTCCTTTTTGCTATTTCTAGAGGCAGAGTTCTGAGTTGGATCCTAAGTTCTCTCTTGTTTCATCTTTGTTTATGCTTGTTACGACTAGAAGCGGCAACATATTTCCCATTCATGGTTCCGGAATAGGTAGAGGTAGATCTCGTGATCAAGGAAGAGGTTATTCCGAACCTATTGTTCAATCTGATAGTCAAGAGGGATCCTCACATTCCTCCTCACTATTCAGTATAGATCCCAGTCTGAATCAGAGACCGGTGTTCTAGCAGTGCTATAATCCCTTGTTTCAAAGACAACCTAAACCATTGTTTCAAGATCAATAGAACTTATTTCTTCCAAATCAACAGAAGTTTGGAAGGTCACCTACTTGGGTCAGCCCTATTAATGATCCTCACTACCTTATTGATCCTTTTAATCATACCAATCCTTTTGGTCCTATCAATCCTTGTGAACCTATTGATCCTTCTAAACCCATTGACCCCTTTGACCCGCCAAAAGTTACATTGGCCATGAACTCTCAGCTCAATACGCACACTCACACTGAACCTGTGCATACAACACAATCCCATATCAGCAAAATGGGAGGCCCTTTCGACTTCCCACAAGGTCAATACAGTGAGGCCCATGATCAATCTCAAAATGATTAGGGTCAACAAGTTGATCGGTATCACCATCGCCCTCCTCCACATGACCAGAGTCAAGATCAGAACCCAAGCATTTATGAGATCCTTGGTAATGATGATGATCTGATAACTCAAAATGACATAGATGCTACAAAATCTAACAAGGAACTCATCAAGATGATGGAAATTCTCCTTGCAGAAGATAAAGAGAAATATTTTCTAGAATTGGCAAACCAAGGAGTTAAGCTACCCCCAGATTTCAAAGTGGAAACACCTGTGACTAAAGAAGAAGAGACTGAGACTACCAAATTGCAAAATATGATTCAAGATATGCAAAACCAAATTAGCCAACTTGTAAAGGATAAGGAAAAACCCGCACAACAATTCACGATGGAGAGTATTTGTCCCTTTCCTTTTGATAGGAGTCTTCATATGCCACCTTTTCCCAAGGGTGTGGAACTCCCTAAGTATGATAAATATCTGGGTACTACTGATCCTCAGGATCATCTGAGAGAATTTGGGGCCCTATCTATGGAGTTCATTCATGATCAACCTTATTTAATGTATCTCTTTCCCCGAAGTCTGGGTGGACCTGCCATGGAGTGGTTTTCTTGACTACCCACCGGCATTAAGACTTTTGATGAGATCACAAATATCTTTATCTAACATTATTCTCACAACATACAGCATCTCGTCAACATCAGGGACCTTTGCAATCTCAAGCAGAGACAAGGGGAGCCATTCCTGACATTTCTCCAGAGATGGAGACATCTTTGCACCAATTATCCTCATAAAATACCCGAATTTGAGAAACTTGATATCTTCTTGGACAATCTCACTCTTGTTTTGGGGTATCAGGTACAGCTTCAAATTCCCCTCAATTTTGATAGCATGATTAAGCAAGTTGTGAAGATAGAGGCATTTATGGTTAAGAAAGGGGAATTGATTTTGCACAAAGACAACAAACAAGGTTTCTCCTCTTCCAAAAAAGATAAAGGGAAGTTTGTCAACAAGAATAGGGACATTTTGAATGATGGAGTGGTTGATAATGTGACCCCGGCTCCTTCAAAACTAGTTTTCAATCTTACTTCTAGCATACAAGCGATCAAAACTGCTGAAAAGGTTGCAACAAACACTCAGTCACCTTCCAGATTCTCTAGCAACAAACCTTGGGCCCCTTCACCCAAGCATGAATTCACTTCCTTGGGAGAATCGCTTGATGTAGTTTACAAGACTTTGGTGCAAAACCAAGTTCTCACTCCTTTGGACAAGCATCCATATGATCCGTAAACGTGACCCCATTGGTGGAACGACAACGCATACTGTGACTATCACTAGAACAAGGGTCATAAGACTTCTACTTGTCTTCAGTTGTGCCATAAGGTCCAAGATCTGATTGATAATGGTGATATTGTTGTGGATAATCATAATAAGAATTTAGATCACCAAGCATTTAAAGATCCCTTTCCTCCTCACGAGAAAGGTGAGTCTTCCAACACTAAGAACAACAATGCCAAGGTTAACTACATGCATACCACTAATGACAATGCCATCAACATGATTGAACATGTCGAAGTTGAGTATTGTGATGTGATTACTATCAAGGGGAGCGGGGATGATCCTAAGCCTAAGACCCTATTTGTCTTGAGAGGCCCTGGTTCTCACTCGTCTAAACTTGAATCATCTCAGGATTATGCAAACGTCATTACCAGATCCTACGCTAAGATCACTCTCGAGGGTCCTGACCCTCCTGCTACTACATCCACATGGAAGCAACCCATGGATAAATTTATTGTTGTCCTTGCCAATAAGACCATGAAAATGGTCCCCACAACTCCTACTGCTAATTATAGCATTCTCAACCAGCTACAGAGAACCAACGCTCAAATAACCATCTTTGAGTTGTTGCAGATCTCGCCTGCTCACAGGCATATTTTGGATAAAGCCCTTGCAGAGGCTAACATCCCCAAAGACATTAATCTTGATCAGTTTCAATCTATGGTGGGTCACTTGACTTCATCACACTATATGTATTTCTCAGAAGAAGATGACCATTCGGTCAGCCACCCACATAACGCCTCTTTGCATATAGAGGTCATGATTAGCCAAAAGCTCATCCGCCACGTCCTTATTGATAATGGTGCTGGACTCAACATCTGCTCTGCTCACTTGCTCGCTCAGCTAGGCTATGATGAAGATCACATAGATTCTCGCAAGAAAATTACTATCAAAGCATATGATGAAGAAGAAAGAAAGTCTAAAAGTTTAGTTGTGCTACCTATTCAGGTTGGACCTGTTGAAAGAGATGTCACATGTCAAGTGTTGGACATTCCTCTTGCTTATAACATCATGTTGGGAAGACCGTGGATCCATGAAATGCAAGAGGTTCCCTCTACATATCATCAGTGCATCGATTTTCCTTTCCATAGCGCAGAAGTGACAGTTCTTGCTAATATGGGCTCTTCTTGTAATACGCTCACACAGTTAGCTAATAGTTTTGTTCCTGCTAACAGAGAATACACAGAATTCTATGATGCCAAGCTTAGGGACATGGAACATTCTTTGAAAATCAAATACTTAGGCATGGGGGGGTATCAAATAGAACCTGTGCTATCATTAGCAGCTCTACCTCTGTCTCCTCGTTCTTATGGGAGACCTTCTGAGAACAATAAATCTTCTACTACTCCTGAAATAGTTTATGATGGTGCCTTTGTATGGGCTTGAACACCATTAGAAGATGAAGATGAGGAGAGAGATATTAAAGCTTGGCTTTATAAAGGAAAGGACATATCTGAACATACTACCCCAGCTCATGAAATAGATCCCAATAGTGAAGGTCTTAAATTCATGAAAGGCTTTGGATACAAAGGGAATGGTCCAATAGGGATGAATGGTAATGGGCTAGTTGAACCTATTAAAGCTATGGGTTGAAGGACGAAAGATACAACTAGTTTAGGCTTCAAGAAGATCTTATTCCATCTAGGGATTAACAAATTTGTATCTAACTATGAACTTGGACCAGAACCAGAACCTGAGGGCACAGCTACAGTAGACACCTCAGAGGATAGCTCTTATGAGGATTACTTTCCTTATCCTATTCCTCCAGATTTGGCAGCATTCATTGTTGAGCTAGATGACATCGTAATACATGCCAGTATAGCCAAGGCTGGCAGTGACTCTAGTGTCGCTATTCCATTCACTCCTCTAACATATGAGCAATGGAAAGTGTCACAAGACCTTGGTTTCCAGGGTGAACGATACATACCATCACAGTTTCAAGAGCAGTTTGCGCAAGAACAGGGTGGTATCACAAGAACTCTCAAACCTTCATGGTGCAAACATCCCAGTCAGAGTTCAGACACAGATTCCCGTGAATTTGAGTTTGACAGTCTTTCAGAAGGATCCTTTGACAGGAATGTTGATACTACACATACATCTGAAAACCTTCTCGACATAGGTGAAGGGTCTAGTGTAAGGTCTAATGAGTCTGATCCCATAGATGTTAATGTGTCTTCTACTACGGTCGCTAGGAGCCAAAGGGATTCGAATAAACCTTTGGATGAGATTGCTCTAGGTCTCAGCTTACTAGTTTGCGCTTTTGATGATTATACCGTGAATGCACTTGAACCCGTCACTTCTCTCTCACTCCAACATCCCAAGATAATAGACTAGAATTCCCCTTTCTCATCCAATGAAGTCCTCACATTCTAGAATGACTATGCTCTAGCCTATTATCTCTACGTTGTTGAACCTATAATGTCCTCCACTAGCGAAGACACTGTCAGCATGACCGAAAGTGATATCAAGTATCTTAGTCATAAAATCAAAAAGAAAAACAATAGGCGCTCTGACAGTGAAAACCACATTGTGGCAGTCTCAGAGCCAAAAAATGTAAAAAGAATAGACATATCTGAAGGTGAAAACCTCTCCGAGGCGCCTGAGGATGAGATACTTGATGCACTTCCAATTCATTTCCAAGAATAATCATCGGTGCTAATTGAGCCGACTCAACCAGTAAATTTGGGTACAGAAGAACATCCACACATTATTCATGTGGCTAAATCATTGTCTGCAAAAGAACTCAAAGAATTCACAAATTTCTTCAAAGAGAAAAAGATAAAATTTGCATGGACATACTCTGACATGCCTGGTTTAGATCCTGATCTTATCATGCATCACCTATCAATAGCTCCTGAAGTAAAACCAGTCAAGCAAAAACTCAGAAAAATGTATCCACATGTGGCTCTACTTGTCAAGGCGGAATTAGAGAAACACCTAAAAGCTGGGTTCATCAGAGAAATTGACTATGCAAAATGGATCTCCAACATAGGTCCAGTGTTGAAACATGACAAATCTATCAGAGTCTGGACAGACTTCAGGGACTTAAACAAGGCATGTCCAAAAGATGATTTCCCACTACCCAACATTGATATGATTGTGGATATGACAGCAGGGTACGAAATGTACTCCCTAATGGACGATTTCTCTGGCTACAACCAAATCAAAATTGCACCAGAGGACCAAGAAAAGATTGCTTTTACTTGTGCATGGGCACTTTCTACTGGAATGTTATGCCTTTTGGCCTCAAGAATGCTGGAGCCACATATCAGAGAGCAGTCACTACTATATTTCATGATATGATGCACAAAATAATGGAGGATTATGTTGATGACACCCTTGCTAAAATCATGGAAAGGAAGGTGCATCTTACTGATCTAGGCCCTTTATTGGATCATATGGAAAATTTCAGACTATGTCTCAATCCTAAGAAATGTGCATTTGGAGTAACTTCCAAAAAATTGCTTGGTTATATCATCTCCGCAAAAGGTATCGAGGTGGATCCTGAAAAGGTGCAAGATATCATGGAAATGCCTCCATCTCGCAATATCAGAAAAATGAGAGGTCTTCAAGGTCGGCTTCAGTGTATCTGGTGCTTCATCTCACAGCTAGTTGATAAGTCACAGCCATTTACTAAAACTCTACATAAAGGCGTGACCTATGAATGGAATAAAGAATGTGAACAAGGTTTTCAACAAATCAAATAGTATCTGGCTAATCCAACTATATTAATGCCTCCTATTCATGGGAAGCCATTAATCTTATACATCTCAGCTATAGAAACATCTCTGGGTGCTCTATTGGCTCAAGAAGTTCAAAACAATAAAGAAAGAGCAATCTATTACATCAGCAGAACATTGGTCTCCTATGAAATGAATTATTTTGCCATTGAGAAATCTTGCTTGGCGGTGGTGTTCGCTTCCCAGAATTTATGACATTACATGCTTTCTCACACTACAAGGCTCATTGCAAAAATTGATCCATTAAAGTACTTACTCGGCAAAGTTGCCCACACGGGCAGATTAGCTAAGTGGGTCACGATACTCAATGAATTTGACATTGAGTATGTGGAAAGAAAAGCTATCAAAGGGAAAGCAACTGTAGATCAGTTGGCTGAGGCACCTATTTCAGACTATCAACCATTAAGGATTGAGGTCCTAGAAGAGTCCATCATGCTTCTCATACATCAGTCATGGACCATGTTCTTTGATGGATCATTCACCCAGCAGGGGTCAGGTGTCGAAATCTTGTTCATTACACCTCAGCGGTATTCATTACCAAAGGCTTACAAAATGTTGTTTCCTTGCACAAATAACACTACTGAGTATGAAGCCTTGATGAATGGATTAAAGATCGTTATTGAATGGTGTGTCAATGAGCTAAAGGTCTTTGGAGATTCACAGTTGGTTATCAATCAGGTGAATGATATCTACCAAACAAAAGATGGAAAACCGGTGCCTTATAAGAAGATGGTTGATGATCTCAATAAATACTTTGCACACATTACTTTCCAAAAAATTCCAAGGGCAGATAATAAAGTAGTCGATGCCATGGATACTCTGGCTTCCATGTTACAAATGCCAGAAAATGACTTTCGACATGAATTCCTAGTGGAGACGTTTTGCTACCCTGCTTATAATTCCCCTGAATCCTGGATGATCTGTTTAGTCATTGGACATGACTCATCCCACTACCACCATATTTACTCCTACCTTCTTGACCAGATCATTCTGGACACTTACACCCAAAATGAGAAACGTCACTTAATCTGCAATGCTTCACGGTTTGTCATCATAGCTAACGACTTATATAGGTGAGGTCTAGATGGTACCCTCCTTAGGTGTTTAAAACTTGATGAGTCCAAGCGTGCGTTAGTAGAGGTGCATGAAGGCATCTATGGATCTCACTCAAACGGCCTGACACTATCTCACAAACTTATTAGAGTTGGTTACTATTGGCTGGAGATGGAGAAAGAAGCTACACAATTTGCTAGATCTTGCAAACAGTGCCAGCTTCATGGAAATCTGATCCATGCTCCTACCAAGGAGCTCATTCCTTTCGTCAACTTTTGGCCATTTCAGTAGTGGGCCTTTGACTTGGTGGGTTAGATACATCTGTCTTCTTCAAGGGGACATAAATACATCATTACTGCTACAGACTATTTTACCAAATGGGTTGAGGCAGTGCCCCTCATCGTAGCTGATGGCAAGTCTGTGGCCATGTTTATACTGAACTACATCATCTGCAAATATGGTGTACCCTCATCAATAATCACTGATAATGGGTGGAAATTCAAGAACAAGGATCTAATAGATTTATGCACTAAGTTCAGAATTATTCAGCACTGGTCTTCTATCTATTATCCGCAGGGTAATGGACAGGTGGAAGCTTCAAATAAGACTATTCTCAAGATCTTACACCACACAATACACAAATCTAGATGAGACTGGAATCTCCAAATTAATACGAATTTATGGGCTTACCGCACCAGTATACAGATACCAACAGAGCCACGCCCTTTGCTCTAGTTTATCGTGCAGATGCAGTGCTTCCTATTGAAGTTGAGATTCCTACCTTGCGAGTCTCTCTGAAGGGCCTCATTACTGATGATGATATTAGAATATCTCAGCTTCAAGAGCTTGAACTACTGGATGAACATCAGAAAGTAGCATTCGATCATCTCTGAGCATATCAAAAGAGAATATCTAAAAGCTACAACAGGAAGGTCAGACCAAGGGAATTCCAAATGGGTGATCTCGTCCTGAGAGAGAACCCCAAGAATCAACAACAGTGGGTCCAGAAAGGAAAATTTGAAATAAACTGGCTTGGTCCGTATGTTATCACTGCAGTATTTGGGTCTGGCGCTTACCATCTCTCTACCACAGAGGGGGAATAGCTCAAAGATCCTATCAATGCTCTTCATCTGAAGAAGTTCTACAGTTAAGATGTCTTCTGAATGCTCATGTACATACTCTATTCTAAGAAAAACCTAAAAATTGCAAAATGTCCTTAAAAAATGATCATCTTAGTGAAAATCTAGCAAACAGGCGCTTTGATGTATCTATTTTCTTGGTGAAAACCTGGTAAACAGGCGCCTTGATAATATAAAAAAATAAAAAAATGAAAAAAATGAAAAATACAAAAAAAAAAAGAAAAAAAAAGAGAAAAATGTGCCATTGATGAAAACCTGGTAAATAGGCATCATGGTAGAAAAAATAGAATTTCTTCGAAGATGGTGAAAACCTGGTAAATAGGCGCCTCTTGTTCCACAATTCTTTATCTATCGTGGCATCCCTTGGCTGTCTTGCAATTTTCTCTCCTGCTTTCCTGCTTTAGTTTGCTTGCTCATGCATTCGCTCTCAGTTATTTTTGAGATTTTTGCTCGACTTCACATGGATTGAAACTGGTCACACTCAGGGGCATCTTCCTAGTCTAGGGGGCATTGTCCTATCTTTTGGAGTCTCTCTCCTCTTCGCATCAGTCACCAGTGGTTCTCACTGAGTCTGTCTGCTGATGCCTAGATCTCACGCCGATCTTTATACTTGAGAATATTTCTTGCGTCAGTCACCAGTGATTCTCACTGTGTCTGCCTACTGTCGCTATACTACTAAGATTTCTCACGTAAACTCACTATCTACATATTTTACATCAATCCACTTTGGGTCTTTTCAAGATCCCACCTGACTTGATACGACCCCAACATCATAACTTGGGGGAAGGATGATTGCATCATTAAATATTTTTGCATCATTCTCGAATCAGTCTGATCTGAATCAAAAATCCCCACTACTAGGGGCATCTCATCACTTGGGGCATATTCAGTATTTCATACCTTATCACCATAATTGGACATTCCATGATCTTGAATCTCTAGGGGCATCTTGATGCCTCACATCCTGTCATCTATCTTTCTAGGTATCTAAGCAATCTAACTCGGATCCTCAAGGATCAAGCTTCGTTCTGGAGATGATTCTTGAAATCCCATTGGGTATTGGGGAAATCTAACCCTAATTCTTGAAAGTCATGCTTCATTCTAAAGACGGTTCTCAAAATCTCTTTTCGACTGTTATCTGGGAAACCTAACCCAGATCTCGGAGGGCTAACCTTTGTATTGGGGAAATCTAACCCTGATTCTAGAGATAGTCCTAAATCTTCATCAGCTATTAGTGGACATTGGGGCAATCTAACCCCGATACTGATCTTCTCTCAATTGGTATTTTGACCGTTGTCTTCACAATCTAACTTAGACTTCAGAGAATCATGCTTCGTTCTGAAGATGGTTCTACTTCTTGATCTGATCGATGTCTTGGCAACCTAACCTAGACTCCCAAAATCTCCATCTGTCACATCAGACTATTCTTTGAATCAACGCGCTACTCACACATCAATTCAAAGAGGGGCAAAATGTAATACCCCAAAATTGGCACCTTACAATTCTAATCAATTTTGGTGCATTTTCTCATGATCGAAGTCCTATTGTACTAGGCAAATTCTCCTTCCTAATTGTCTTTAATTGACTTAGTCTCAAATGCAGAAAACCTAAATTTGCATACATCTTACACCATATTTAATTCCTAAATTTTCAAGATTTATTAGCTAAAAATCCCCATGATTAATTAATTTAATTCTAAAGTCCTAAGTGCTTTTAAATTAAATTAATCCCACCCCCTTTAGCTAATACACATCAAGGGAATTAAATATTATTTGGTTATTTGAATGGATTATCCTCACTTGAATTTAATAATTCAAACAAAGTAAAAAGCCACCCATGTGGCAATAATTCATTTATTTAATTAAATAATTCCTTCATATTTGTCTCACCTTCCTCCATGAAGGTGAAGAGTTAGCCGTTTCTTCCCAAGAAACTCTTCATCCTCTCTTCAGGCTTTTCTATATTATGGACCTTCCTTTCTTCATTTGGGGAGAGCATTTTTTAGAGTACCAAAACTATAGTGAATTATTGTCTCAATTGTCTCATATTTCTAAGCTTTTATTGCATATTTAGTGTAATCTCATTTAGCTTAATGACATTCTTCATCTTAATTTAGTTTGTTTATTTATCAAGTAGCTTAATTCTGTTATCTCTTTCAAGTTTCTTAGCTTAAAATCTACATCTTCTTTCCTAGATTACAATTGCATCTCTCATATAGAATAAAGTTCATTTCAATTTTCAAAGCTTTCAAATCCTCCATTTTAGCAATGGTCTATGTTTGTTGGCTCTCATTCTGAGAGTAATTAAACACCCCAACTAAATAGGAGGCAACAGGTCGATTCGATCAATATTGTGCAATGAGCAATTCATGTTCATCTTCGCGATTCAACGATTGAGCAATGACTATGTTGTGTTGTGGCTGATTTAGAGGTCAACATTCAGACACATACACTACCTTCCTATGATGAAACAAATGCTGAAATAATTAGTCTTTACTTTGTATACTTTCACTGCTCTTTGACATGGTTGCTTAAGGATTCAAACTTTGTTGCAAATATCTTGTAGCTTTCCTTCTGA
>MU224647.1:690332-700868 GCA_018584345.1 Thuja plicata | reverse complement strand
ATGATGAAACAAATGCTGAAATAATTAGTCTTTACTTTGTATACTTTCACTGCTCTTTGACATGGTTGCTTAAGGATTCAAACTTTGTTGCAAATATCTTGTAGCTTTCCTTCTGAATATCACATCACTTTATAACCATTTTTTTGTCCATTGGATATGAACATTTTTCCTTTATGAAACCATGCTCTTCCTTTCTTAAGAACTGTAGTTCTAAATGTTGATAACTGGCCAGTGTAGAGGTAAATGACTATCAAAATAGGATGCAAATGATTGCCCCTCTTGCATTGTTGATTACCAGTATTCAAAATGGATTCAAGGTCCTGCTTCATACACATGATGTATAATATATATCCCTTGAAGTAACCATTATGCTCCTCCTGCAAACCTTGTAACCATGCTTTCTCTCTAAAACAACCTCTCATGACTACTTTCATTAATTGCAAGCCTTTCTCTTATATAAAAAGCCTTACATGCACCTGAAACTTGCTTTTAGATCTCTTGGTGGAATCATAACTTTGAACCTTTTATTATAGCTGTCATAATGTAAAATTACAATAACACTACATAATATTAAGTTGTCCTTTTGAATGAAGATGTTGTTTAGAAAAACTGCACTTCTAGATTGATCACACTTTGCATCTGAAGCTTCTAATTGTGTCATCTTAACAGTAACTTCTGTTGATGATTTTTTTGAGACATGTCTGATTCTCCTAATGTTGAAATATGATTGGATATCTCACCCATTTTGACCATTTTCTTCAATAAGGATGAGCTTAATTGCATTTTGAAAATTCCTGTTATGTCTCTTTATAACCTCACCTTGTGCTTACTGTTTCATAATGAATGCGGTGATCACAATTGACTCCATTGATTGTTTTCTGCAGATGTAATCTATAATTTCAATCTCATACATAACAATTATATCCTCCATTAAATATTTGTCACTTAAATTTGATTCTGTAACAAATCAATGTACTTTTGATTGTCCTCCACATGATTTTTGGAAACATTGGGTTACCCCTTACTCACAAGTAAACTTTGGTGAATTTTTTAGCAGGAATGTGCTCATTGTATTTGTCTGATTTGATCACTATCTTGATGGCCTTCTCTCCATAATCTATTGCAGTAGTCATCTCTCCTTTCGTAATACATTTTTCTTTCTTAGATGGACGATACAACACCTTTCATAGCATCTAAAATATGATGCTTCACATTTAGTATCCTCTGTTTGATAATTACATATATTGTCCTTAGTACTTCATTTTCCAATCTACATCAATATGTGCATAGTTGGAAGGTTTCATATTAGAATAACATGTCCCTTCAGCAAATTGATGTTTATTTCAAGAGTTTTTCCTCAATCAATGCCTCATATTCACTTCATGTAGATTTGGACATTTTCCAAAGAAATGAGTGTTCATGTTGTGCCACCTCATACAATTTTGATAGCAAATTTTCTTGCCTTTTGGAATTACTCCAGACAATGATGACGATTAATTTTTATTTTTAATCAATGTTTATGGAACATTGTGATCAACTCTCTCACGAAAAGATGTGATAATAATCTAAAGTTAATATAAGCAATAGGAAGTTGAATGAAATGTAACCAGTGCCTTGGTGGTCTTCATAGGGGAAAAATTAGTGGAGAATATTTTGTTGGGGATAGACATGGAAATTATCCTATACATCACTAGCTCGAAACCTCTGAAGGCCATGGGGAGATCAACTTCAATGTTATAAAATTATATGGAAAGAATGAACACGTTAGATTGTTCTAATGGTATTGCTTCTCTCTGCAAGATTGGTTAGATGAAACAATCATGTCCTCTTTTTCAAATTATAAATGCCTTCGATGTAATTAATTGGCAATTGATATTAAATATCTTTTAGTTTTCATTTGATCATATTTGTATTCAATTATTAATTGACAATTTATATTAATTATCTTTTAATTATCATTAGAGTTGCTAAATGTATGACAACTAGAACCATCTTTTGTTTATATTAAGTTTAACTACACCCTTAAGGAGTGACCCAATTAACTAATGTGTGGACTGCAATAGTTTCACCTACAGGTATCTAATCCCACTGTAACAATAAATGACATCTCATTCTGCACCTCTTACAAGTTTTAGGTTCGATTCTCCAAATCACCATGAAAGTTTTCTTCACACATGTTTGCTCAATCTCAAGGTCAATATTTGTCACAATAGACAATAAGAATCACCTGGATTCCAAAGCTTATCAATCATAAAAGAAACCTTTTAGAATCAATTCCCTTGTGCTTCTCAACACTACCATCAGAAGAAATCTTCCTTTGGAAAGCCAACCAACAAGTTTAACAATACCTTTGGACTATAGCTTCTTACCTAAGGAATAGATTTCCTTCCTCAATTTTTGCTATAGCTTCTTACCTAATGAATAGGTTTCCTTCCTCAATTCTCTTGCTTCATTATTATCTGTATCATGTCTTCATGTATTGGATAAATGTCATACAAATCTTCTGTCATATATTTCATTATGAAATCGTCTGTACATATGGGTTTGTCATCGCCATTATTAAATAGTTAAAGGTAATTTTTTAATATTTGTTTATCATTTCAAATATACAAATATAGGTAACTTAACTGTTTGAACTTGTTTTTAGAAAATTGATAAGTTTAAGATATAATCTTATTTATTTTATTTGAATTATTTCTTAATATTTTCTTATATTCCATGCTTTGAGTCTTTCTATTTTATTCGTACATTGATGAGAATCAATGAACGAGAGTTTTTAGATTCTGAGAAGATGTATATTCTGTGGAGGCTAGAAGGGATATTTGTGGAGATTTGCTAGAAGTCTAAATTTCTAGAGAATGTCTTCTTTACTGCTGAGGTGGGACAAAAGTGAGGACGAGGGTTTCCAGATTGAGTACCAGTGCAGAGATGATGATTCAGTAACCTACTTCTATAAAACCTTCACAAATATTCCTTCTTTGGCCTCCACTCATACCTCTTCTCAAAATCTGGACTAAAGATAGCAGAGCTCAAGAGACCATAACAGTTGGTCTCCGTCTTTGGTCCATATGATTGAGGAAATGTTTTATATTTCATTAGCTCATCAAATGCAGGGATCTAAAAGAATTTAATAGATGATATTTCCATGGATAACGTACATTATTTAAGTTGACATTGCAATAATTTATCTACTTCGTGCACTTGTAGACTACGAGGACAGCGAGAATGAAGCATCTCATCCTGTGGCCTGAGCAATGTAGGCCACCAGAGGAGATGTTTCTTTATCACTGTCCTTTTAGTCTACAAGTGCGTGAAGTAAATAAATTCGTGCAACGCCAACTTAAATAATATTTTATCATGAAAATAGTCTACGTATTTGATGAGCTAATGAAATATAAATTTTTTTGTTAGTAATATGGACCAAAGACGGAGACTCTCTATGATGGTCTCTTGAGCTTTGTTATCTTTAGTGTGTCAGGTCATCACTATTTTGACACTTATGACATCTGCTTCGACAACAGTGCTATATGTACGATGGACCTTCCTATCCCAGAAATTAATTGCATGCCCGTTGACATTTTGACAGGTTTAACGTAGGATAGATTCAAGTTTTGATAGCTATGTTCAATGACAATGCTATATGTCTGATGGTTTGTCATGTCAGAAAGTCACTGCATGTCCATCACCCTTTTGACAGGTATAACGTCAGACAGACTCTATATTTGATAGAACTATTTGACGAGACTACTATACGTCCGACAGGTTTTCCTATCGGACTGTCACTGCATATCTATTGGTATTCTGATAGGTTTAACATCAGCGAGCCCCTATTTTCTAACAATATGTCCGTCGGAGAGTCCACGCATTCCGTCGGCATTCCGATAGATGAACCATAAGAAATGACATAGCAAGTTGCTATTAGTGTGGTGATTTACAACAGATTCCTCAGTCAGAATACCGACGGTTACCACTTCCATCATAATTTCCAATGCAATAACCCCAATGGATACATCTGTCGAATGGTTGACAAATAGACGTTGCAATTCTGACAGATAGCCATCAGAATTTGGCCTCAAATGTACTAGTGAAAACACATCAAGAACACATAACACCAATATTTTTGACATGGAAAACCCGGTCAAGGGAAAAAATACGGTGGGGATGAACCCACAAGATGATGTACTATGTTAAAAGCACTAGACATTGTCAAGAGTAGTATAATGGAATGCACATGCATTCAGACACACTACCTAGAGTTCACTTCTTGAATACAATAAGGGCTACAACCCTGAGGAAGGCTCACTACCTTACAACAATCATGGACAACAATCCAAAAATCATGAACTGAATAATAGAATCTTCAACATGCATGGGTCAGTTCCATTGAAGTACAAATACAATTTTACCACACCAAATCTCTGCCTCAATTACGAATTTCACTCATACCTCATCGTACACTCCACTTCGCACAATTTGGCACCTATAGCACACGATCTACAAAGGAATACAATTACATGTATACACTTCATCAACTTGTTTTCACAAGGTCGGCCAAAGACCTAAATTACAAAATTACAATCATACATGACACAATATTTAATGTGAAGCAAAGAATGTTGACTAAGACATAGCACAACCCCAAATCACACACCTCGAACATGAAATACTTCTAGGAAATATGCGACGATCATCTTCAACATGCTACATCACCAAGTCAGCTAAGAATATGAAGAACACAAACTCACCAACCGAAAATCATCCAATGCGATAACACAAATCAATGCAAACCATAAACACAATAGGATCATGATCTAGAAACATCCACAAGCATCATGAATAACCTCAAGAACATCCACATTCACTCTAGTCTTCTGTGTTTATTAGCATCTTCAAACTTAACATCAAGAACACAACAGTAACCTCTGTTACTCAAGAAAAATTGCTTGCGAGCATCCAAATCATGAACCAATCAAGTTGATGACACACATCAATGTCCTAGATATTCCACATAGGTCCACATACCAAATTATTGCAATACAAAACCTCACTGAACCAAATAGTGAAACACTGTCACCACTCAACATAAAAAATACTAGCCTCAACACAAAAATCAATAGCTCACTGAAATCTTGATGTGAACCTTTGAGAGTTGAACAAAATCAGCTACAGATATCCTCAATACAGTGTATATGTCCACATACAATGATCTTCAAAACACTATTTGTACCGAACCAAACATCTAACTGAACATCTTCAGGAACATTTTCTTAGACAATAGAAATATGTTGACATCAATAAAAAAATATCAATATTAGCACATATATACATAATATTCCAATAATTTGTTGGTAATAACAATTATTCAACTAAAAGTAAAGTTATACAAGCTCTTGATAGTAATGTAATATGCAATATTTATGAACATATTCATAAGAAAATCTAAAAGTAGATGATTCTCTAACTCTAATTCTATTCTAGCATGCATTGAAAAGGTATATTATTGCTTCTTATAAAATCTATTGTTGAGGTATCCAAAAGAGCATCGAGTGAATCTATTTGTATACCTTTTAGACTAAAAACAACCACAATAACATTAAAATATTATAATTTCAACTAATTTTTAAAAATCAACACAAAGTTAAGAGTTGTTTTTGTTGGACCTTGGCGACACAAACTAAATATGTATATGGATCTCTTATATCACAAATAAATCCTTGAATTGTTTTACAACATTAAACAAAATAAATTGAACCCCAACTCTAATAGCCTTTTAAATCAATAGCTATATACAAATTAGTATTAATTTATATTCTTACTATGTCCAACATATAATGATCATCTTAATAACCTATACCATCATTCTTAACACGACCAATGCCAATAGGTTTTTGCTATAACTCAGAAATCATTCATAACCAATAAAATAATTCAATCACCGATTATTATTTATATTTTTATTATAATAGAAAAACAATTCCTTTCACTCACTTCCAAAAACTTAATAACATCAATGCAAATTTCGATCACAATCAAATTGGTAGTCTTTAATTACTTTTAATTAATTTATAATCATGCATCCTAAAGCAATGAAGGTAGTAAATGAAATGAGATTTAAACATATGCAAGAGGAGATATTTATTGGATGATGCCTTACGCTTTACTTGAGAGAAGTTTATACTTTGGCCTTATCATAAATACAATTTTCTTAAGTCCAATTGTTAGATTTTATACATAAACTAAACAATGTTGAATCTTGTCATCTATTAACTTACCTCACACCCAATATTTTGAGCCAACTATCGCTTATGTTATGGAAATGGTGTCTCAACCTAGCAATTATAATATATTAATACATTGAGTGTGGGAAGTACTCGCTTTATGAGGTTTGGAGGTCATCATTTTAGTAGAGGGTCAAATTGCGTACCTCTAAAAGTTAATCATATTTTATAAGGCTATTGTATTACAGTTGTGTACTATTGTATTGTGTGTGAGAGTTTGATAGTTGTTGAAATGCCTTCATGTCTCTGGTTGGTTAGAGTTATAAGAAAGCTTTCTTTCCAAGTACATTTTAATATACTTGATTTCCAAATAATATATTGGGTGTCCTTTTTAGTGTGCTTTTTTCCTCTTGGAAGAGTTTTCCTTGTATAAATTAACATGTTGTGGTATGAATGATATTTTTTTATTTTGATTTTATTTTTTTGACTTTTGTAAAGATCTAATTATTTTTTGCATAACTATCCTCCAAAGATAATTGTAGGAAGTTTTAATGCTACCTTAGCAAGTCCTTACAACATATAGCATTCATATATCTTGTACTATATTATATGGATATGGATTTGCTCCTCAAATAATACCATAACCATGGTCTTGACCTCTCAATAAAAAAAATCAAACTAACCTGTTTCAAATATTTTAAATATTACCATCAACTTGTGTGCCAAATACTTTGAATTGAGAAATTAGGATCTTGTGTTTAAATAAAAGTATTAGGACATTAGTTATCATGAAATATGATTCAAAGATAATTAATCATCTAAGATTTGATATAGATCATATTGGAAAATCCGTGTGTGTGTGTGTGTGTGTGTGTGTGTGTGTGTGTGCGCGCGCGCGCGCGTGTGCACGGTGTATTCACACATATACATATACGTACACACACACGCACGCACACACACACAAAACAAAACAAAGAGAGAACAAAATGGAAAATTTATTGGAAAATCTATATATGTATATGTATGTATATATATCTATATATATATATATATGTGTGTATTTCTATGTGTGTGTATAAATATATATACACACATATACATATACATGTACATGTGCATGTACATATAAATATACATATACATATACATACATACATACATACACACACACACACACAAAACAAAACAAAGAGAGAACAAAATGGACAAGAACAAATTGTATTCTCATCAAGATGCAATAACTAAACTATTGAACTAAGTTCAATGTACATGTGTCTACTTATAGAGGCAAGCAAAAAGGAGAAGAGAGTACACAAGGATGTGGCTCAATGAGATGCAAGGGTAGGTAGGAGAAAAAAAAAACAATATCACTAAAGGTAGGATAAATGCATTCTTTACATCCATCTGATGTACATCCCAACCTTGATTTGTAGTAATAACAAGTGTCAAGTGAATGGAGTTCTTATCCATGGGTGCAAAGTATTTTGTATTGTTAACACTTGGAACCTAGGAGAAATCTTTAGCGACAAGCCAAGATTTGTACTTATCCACACTTCCATCCACTACAAACTTATTCTAATAGATCCAATTACATTTAACCATTATTCTTCCCTAAGGAAGACAAACCAAATCTAGTGTGTGATTGTGTATTAAGGAACTATACTCTTACTCCATTATTGAATCCCATTTAGGAACTAC
This sequence comes from Thuja plicata, assembly GCA_018584345.1. Classification (NCBI taxonomy): domain Eukaryota; kingdom Viridiplantae; phylum Streptophyta; class Pinopsida; order Cupressales; family Cupressaceae; genus Thuja; species Thuja plicata. The sequence goes on along the minus strand of MU224647.1, from coordinate 692,952 downwards.
TAACGCTTGCTAGAATTACTCTGGATGAGAAGTTGTAGCAATGTAAGAATGTGGAAGAAATTAATGTTGTGACCTTGTCCTTCAAGTGTCTAAAGGATCCCCACAAGGGAACATCTTGAATCAAGATTCTATTGAGCCCAATAAGGTTTAATAGTAGATGGACTCTCCTCAACTGCAAGTGGACCCTGTAAAGGTGTAAACCTATGAGTCTGAGTTGAGATACAATTATCATCTAAGTTACTATCATTACTTTCCACTGTGGAGGAATAATAAGGAGGATTAAAGGCTGATTTAGGAGAGTTTTCCTCAAAGTGAACACTCCTCTCAATGAATATTTCATGTGTCTCTAGATACAAAATTCTATATTCCTTAACACCTTTAGGATATCCAACAAAGATGCAACTCCTAATATGAGTTTCTAGTGCTTTATATTTCTATAGAGGTATGCACACCCAAGATGGAAACCCAAAAAATCAGAAGTGTCTCATAATTGATTGTCTACCACACCAAGCCTCAAAAGGTTTCATACCCTCAAAATATTTTTGGGGAACCCAATTATCGATGTATGTGGCACAATGGATAGCTTCCTCCTAAAAAGATAGACTAAGAGATTGAGCATGAATCATATATATATAGCCATCTCTTTAGGGTTCTATTCTTCCTTTCTATAACACACTTCTATTTTGGAGTGTAGCCAACTAGGTGCTAAAGATCAATCCTCTCAAGAGTACAAATTCCTCAAGTCTAGTGTTCACATATTCCCTTTCATTGTTCATACATAGAATCTTGACTTACTTCCCTAAATGCTTCAATACATGATCCTTGAAGGCTAGAAACTTGACAAACACTTCACTCTTGTGACCAAGAAAGTTGACCCATGTGAAGTGAGAGTATCCATCGATGAAAGTGAGGACATAGAGAGTATTGATAAATGAGATCACTGTAAATGGACCCACTACATCATTGTGAACCAATTAAAGAACTTCTAAAGTTCCCCAAAACTTCCCTTTCTCAAACTTATCTTTTGCATGTTTACCCATGGAGCACCTTAAACATACACCATCTGAATATCTGATTGGAGGTAGCTGACATGTGACCATATCTTTGGAGAAAAAATATTGAAGATAGCGGTAATTGAGATTTCAAAGCTCCTCATGTCATAGCTTACTTTATGAATTTGTATGAGTGATCAAAGCGGTATAAGGAGATCGAGGCATGAAGTGTAAGAATGAGTAAAGCCAAGTGTTGTGATTGGATTTTCCCACCACGACAAAGGTATCATCCTTAAGTACTTTTACCATAGTTGGATCGGGGAGAAAATCAACTATCTTCCTATTTCCAAAGTGATTGATTTGGTAGATTGAAAGAATATTGGTGCTCAAGTTAGGAACATAGAGAACTTTCTCAAATGTTCTATCATCCATGGAAACCAAACATTTTCCTTCAACTTCCACTCAAGTGTATCATCTCTTAGGAAGATGTGAGGCACCTTAGATGGATCAAATGAAGAAAACTACTCCCTTGTAGAACCCATGTGATGAGTGGACATAAATGCTTGCCATTTTCCTTTTGAATGTGAGGTTCCTGTGAAGAACTTGTAGTTGCCATAAATGCTTGTACCTTTCCATTTAAATGTGAGGAAGTGTAAGGATTGGAATCCTTATTATTGTAGGTGGATGAAAAATTGATGTTGTTCTTCTTGATAATGTTTGTCAACTCATCAATTTTCTTAGAGTGGCAACAATGCTCATCATGACCAACTTTCTTGCAATATGAACAAGTTGGCCTCTCCTCCCTAGTTGAATTTCCCTTCTCGAAAGAAGATGAAGAATTTCCTTTTGTGGAGAGGATTATTATGATATCTATTAGGGTGTCATTGGATTTCTCTATTTTTACTTCTTTTGGGAACCCTTTCCCTGATTCCATTGATTTTCCAACAAATCTTTAGACTTTGAAGACTTGAAATCCCCATGCTAATCAACTTTGATTGTTCTAACATAAACATTTCTCTAAAGGCATCAAGTGATGGTGTAGGGAATGAACTTACCATAATTAATTGATGGGTTTGGAAGCTATAAATAAATGCTCCATATTCTAATGGAACCTTGCCCAATAAACTGTAGGTCAAATGTGCATCCTTCTTGTCAATACCACAATCATTTAGCTTTGATCTTAGCTTGTTTACTTTAGTGACACAGTCTTGCATTGTATAAAAACTCTTGGGATCTAAAATTGTGAGATTATTTTCAGGCTAATAACCCCTAATATCATCAACTTGGCCATGTAATTGACCAAATTTGTCCCAATCCTCTTTAATTGTCTTACACTTTCAATGTGAAAGATGAGATCCTTTGATACATACTTTCTCAAAGTTATGAGAGCCACAATATTTTTAGTGAGCCATTAAAATTGGGAATTAGGATTATTTTTAGGATCAAATGTTGCAGAAATAGTTCCATCAATTATAATGATTTAATCTATGTTCCATTAACTTACTCCAAGCATCAATTTTCCAAGAAGCATAGTTATGTGGAGTTATAATACGGAAAACTCATCATGTAAAAATGAAAGAGAACAAGAGAGAAAGAGGCACAATCACATAATGCACCCTCCCCCCCTA
>MU224647.1:679302-690318 GCA_018584345.1 Thuja plicata | reverse complement strand
CCCCCCCCCCCCCCGGCCAAAAAAAAGGATGATTTTGGCACTTTGTACTTAGTGTGTGTACAATTGCCACTTGCAAAACAAGGACAAGTAGACTTTTGATTTTGTTGTTTACAACTACCTTGAAATTGGGTTATAAAAGAATCAAATTAACAATGCACAATATCTATCTAAGATCACAAAAAATACAAGCTCCTAAATAGACCAAAATAGACCAAGTTCTAAAAGTGATATGTCCACTCACAATGATGAAAATTTAAAAGTACCACATAAAAGTAGACAAAAAATATACACTTTAAAAAAAACAACACCTAAAAATTTGTTTGTATGAGTCTGAACGGGCCCCTGGAAATTTCATAAATGAGGATTGGATATGTATAGTTGTGAAAAATGATAATTCTAGAAAATATATCAACCAAAATTAGAAAAACCCTACACCGCTATGAAGTACACAAAATTCTACCCCAAAACAAAAAATAAATTGCACTAAAAAAACCTCAAAATGACCAAGTTATGGGCCTTCATTGTCATATTATAAAATAAAAAATGCAAATGGAGAGGGGTAAGGAATTTTGAAACTGTGCTGATATTAGCAAAACAATGAGTTTAATTTGACAGTTGAATGACTATCATAGGCATCCAGGCAACCTAAGTTTGATGGTCAATTGGTCGTCAACACAAAAAAGCATGTGCCACGTGGTAGAATTTGGGTGGTCCATATCATGATGATATGTCTGTTGATGTGGTAAATGATGTGACAGGGTGACATGGCAAGGATTACACATGTCACAACATGTTACCGCGTGTGAGTTGGCACTATGTGGAGCTATAGGATTTTGTGTGGATATTGTATGTTGACTAAGTGTCACATTACCCAGATCTATTGGTGTGATTTGGCACTAAATATGTACTGCATGGATGAGAGAGAGAGAGAGTGTTGCATGGACCTAGAGTCAAATCGTATGCCCAACATAATGAGTGTCACATGGAGGGTGGGTGGTGACTACAGGGTGGTCATTGGTGGTCGAAGATGGGAACCGACAGTGGGATCATCATTAGGAGGAGAGTAGTCATTGGTGGTGGCACCGCAAATTCAAAGGTAGTGGAATTTGAAGGCCAATGAGAGACAAGGGGGAGGAGGTGTTGGCATTGCATGTCGATGGAGATCACTAATGGTGGAGGTGGCAGGGTCGCTTGCACAATTTGAAAAAAAATCTGCAAAAAATGAAGGAGGATCTGTGAACTGCCTGAAATATTTTATTTTTTATTTATTTATTTATTTATTTTCTTTTCTTCTTTTTCCAACAAAAATTAAAAAAAGAGTATCTCTGATGCAAAAACCCCAAAAAAAGTCTCTGATACAAAAACCAAAAAATATGGATTTATTTTTGGAGAAAATATAGAGATGATAAAGTAATTTTTGTAAAATATTTAATTGAGGAAATAATGCAAAAATTAAAATAGAGTGTACCCTCCAAGAAAAAATTGCAAGATCTGAGGCCTCCAGTGTATGATTTGAGAGAAATGAAATGTCATTTTAACTTAAAATAGCCTCCCAAATGTAATGGTGATATCAAATTTGACGTCTAGGACACTTCATAAATATGTTACGTAAGGAATCTCCAAAGATGCCAATCACAAATACACGAAGATCTCTCCAAGAAGACTAAAAAAATATGCTCCAATGGCTCTGTCACCATGTAAGAATTTTCCTATAGCAACCTAAGATCTAGAGGTGAATGAATAACACAAAAGAAAGAGAGAACAAAATGGACAAGAATAAAATTTATTCTCATCAAGATGTAATAATTGAACAGATGAACTCATTTCAATGTATATGTTCCTACTTATATAGGCAAGGAAAAAGGAGAAGATAACACACAAGGATGAGATGTGGCTCAATGTGATGTAAGAGTAGGTAGGATAAAATAATAGATAATTACACTAAATGTGGATCACCCACCGAGGGTAGAATTATCATTCCACTATAAATGGATATGAAAATGTGATAACAAGATCACAACACCAAAGATGGAATTTCTCTACAACCATATTCCCTAGATATGTAATTCCCTAAGCGTCTCCTATACAAACTACTATGATATGCATTATCCTGAGTTTTAAGTAAAGTATAATTATAAGAGACATAAATTATACTAGTGTGTGTGTGTGCACCTGAAAAAGGCAACATAAAAGATGTCTATAAAAAAAAAATAGAATTATAAACTCATTTCTACCCATACGACTTTACATTCTTAAATTTTGAAATTAATAATCGAACACATCACATAGCATGCAAACATTTTCAAATGAACATAGAACTATAAATTTCACCTTAGTATGCAATGGATACACCTAAGATGTTTGGAAGGTCAATTAGGGGAAATTTTAATATACTTTTTGCATACATTTGTGTAGTGTATAGGTCAATTGGTAGGTCGTTTAGAAAATGTTTTTTTTCACACAACAAGGGTTTTAATGGAGAAGTGATAACTTAAAATCAACTATATATCTAATAAGAGAGAGGGAAGGAAGAAATACAAAGATTGGGATAAAAAAGATATATAGAGAGGAGTGAGAATAGGGTAGAGGGAATTAGAGAGATAAGGAGAATTAGAGAGAGATAGAGGAGGAGAGATAGATTGAATAAGAGAGAGGTAGAGATAATGAGATATAGATAGAGAGGGAGATACAAAACATATTTAATCAACTTTAAGAAGACAAAGGATCTAGAGAGAGAGAGAGAGAGAGAGAGAGAGAGAGAGATCAACTTTAATAAAAAAGGATCTAGAGAGAGAGAGTAAGAGAGATCCTAAAAAGAACATACAAGTTTTAATCACCTAAGAAGACTAGAGAGAGAGAGAGAGTCTTAAGGGGATCTATGAAAGAACTAGAGAGATTAAACATGTTTAATCACCTTTAAGAAAACTAACAAAGAGAGAGACCCTAAAAAGAATAAGAGAGGGATCTAGTCAAAGAAAGTAAGAGAGAGACTAAACATGTACTTTGAATTTGTGCCCAAGAATAAACGTACTTTCATTAGTTTGATCATTACCTTATTTTTAAAAATTAAGAATAACCATACAAACATTTTTATCATACTTGCAATGTATTTCAAGTGGACCTTCCAAGTTCTATTTACACTCACTCTCATTTATTGTTTCAGTCACTTAGACATTTGATATTTATTTGTTTTAGAATTTGAAGAATTCAATCACCAAGATCCATTGCATGCAAAATACCTGTCACAAAAGAAAAGAATGGAGACACAACTCATAATGATCTGAAAGATGAAATATTCATTTAGAGAGAGAATAGAGGGAATCACAAAAGAATTAATAATTACAAAGAGATCAATCCTTATAAAGGAGATCGAACTCCAAAAGGTGGAGAAACCTAGGTTGGATGATAATAATTAATAATAGAGTTAATTATTATATGCCTAAAGTTTAGCTTAAGTGAATTAGAGATAAAAGGTGACTTAATAATTAAATCAACAATGATCTAATTAATAAGTGAAAATGTGTCTTAATAATTAAATCAATAATGATTTAATCTATAAGTGAAAATACCTTTTTACTCTAACACCCCCCCTTAAGATAAACTTAGGGAGAAGCTAAAAACCTAGAAACAACTACTGAAAATAGGAAAATGGGTCTCGACAACAAGGCCTAATAAGGTACCCAAGTACAAAATATCTCTATAAAGAGAAGAAATAGAGAATACCACATGGGAAAATCTCTACTCTAGAAAGAGATGAAGTCTAGTGAAGGACTGAAGAAGCCTCCAAACTAGAGAATGTTCTAGAAGATAGGAACAAAGGAAGAACATGTAGAATACCTCTGAAGCATGAACTTGCAAAGAATGTCAAAGAATAACTATTGGAACCTCCACTGTAATAGAGCATGATTAGGTAGACAAGGACTGTAATCAAATTATGAAGATTTGATTAATCAAAGGTGAAAGGTTTCCTCCAAAATAGGAATGAAAGAGTGTACATATGGTAAATGGTCCATCTCACCGAAATGCATAGGTAGCTAGCCACTGCATCCGCCTAGTATATAGGAAAAAATATTGAATACATAGAATCACTCCATCAAGCCAAGGAAGCAAATAGAACCAACATGAAATACCCCCCCCCCCATAATATTGATTAGGGAGAGGCATGACATATACACTGAGTCATACTGCCAATAATAACTGCATGATGAAGAGCGTACAAACACAAATAAAGGATGATGTTGAGGATGATCAGTCGCATGAAACACATGAGGCTAATGATGTGGAAGGAAAACTCACTTGAAAAGGGTATAATAAACCCCCCATGGTACTTTATAATATAGTGCAAGTACAACCAGACATAAAACGTGCAAGATCCAAAACATGCAATGATGACACTTTATCTCAGTGTGTTTGCAAAAAGAAATGCTACATAATGATGTCTACAATGCGCAAGAATAATTGAAAGCTGAAGAACATTTAAGTAACAACTAAAAATGTGTCATCCTATGCAAGGAAAATGATTCCAGGACCTGAAATATCCAAGATATCCACTAGAATGCCAAAAAGCAAAAACCTGAATAAAATATACCTGGAGCATATTCTAGCGATGAGACCCATACAAGAAGAAGGAGAATAGAACCAGCTTTGCAATGACATGTGGAAGTCAAAAAAGGAGTTCGAAGGAGCAAGATATGGCAATCGGAGTGCGAAAAGGAACCCTAACTTTGATTGGCAAAAAAACTTGCAAGATGGAAAATCAGATCGGGCTCGGATCCAGCTTTCTGATGATATCTTGTTTGGTGAAAAATGCCTCTGTTTGCTCAAGATATGAGCAAAAAACCGAAGAGGGCTTCTAAATAAGAATAAATCTAAGAAACCTCTACTAAATCTGGCAGAGCTCCACTAAATATGGCAGTGCTGCTAAATCTGGCGGGATTGCCAAAAGTTTGGCCAAAATTGGTGGAGGTACTAAGGAAATTTTTTATGCTAGTATGGTGGCATGAATTTCGAGGCGGCATAGAAACTGAGGTGGCATGAAAATCAAGGTATTTTTTGTCTCGAAAAGCATGCCAAGGTTGTTCATGCAAAAAAGAGGGCCCCAATTTCAACTGTGTCCAAATTGGATGTTCCTTATATGAAAATAGGGGCTTTTGGGCCTTCTAGATGCAACTGTGAGGTCGATTTTGCCCAAAGTGCTCCAAAAAATAGATCCCCCCAGATCCATACAAAAAACTCTGAAAACTTGAAACCCTCGAAGATCTGATACCATATTGAAGTTGATGAAAACCCAACCCTACAGCTCTCCAAAAAATCTTCAAAAAATTCAAGAATGGGCAACAACAACAAGGCTCTGATACCATGTTAGAATTTGAAGAATTCAATCACCAAGATCTACTGTATGCAAAATAGAAAAATCTTGAAAATATAGATCTGAATAACAAGGTCAAATCTCTCATTAAGAGAACAGGGGCATGAAGATTTGGAGCTCTGATACCATGTTAGAATTCGAAGAATTCAATCACCATCCATTGTATGCAAAATACCTGTCACAAAAGCAAAGAATGGAGACACAACTCATAATGATATAAAAGATGAAATATTCTTCAAAGAGAGAATAGAGGGAATTAAAAAATAATTAATAATTACAAAGAGATCAATCCATATAAAGGAGATCGAAAACCAGAAGGTGGAGAAACTGAGGTTGCATGATAATAATTAATAATAGAATTAATTATTATATGCCTAAAGTTTAGCTTAAGTGAACTAGAGATCAAAAGTGACTTAATAATTAAATCAATAATGATTTAATTAATAAGTGAAAATACATTTTTACTCTAACAATTTTACACATTCTTATTGATGATTCAATGTCATTTATATTCACCATTGCACGATTTAAATTATCATTTCAATACATTGCAACCAGGACTTCAATTAACTTGTAACATGAAAACATTTTGGTTTGTTTGAATATCAATTAATTTTTTTAAATATAAAATATTTCAACATACATTACTATTGTAGCCTCAAAATTATATTATTTGTTGTTTAAAGATTATATTAATGTAATCAAACTTGAGAGAGAGAGAGAGAGAGCCATTTTATTCTTATAATATCTTTCCAATTCTTGTTCACGATGTCTTTGTTCTCTTTTAGCTGAATACTTTTGCGAAGCCTTTTGTGACTTTGTCCTTTGATTTCCCATCTCTTTCCTTTGAAAAAAATGCTCTTTTAAAATTTGACACCAACAAAATGCACTTCAAAATGTCTTCCTTGTCAAAAATGTGAATTATCCTTCAAATTTGATGTTTACAAAAAAAAATCATCTTTATTTATATGAAGTTGTTAGTAGCCAAAAAAAACAATACATTGGCCGACTCAGATTTCTATTGAAATTCGTAAACCATTTTCGATCGAAAGTTCTCGTGATATTAAAAATTAATCCCATGGAATTTCGATAGAAAGTTGGGGGGGGAGTGGGGGGGGTTCGATCGAACCCCCTTTCTATCAAAACTACTTTCTATCAAAACCCCCTGTCAAAAATGCTCCTCCAAAGCTCTCCCAAATTCTATATTTTTCTGGNGGGGGGGGGGGGGGTTCGATCGAACCCCCTTTCTATCAAAACTACTTTCTATCAAAACCCCCTGTCAAAAATGCTCCTCCAAAGCTCTCCCAAATTCTATATTTTTCTGGCCTTCGGAGCTCAAACTGAGGGTTCGAATGAAACAATATTGACAAACCCAGATGCATGACAAAAGTACTCAGAACGAGATTTCCAATGGTTATTATTTTAACATATATTGAAATTATTATGAATTTTTTTATACATTAATTAAACATAGGTTTATCACCAAACATTGACCTTTATTTTCAACATTTATGGAAAAATAGTAAACAAGTGAACTTTTTAAAAATATATATCTATTTACTAGGTATTGAAGTCCTCTTTCTAACAAAAAAAATTAAATTTGGACACATACACAAGAAGTTACAATTGAATAAATGAATATATATAAATTACAGTTAACTCGACTTCAAACCTTAATAAAATATGAAATACTAATGATAAAGTCATGAAACCAATTGCAAGCATTAGATATGGATGTTACATAACTAACTTCGAAAGAATCACATTCATATCTATTTTAGAAAAAAAAGTTATGATTGAACAAGTGAGTGTCACTCTTTAAAAATGCTATTTTTTTGCAAAAAACTAGTTTTCGAGGGAGATAGAAAAATGGATTCAAAACAATTCCAATTTTTTTTTAATATATTTAGAATCTACACACAAAATTCTAAAAGACTCTAATTTACATCATCTTAAAATTTGTAATAGTTTAGCGGCAATAGGTGTTTGAATGTGAAGTTTTTTTTTTCAGAATGTACATTTCAGTGTCAAAGTTAGCAAAAAAGTGTAACTCACTATTGTGGGTTCGCCCAGGATCTAGATGACTATACTAGCCTATGCCTGAATTTGAAGTGATTTTGCGGGGAACATAATGAAGTAGTTGTTTTGTTCTTGGGAACAGTTTGAAGATTTTCATTGTGTTCCTTGTAATTTTACCTAAAACTATCATTGTCGCTTTAACAAGTCCCATAGTTTTTGAATTAGTTTCGATAGCTTTGTCACCCATTTCTACACAAAAAAAATAGGTAATAAGGTTGGATAAAAGGGTTTTCCTCGGTCAAACCCCTATTTAGAATCAACCTTGAAATGAAATAAAGGAAATGAAATAATGTTCTCATATAGAAAAGGCTAGATCTGAAAAATAGAATATGTCATACCTTTGGCAATGCAAATGCTTCTTTGAATGTGATCAAATATGTTGATGCAATAGATTTGACTTAATAGTGAAACCCAAAAGGAAATCATGAAGTATAAAACCTTGTATTATGGATATTGTAGTTTTCCACTATGCTTGATTGAGAAGAAAAGACTTGGATGAAAGTAGATTTATGTGTATCTCCTTCCTTGATAAAATACTCCTTTACTTGGCCTTCAATGAGGGAAATAATCTTGATCCATGGAGAAGAACACCTTGAATTCTTAAGAAGTCTAGATCTTGAATTCTTGGATGCTTGCCTTGAAATCTTAAACTTCATGAATGCTTTGTAATCTCTTATGTGGTTTCTTTCTTGAAGATGATAATGGATACCAACATGAGGAGAGATGGGGTGTTTATAAAACTCTTGCAACATCTCAGGGGTAAAACTCAAGAAAGTTGACAATAAATCCATTTACCCCACTAAATCACTGATACAAGGCCCTAATTATAACTTCAGTCTAATCTTCAAGGAACACAATGCCTTGGGTTTTATGTTCCCAGGAGCACAACACCCTAGAGATAAGGGCTTACCTTGATTTAAACAATATGAAATGATAGAGTCCACTTATATTCAAATTTAGGTGTCCATTAAGTGCCATATGAAGTCCTACTATGAAAACACATAAAGGTAGGTACTAAACAATCATGAAATTGTACACACATGTTAGGTGCTTACAATTTATGACTATACAATAGGTCTTTGTGTAGAAAATAGTTATATCAAATGTGTTTATCACATTAAAGAGCTTGACTAATGTGCTTGTAGATGCTTTAACATGGTATATTTTGTTTAATAGATATTAAACTTTATTTATTGTTTTCTTCTATATTTGATGGCTCAATAATTTTCTTCAAGGGTATGTAGTTAGTTATATTTGTTTTTCTTTAATAAATTTGACAACACCGAAGATAAAATGATTGTTATGAACTAATTCCAAAAGAGATACAGTATATGCCTTGGCTTTAGAAGATTTCCAGCAATTGAAGTGGGTAGCAAGCATTAGAAAAAATACATTTCTAGTATTCTTTGTACCAAGTATATTATTACGAGAGGCAGTGTCTCTTGTATTGATCCTTCGTATGAAGGGAGATTTGATTGAACCTATGATGGATTTGTTTGTATTACATATTTTTAATGGATTACATTACCCATTTTAAGGGTTATTTCTCCTCTTTAATGGTAGATTTGGTTGTCATGTTTATTTTTAAAGTTTGTGAACTGCAACAATTTAAAATTATTCCAGTTTGTCATCTTCTTCATTGATCGGGATTCTACCTAATTGGATTGTGGAATCATCAACATATCCAAGGAGACACTTGAGCATTTTTCAAATACACCATCAATATTCATGGATTCATTCTTGGTTTTGTTTCTTCCTATGGGACACAAATTATTTTAGATACTTGTCATTCTTGTAGCATGATTAGTTGCTAGGATTCACTCCCTAAGTTGCACTTAAGGGGAAGGGATGGGGGAGTTAGTGTGAGTGTTATTATTCTCATATAATTATTAATAGGAACCTATTCACATGTTAAGTTTACTCCAAAGTCCTAACTTGCATCTAAAGTTAGGTGTCACGATCCTAAATTATCCTTATATCCTAGATGACATTTATATAATTTAGTTGTAATGGGGAAATGTATCATTATTTACTTTTAGTTATTTAGGAATGTAATATTTATATCATGCATTTAATATTTATATCAAGGGTAGTTGGCTCATTGCATAAGATTAAAATGATGTCAACATTTTTTATACTCCTCCCTCGTACCTTACTTGTCCAAGCAAATACCTATGTACATTTATATTCATATTCAACATTACGAATCTATGCATTATTGATTCAAGCTATCTTAATTCTCTCTTATTTAAGTTATTTTGTTCTTACGAAGATATTGTCTTTACATGCCTCTCCCTACCTCCCTCTCTCTTTTCCCTCTCTTTCTCCCCTCTTCCTCTCCCTCTCTCTCCCCCATCTCTTACCTGATATTCCTCTCCAACTATCTACATGTATTCTCTTCTTCTTCTATTTATACATACCTCTCAATTTCTAACTTTATTTAGATCTCTCTATGTCCATCCCTCCTTCCCTTACCACTTCTCTTTATCTCACCTCTCTCCCCTCTCTCTAACTATATATGTATTCCTCTTTACCTATCTCTCTTTCTCTACCTCAACCTCCCTCCCTTATTCCCTGCTAACTCTCTCTATCTAGGAAAATAGAGAGTGTGGAGAAAGGAGAGTGATAAATAGCAGTAGATATGGAGAGGTATGTAAATAGAGGGAGAGGAAAGGAAAGAGAGAGTGAGGTAAAGAGAGTGAGAGAGGCAAGATGGAGAGAAGTGGAGAGGGAAGGAGGGATAGAGAGAAAAATGAGAGGTGTGTAGAGGGAGAGAGAGAGAGAGAGAGAGAGAGAGAGAGAGAGAGAGAGAGAGAGAGAGAGAGAGAGAGAGAGATTGTTCTAGAGCTCTGAGAGACAAAGAGGGTGATATAATAAGAGAGAATAATGATAGGAGTGTTGTAATTACTAAAATTTGACCTAGTCTAAAAGATTATCAGATCTCGAAAAAGAGAGGAGATAGTGAGATAGAGAGAGGTAGAGAGAGAAGGGAAGAGAGAGACTGACAGGGAGAGATATAGGTCTAGATCTTAAGGATACTATAATATCCCCCTCTAAATTTTCCCTAGAATCACAATTTCAACAAATTAGGGTTAGGGTTACATCTTTACCTAGTAAAATATCTTCTTCAAACAATGTGATCCTAGATTTGAATCCTCCGACCATAACCATGGAAACATATGCATATATCCATACATGCATACATACATGTGTGTGTGTACACACACAAACACACACACACAAATATGTGTGTATGTGTATTTGTAGATATATGTGTGTGCGTGTGTGTATGTGTAGGCACACACACATGCACATACACATACACATACAAATACACATACACATACACATACACATACACATACACATACACATACACATACACATACACATACACATGCACATGCACATGCACATGCACATGCACATGCACACACATACACATACACATACACATACACATACACATACACATACACATACACATACACATACACATACACATACACACACACACATACACATACACATACACATACACATACACATGCACATACACATACATGCAC
>MU224647.1:644402-667920 GCA_018584345.1 Thuja plicata | reverse complement strand
TATCCCACTTAATTAAGGCAAGTTTCTTTTCCTCAGATGAGCCTTGCCAATAAAATTCTCTCAACATCCTATCTAAGTCGTGCTTGATAGTAGTAGGTAGCGGGAGAATAGACATTTGATAAGTTGGCATGGCAGATAAAACTGATTTAATCATTATGGTTAAAAATCACTTTTTTCACCATCACTTAAAATTGCATTAAAGTCACCACTTAGGATGACAAGTTCCCCATGGAGAACCAATAACAACTCTACTAAATTTTTCCATAACTTAGCTCTACTAGGAATTGTAGAAGGAATATGTTAAAAATCCACTAGCAATCTTTGCCAACATCTAATGCTTACCCGATGCAATGAGATTGAGAGAAACCGTGTTTTCATTCCAAATAATTGCCAAACCTCTAGACTGTCCCTGAGAAGGGACATTGACAAACTTCCCAAACTTCCAGGTTGAAAATAGATTGATTGCTTGGGAATCAACCATTTTAGTTTCTTGTAGTAACAAAATATCAATTTTTTGGATCGCAAGGTGGTCCTTAACAAGCCTACATTTGTTAGGGGCATTTAAGCCCCTAACATTCTAAGATAAAACTCTCATTTTTCCCGAGGGGAAGTATCGCTTCCCCTCTTCCTCAAAGTCTTTTTGAGAGCTAAAGAGCCCCCTACAACATACTTAGGCTGTAAATTTTTTTCACCACCGGAGCCTTGGTTAGTGGAGGAATTTTACACGGTTTCTTCTTCTTATTCGTCTGAGATAAAGAATTGAGCAAAGTAGTTTTGAATTCATGTATCTATTTCCTATTGGATTTTGAGATCTTTAGGTGGTCTACCCAACTGTTTAGTAGGAGATCTAGGAGAAGTCTCGACAAGGGAAAAATGAAAAATAGGGGAGACTCCATTGCCAAGCCCATTAGCCTTCCCAAGTGGAGAAACAGATAATTGAACCAACATATCACGCAGCCGAGAGTCAATTTTATCTAGATTTTTTTCAAGAGATAACAAATCATAAGGATTCTTAGATAATGGTATTTCCCCCTTACATTGTAACCAAGAAAGGGAGGATTCAAAATTTTCAATAACCGAATCAACAATATCTTCATTTAGTACCACATTTGATTTAAGGGCAATATCTTGAACCTGATAGATGATATGATCACCATGCTTAACAAGCATGGATGAGTCCATATTATTGGTAGATTGCAAGTTGGGAAACAAGTTCTGTTTAGTCTCATGAGGCATAAGAACCAAGCCATCCAAGTCATGAACCTGGTTAACAGACTGGCCAATAGATTTAATAATTAATGACAGTTCAACATTACCAACATGTGAAACAACAGGGTCTACCTGAGAGGTAATTGGTGAAGGTTGTAATGTAACAGTCTCAGTAGTAGACACACCACAAGCATCCATGTTGTGGATATTTGGGATGCCAAACTGAAGAGAAGGACTCCGCGGTGGAGAAGAAACATCATGTTGAGGGCAAGTAGGTGCAGAGGGAGAAACAATAAACTCTGGCGCAATAGAAGCAGGTTGATTGGATGAGAAGACCCGTAATTATGCTTTGGGAAAACACACAAATAAATCCCCATCAATTGAGATAACAAGCTTAGTGGAGGAAACATCATTTTTGACAATTGACTGTTAGATCAAAATTTTAAATAATAATTTTGCTTCTTCTGAATTGGAATCAATCTCAGAAAATTGCACACAATTTCTACCAAAAACTTGATCTACTAAGTGATATATTTCACACATAAATCCACCAACCCCTCCAACATTGAAGCTTTAGGCTAAAAATAAGATTGCTCCATTTTTTTTATCAAATCTAAAAATGAAAAAAAAAATCCTAAAAAATTCTTATAAAATAAAAATAGCAACACTTTCATAATTCCAATTAAATGTACTTGACCCTTAAAATTGATTTGACAATCACAGTGACCAAAAACAACTTGACATATATAAAATTAAAATCTTACATCTTAAAAAACTTCACTCATAATTAATTATAAAAAAACATTAAAATTTAAGTAACCCTAATTGAGAGTTACTCCTCACTCATTAAAATAGTATTAAGCTATGACAATAACAAATGATAGTGAGGGGCCAGTACTTTCTTATAGTGCACTTTGTCCAACAGACTTATTAAAAGTAGAAGAAAATTCCCCCACATGATCTGCTTCTTCCACAGCGATAATAGTAGCTGGAGGCTATGGTGCTACATCATGTTACCTCTGCGTAATTGGAGATGTTGATAAGGATTGCCTTTATCTGCAATTGATGAATATCAGCTATATGTCTGCATGATATTGATAAGATGATGATAGCTGTTTGCATAATGTAATTAACTGCTCCTAAGATAACAAAGATATGTAGAATTGTTTAAAGCAGTTTTTGATTTTCCTGGATCATAAATTATGGAAAACTGTCGACAGACCTGATTACCTTTATAGTCTGATACAATTATTCGCCTTTGGGGGAACTTCTTATTACTTAGTCAGCTTAACTCAGAACTCTGATTACATGAAGGGATGAGCAGTTCTAGGGCATACTTGAGCATTTGGTTTTATGTACGGATGTGTCATTGGTGTCATGCTTGATCAATATTAGGTATGATCAACAATCCCCCAACAATTAATCTTGATGCTTTATGAAGATGCTCGGAGAAATGATTGTTTGTTTAAATGGGGACATTGCAGTGTCTCCCCCTTGGAAAGTGCTTGTCCGCAAGCATTATTAAGTTGCCAAGTTGATGCCATGATCCCAATTAAATCTGTAGAAGAGTCCAGCACACATCCTTTGCTTCATGTTGTCATCATTGAGCTACAAGGTATATCGATCTTCATCATACTATGAAACAATCTATTGCCACAATGTTTATTTACCAAGGTAATTCTCAAATTTCAAGGTTTGTAATACCATCTACTCAAAATGTAGTTAGGTCAGATATCCATAAGAATGATCTTTTGATGACTATCCATAGTATGAGTCATCCATTCTTGCATGAAGTCTATAGAAGAATGTCCTTCGATGATCTCAAACCCTTTATTGTATCCATTATAAATCTTCTGATATTCATCAACTTTTGAGCTTGTTAAAATACGTGATCAGATGTGATATATTAGACTGTGTGTCTTATGTATATAAGACTGATACATTATTATTTATATTCAATATAAAAATCTGCACTTGAGAGACCACTGTTATTTATTTCTGTTTCTTCAAGTGCAGATCTGAAATGCATATAAATATATTAACATGTCTCATGTATAGACATGTCTCTACGTAGTAGAGTCATGTCTCTACATGAGACATGCTTCTCATTCGAACCGTTTCATATTATAACTATCGTAACACATATGGTAATACGGTTTCATATGATAACTATTGTAACACATATGGTAATACCGTTTCATATGATAATTTGGTTCCATATAATTGTCGATGCACTGCAGTTCGTAACATAGTAATATATGTGTTACGATACTTGCCAAGTATCGTAACACATATATTACTGTGTTACTAATACCATTTGATATATATGATCATTGACACACGACTATGCATAAAATAATCAACAGCATAATACTAAGTTTCGGTCGATTTAATAATATATATATATATATATATATATATATATATATATATATATCAACTATATATATATATAATATCCCAATTATATATAATATCTCAAATATATATATAACAAATGAAGTTAATTTAATCGACAATATAATATAATATTATATTAACAAAATAATATTATTATTATATCAACTTAGTATGTTCATTATAGATCTGACCGAAGCTATAACATTAATAGAGCTCCAACCAAAACCTGGTTTCCAAATCATTCCTATGGGTGTACTATAAATAACATTGCTGCTGTGCGTAATCTGATTCTCATGTCAAAACTATAATTGCCTCTTTGGGAAACTTAAGGAGTGTTCATTGTCTAACTTCCAACCAAAATAGATGTCCTTGTTAGTCTTCTTCTTGACTAAGGGAACAACTTGGTTAAGCCACAAGAACAAAATTTTGATACATCTCCACAAGAAGTCAAGAGCAAAATCCCAATTGCTCCAACCTATTGCCATCATTATAGAGTTTTTAGATTGCTTTCATTATAGATTTTTTAGATTGCTTGTAGGAATCATTGTTCATTGTGGAGGCAAAAATTGATACTGTACTTGGAGAACTTCTCACTATCAACGACCTCCCTATTATCAATGGTTTAAAATCCACTTGACCACAATTTGATGGCTTTAAACAAGAGTACCGGTGATCATCATATAACCTCATAGGAAGTATGTGCATGGTTGTAGAAACACCCTCTTAACATTTGGTATTTAATTGTTGGGTGAAAGAGTGAATTCCACTCATGTATTTGTTGTGAATTGTATTCTCATACAATTTATTGGGAGAGTGACTAATTTGATAACACCACTAGGAACTGTCTTGCAACTTTGAATATGAATCAGAGCTTTATTGATGGAAAATGCATCTGGATCCCAAGCTTTGTTGTCAATTTCATCACGTGGTTCCAGAGTAGATGTGTTATCTTGTTCAAAAAGAGGGTATTCATATGTCCTATGAGCTTCAACCTCAAACAAAGGATTATTCACAAGTTGAATTGTAGCCTTAAAACTTATTGATACCCAAACTTTCACTATTTGCTTTCTCATCTGTCTTTTAATTCATAATATCTTCCTATGTCTTCTAGTTCCCTAAAATGAACATATATCAACTCTTGCTTGTATTGGTCTAGGGTCTCATGGTATATAACTATTGACCTGTCCTTTTTTAGTATTTTTTAGTTTCTTACTTTTCAAGGTCCAATCTCTTTGTTTAGCTTCCTCAAAGAGATTAGATTGGACACATGATGAAACTTTTGATTTATTGCTATTAGAGAAGTTACTCTTCTCATCTTTGACCTTTGGTTTAGGGAATGCTATTTGCTTTTCAAGAGGTGAAAGGGAACCTTGGGCGACATCCTCATCATTAAGCAATTCCACAAAGCTTGAATTATGATCCCTAGATCCCATGTCATCTACGATGCATGGTCCTTGGGATGGTGTAAGGCTAATCTCACAATCCTTATGAATCAATGTATCCCTTTATTTGTGATAGAAGAGTCATAGGAGGAATCAACTACTTCTATCCCTTTAGAGGTGTCAAAAACTATATCCTTCCCTTGTATGTTTGCTTCTTGCAATGCTTGATTATTTTTTATTGTATTTGCTTTTTCTAATGCTTCATACTTGGCAGTTGTAAATCCGTTTACTTTTTCTTCCTTTGTTGCTTCTAGTGACATTTGTTGTGAGGAGTGTATGTGTGAAATTCTTGAAGCAATTTTTGGATAACAATCTTTCATCCTTTGTTCGTTTATGTAATGTCCCCATTTTCACGTGCATCAGAGTTTGAGGGATTAGCCTATTATTTGAACCTCGTGGGCTAGTATGGTGGATTAGAAGGTCCAGTTTGGGCATCTCGAAGGATTTCAAGTGGCAGTTGTCAGGCCTTATTCAGGATTGTTCCTCGTTTGAGTCAGATTGGCACACTTACTATTTATAGTAAGTGATTTTTTTTGGGAAAGTCAAAGTTACTATTTTTAGTGCTGCTCCTGAACAGTTTGGTGGCAGTACAAAGATTGACTGGCATCAACATAGCTCATTTTTAAGGACTTACGATTTATAGTAAGTCATTGTGCGGTTAGATGCTATTTTTGGCAGGATGTTCAGATGGTGGCTCTCGCAGTGAGCACTTGAGAATGAAGTTAGTCTCTTGGATGATTTAAATGAATGTCCAGTTGGATTAATGATTGTTATTAATATTTATTAATGACAAGGTTATTAAATGTCATTAAATAAAGCTTATCTTATGTTGGCGCCAAATAGAGGAAAGGGGGGGGAGTTATATTTAAATAAAATATTTTAAATGTTTGAAAATTTGAGAAACTCACCACCTTTAAGTTATGCAAGGAGTGAATGAGAAGCTTCAAGCTCGTTATGCTTGGAAGTAATTATAAAAGCCTTGGTGGAGAAAATCGAACGTCATCAGTATATGCATATGAAATTGTGAATTTCTCTTTGTCTTGGCTGAAGGAAATCGGTGAGGGTTTCATCGGCTGCATCTACAGGGATTATGAATTCTTGTGAGATTTATTGGCACTTTGAGTCTGTTAAAGGCCATGTGAATTGTGCCATAACATTGGTCTCAGATAGAGGCCAAGTTTGGTCTTAATTGGAGGACGAATTCAGTCTTTTTATGCAGCAATTTGAACAAGCACTTGAAGGGCAGAGGATTTGATTCTATTGCAGATTGCAGCCATTGTATGGACTGCGTTTGGTACTTTCAGATCACCGCAGGCCATTTAGAGGGCAATGGTTGAAGGTGTAGAGCGCGTTTTTGACTGGGAAGTGTCCCAATCTATGTTTGCAGACGTTGACGTCATTTCCAGAATTGAAACAATCATTTTGGCATCTAGCAACACATACGTTAGCAACACATACGTTTGTTACCAGGTTCCTGCATTTTTTTTCCAATAAATTATTATTGCATCATATTGTCATTATAATTGATTGCAAGTTGATATTCAGCCAATAAAGAATTTCTTGTGTTTAGTTTGAATGGTTATCTTTGGATTTCTTGCATCGGTATATGTTTTGGGATTGCAAAAAATATTTCAAATATAAATAAGCAAAAACATAAATACTCAGAAATAACAGTTCAAACTTTGCACACCAACCGTTTGACGAAATGTCAAAAGGGCAAAATTGAGTTTCAGAGTTAGAAGTGGGCAGAGTTCTTACAGTGGTATTAGAGCGGTTTCCTGCCATCCTGTGGGGGAGGCTTGTTGCATCCAGACAGAGGTGTTGTGTAAATCATGGGTAAAACAAGGTCAACAAAATCCATACAGGTTCTTGTGCCCAAGCTCATGCATGCCTTGCAGGATTACAATAATACCTTCTAGGATTACAATAGAAAATTATTAGGGCTTCTACAACATCCCGAGATTTTGGATCCCTTGTTTGTGAAGAAGGAAAAAGCAAGCTCTAATTTGAATGATTTTATCCATGCAGAAGAAACAATGGGAGAGAAGGTGGATGTGGAAGTTGATCTTTTACTCAGTGGAGCAGCCACTAGTATTTCTTATACGCAAGATGAAGGAGACTCTTTACGAAGGCATGACGTTATTTTGGATTTGTTTGAGAACAGCCGCATTAAGTCCCATCATTCTCATGAGATAGGAGCTTGTGATCATGAGAAAGCTAATGACATGATATCCACCCTTGATGGCATCCCTACATCAATTGATAGCAATGATGATAAAAATGATAAAGGTACTGAATTTTATGATAGTAGTTCCTTTTTTGAGCCTAATGATGTCTGGGCGAGTGCGGAGGATGTTGTTGGTGTCACCTTGAGTCTTGACACGCAAGAAGGGAGTGCCAAATTGCGTGGAAAATGAGCTGTATCAATTCTGAATTTTATGACAGCAATGAGTGGTGTTTGCATCAGCTTGAAACACTAGATAGTTCTCATGGGGCTGATGCTAGTACTCAAGATTGGGGTACTACGGATACAAATCTTGATGCAAACATATGCTACAGTGAGTCCGATTTTTCATATCAGACTATAAAATGAATCAGAAAATTCATTTGTGGGTGACATGTCCTAGGATCACGACTTGCAAGGACTTACAGTTACATGAGAGGTGGGAGCATGTGAGGAGATTGATATAGCAACAACTTCCACTTTATTTGATGAGCCATTCATCGAGATACCGAGCAGCAACACCTCGGTTGTTGATGTGTGCGGATATGATAGCACACATGATGCTATTTTTCATGAGGTGAGCGATGCTGATATAGCTTCATATCACAATGCAGATTGTGGGTCTGAGAGCTTACATGGGAGTCAGGGAATTTAGAGCATCATTTGATCGGGCAACTGAAGGTGAGTGATAGTCAGATTGCCACATCCATTGAGTGTTATGATGTTGCTCTTCAGAGGTTTAGCCATATGCGGTTGGGGTACTCCTATGTCGGATGAGCACGATGATAGTGACCTTTCCCTTGTAGAGATCCATTCACTTTGAGAAGCTGTCGGGATAATGAAACATAACTACTTGCATATATTAGCTGATAGAGACTATCTTCTTGAGTGGTGTTGCACTTGTTATGATGCGTTGATGGGAAAGGAAGAGGAGGTAGATGAGCTCACTCATGAGCTTGAGACGACTACAGTGTCATTGGAGAGCACCTAGTTTGCTTTTCAGGAGTCACAATCACGGTTAGGTGAGGTTTCCATGGAGTTGAGCTGAGTACAGTTTTCACCAGCTGCAGATTTAGTTCAGCTTTCTACAGTGGCAGTTGGTGATGAGTTAATAAGTGTGAGGATGTGGCTACATCCATCATAGATTTAGGTGCAGTAGACTCTGCTAGGATGGGTACTTTGGTTGAGAGTTGCAGAGAGCCTCTTGTTGTATCAGGTTCTCCAGTGGTCAGCACATTGTCAGATGATGCGGGATAGGTTATTGAGAGCCCTTGTGTGGCAGTGGTGGAATCTCCAGAGAGTTGTGTGTTTGATGCAGGACCATCCTGGGGTAGTTGGCAATCCTGTGTCACCAAAAACATGTTTTGGTTTGATTTCTATTTTAGTAGTTCACTTGGTTGAGACCTGAGGTGCTCGGTCACTTTGGTGGTACTTCTCGGTGGGAAGATGTATTGCTTCACTGTTGGACTCGGTGGTGCTTGGTGTTGCTGTTTTCGGTGATATTGTACTCGGGGTATACTGCTCGGTGGTAGTTGCTCGGTGTGTGCAACTCAGTTGTGTCTTGCTCGGTAGCATATTACTCGGTGGTATCTGTTTGGTGGAGTTCTGCGTGGTTGTGTCTTTCACCGAGTAGTCTGGCTCTTGGTGTGCTTGTTTACCGACTAGTTGTTGGGGTTCACCGACTTGTGTTTATGGATTGGGCGGACATTGGAGATTGCATCCGTGATTTGAGGAGGTCATTGGGATCGTGTTGAGTTTCGAGGCGTGCAAATTTGTGGCATTGGACCTTGTGTGGACCTAAATCTGGGTTGATGTGTTTTCCTATGTATTTGTTATTAATTGCATCCGACTGGTGCATTTAATATTTGTTCATTGTGGATTGTAATGGCCGACTGGCATTTAATTATTGTTTACAAGCCGACTTGTGGCAAGTGTGTATAAAAGGGAGTCTAGGTTGATGATTAGACGGAAAGAGATAGAGAAAGGCATGGGAAGATATATAGAGGATAGCAGAGCAAGCTAATAAGCTGAAAGATTGTAACTTGTTGCAGATAGTTGTAAGTGGGTAGACAGAGATTGCAGATTGCTTGGTGGCTTGCGAGCACAAGTTCAGATCTGGTTTCTTCCACTTAACTATAGGGTAGATGGATAAAATTGGATCCTGCGAGATCTTGTTGAATCTGTTGATGTAATTGGCCCTAACTGGGAAGGCCTTACAGCCCGACATGTTGCATGTAATGATAATTCTGAGATAATAAAGTTGAGATTGATATATCTTGTGTTTTGTTGTTTCCAGTGTGTTGTTCTTGTTGTTGGCTGCAAGTTTGGACAGTCCTTTATTGGATCCCCTGAGCTTGGACTGCACCAAGTGGTATTAGAGCTGCTGGTTCGTTTCTTGCGGTTGATCTAGTTGATGAGAACCTGGTTGTGCTGGTTCGTTTCTTGTGGAGCTTAGGATTTTCGAAGATCTGGAGAGATGCCTCCGAGAAGATTGGATCCTAGGGCGATTGCAGGTCTTTTTGAGGAGGTGGAAGCGAGGATAACAAAAAGATTCATATTTGAGATGGCGACGATGAAGAATGAAATCATAGAAGGTATCAGAAATGTTGGATTGCATAGAGGTCCGAGAACGGATGATGGTTATGAAGAAGCTGCTGAAGATTTTGAAGTTGCTGGATCTAGTGGAGATGACAAAGCCGATCGGATAGAGAGATCTGTAGGAGACAGATATGATCGGTTGTAGAGATCTGGAGCTCGGTTGAGTACTAACTACCGAATGGAGGTTTCTAATTTCTCAGGTACATTAAAGCCCGAGGACCTGATTGATTGGATTGGTGAGTTAGAAGACTACTTTGACATTGAAGATCCACTTAAAGTAAGGTTGGCATAGACTAAGTTGAAAGAGCATGCTGCTTTATGGTGGAAAGAGTTGCAGAGGGACTGAGAAGAAGAAGGTGAGATGAAGATCAATCGGTGGAGGTTGATGGTGGTAAAGCTGAAGGCTAAGTTCATTCCTGCCAACTATGAACTTGAGTTATTGAAGAAATTGCAGAATCTGAAACAAAAGGAGATGACTATGGAAGATTATACAGAGGAGTTCTACAAGCTGACTATTTGGTCTGGACATAGAGAACTTTCTAAAGAAAAGGTGGTGAGGTATGTTAATGGTCTGAAATTCAATATCCAGGATGAGATTGGTATGTTGAAGATTGACCCGATAGAAGATCCTTATCACTATGCACTGAAGCCAGAAGATAAGTTGAAGAGAAGACATTTTGGTAATTCCTGAGGGAAGGAGAAGCAAGAACAGTCGGTAAAGGATTAACCGAAAGTTGAGGATGAATCGAAACCTGTTGAATCGAGGAGAAAGACAGGTAGAGGTGTATTCAGGGGTACTTGTTACAACTGTGGTGAAGGACATTGGTCATTTGAATGTTCCTGTGCAGATAAGAAGGTTGGTAGTCATTGAAATGCTGTGGCGAATGAGGTTGCTGAGAATGAACCTGAGGTGGAGGGTATGAATCTTTTGCTTAGGAGAACTTTGCTGCCCTCGAAGCAAGTTGATTCTTGTCAGAGTCTGGTGGTAAACGTTGTAAGGTGATTGTTGATGGAGGGAGTATTGAAAACCTAGTTGTTGAGGAGACGGTTTAGAAACTTGGTTTGAAAAGGTTGAGGCATCCTTGTCCTTATCGGATAAGTTGGTTACAAGCTGGTCATGCAGTAGAGGCGAAGGAGCAGTGCATGGTGAGTTTTTACATTGGTACTTATAGAGATGAAGTATTATGTGACATTGTGGAGATGAGTTCTTGTCATATTTTACTCGGTAGACCTTGGAAGCATGATAGAGAGGCTATTCATGACTGTAAAAGAAATTCCTTTACTATACTGAAGGATGGGCAGAAGTCTATTTTGATTCCTTTGAAGGATGCATAGCTTGGTAAGAGGAACTTGAGCATTGGTAGCAGATCTGAAATGGTTGTAGAGGTTGGTGCAGACATAAGTGTGCAGAGATGTGAATGTAAATCAACAAGTACTAGTGGTAAAAGGAAACAGAAGAAGAATCGAGGGAAGAGTGTGTCGGTTAAGGACTTGAAAGACATGTATATCAAGAACCAGTTTGGGATCTATGTGTTGAATCCTAATAGATGTTCATCTAGCTTTTGAGAACATCTATTCGCACCTAGGGTGTCTGATGCAGGAGCATCCTGGGGTAGTTGGCAATCCTGTGTCACCAAAAACATGTTTTGGTTTGATTTCTATTTTAGTAGTTCACTTGGTTGAGACTTGAGGTGCTTGGTCACTTTGGTGGTAGTTCTTGGTGGGAAGATGTATTGCTTCACTGTTGGACTCGGTGACTGGACTCGGTGGTGCTCGGTGTTACTGTTTTCGGTGATATTCTACTTGGGGTATACTGCTTGGTGGTAGTTGCTTGGTGTGTGCAGCTCGGTGGTGTCTTGCTTGGTAGCATATTACTCGGTGGTGTCTGCTCGGTGGAGTTCTGCTCGGTTGTGTCTTTCACCGAGTAGTCTGGCTCTTGGTGTGCTTGTTTAGCGACTGGTTGTTGGGGTTTACCGACTTGTGTTTATGGATTGGGCGGACATTGGAGATTGCATCCGTGATTTGAGGAGGTCATTGGGATCGTGCTGAGTTTCGAGGCGTGCAGATTTGTGGCATTGGATCTTGTGTGGACCTAAATCTGGGTTGATGTGTTTTCCTATGTATTTGTTATTAATTGCAGCCGACTGGTGCATTTAATATTTGTTCATTGTGGATTGTAATGGCCGACTAGCATTTAATTATTGTTTACAAGCCGACTTGTGGCAAGTGTGTGTAAAAGGGAGTCTAGGTTGATGATTAGACGGAGAGAGACAGAGAGAGGCATGAGAAGATATATAGAGGATAGCAGAGTAAGCTAATAAGCTAAAAGATTGTAAGTTGTTGCAGATAGTTGTAAGTGGGTAGACAGAGATTGCAGATAGCTTGGTGGCTTGCGAGCACAAGTTCAGATCTGGTTTCTTCCACTTAACTATAGGGTAGATGGATAAAGTTGGATCCTGCGAGATCTTGTTGAATCTGTTGATGTAATTGGCCCTAACCGTGAAGGCCTTACAGCTCGACATGTTACATGTAATGATAATTCTGAGATAATAAAGTTGATTTTGATATATCTTGCGTTGTGTTGTTTCCGCTGTGTTGTTCTTGTTGTTGGCTGCAAGTTTGGACAGTCCTTTATTGGATCCCCCGAGCTTGGACTGCACCAGTGTTGGTAGCCAGTACTACTCCATCTTCACAGGGGGTTGGTATAGTGTCATTTGGTTGGGAGTATGGCTCTCATGTTGATTTGTTTCCCTCTCCCGGAAATCGGTTACTTCATCTCATGCAGTTGATGGTGATAGACAACTTGTTGTGTCACAGGGTTCGAGTGATCAGCTCCAGGTTTCAGGGGATAGGGTTGATTCTGCCTCATATCGTTTCTAGTGCACAGATACTTTTATTGAGTACCTTCTTGAGAGTCCGGAGTTGCAGGAGGGACCCTTTGGAATCACCGAGGCTACTCTCATATGAGGTTCTTGCGGCATTCAATGTTTAGTGGGAGCAATTGTAGAAACTTTGACTACAATGCTTCCTCACAGAGATTTTGTGTTTGGGTTTGCAGAGAGGGTTACCAGAGACCCTGCCCAATCAGTTGTTTGGGGTCAGAGATTGGAAGCATCTTTTGATTCTTGGGTTGTTAGTGATGAGCCTTTGACAGAGATCAGAGCCTTTTACCATAACTACACAGTGAGGAGTGCTCATCATTTGTCTTTTGATCCACATGTGGAGGACTTGATGATGCATCGGTGTGGATTGGCTTCAGAGTCATACCATACTTTGTGGGATGTGTATTCACCATCTTCAGTAGATGGAGTAGGTAGCTGCAAGTTGGTTGGGGGCTACTTGCAGAGTCATCACATCCATGGCAGGTTAGTAGAGGATGGATTTCTTATCCATGGAGGACTGACAAAGTGTAGTGTGGGTTTCAGTGTTGTAGATGCTTCCAGATATTCTTGCCTCCTTATGATGGATGGATGTGAGTTTCGTTTATACTGGGATCCAGGTGGTGACAGGGTTAGTATTGCAGGATGGATGGGTCCCATTGGATTACTTCACCACTTTGGGTATGGTGAAGTTGGGTTCAGTGTTGAGCAACAAAAGTCTGGGAGTGTTCTCCTTGGCAGGCTTCTATTATGGATTTGGGATCTAGGTATATGTGGTTGTACACTTTTCAGTGTGAGATGGGACCCTTTGTGTGCATCAGGATTCCAGTCTGAGTTCACGGGGGTGTATTGCAATGTGTACATGGTGTGGATTATTTGCAGTTTCATTTATGATTCTCATGTGCATGATTTGTTTCAGATGCACATGTTTAGTGTGCAGAAATTGGACATATGTGTTGATGTTCATTTCTGTGCAGTTGTGGTTATTTTGGTGCTTTGGTAGTGTTGTTGCAGTGTGGGACATTTTACAGTTTTCCTTTGGACCTACAGTGCAGTGGAGTTTCTTTGCAGTCATTATTGCTTGGGGACAAGCAATCTTAGGGAGGGCAGACTGTAATGTCCCCATTTTCACGTGCATCAGAGTTTGAGGGATTAGCTTATTATTTGACCCTCGTAGGCTAGTATGGTGGATTAGAGGGTCTAGTTTGGGCATCTCGAAGGATTTTAGGTGGCACTTGGCAGGCCTTGTTCTGGATTGTTCCTCATTTGAGTCAGATTAACACACTTACTATTTATGGTAAGTGATTTTTTTTGGGAAAGTCATAGTTACTATTTTTAGAGGGGCACCTTAACAGTTTGGTGGCAGTACAAAGATTGACTGGCGTTAGCATAGCTTATTTTCAGGGACTTACTACTTATAATAATTCATTGTGCGGTTAGATGCTATTTTTGGCAGGATGTTCAGACGGTGGCTCTGGCAGTGAGCACCCGATAATGGAGTTAGTCTCTTGGATGATTTAAATGAATGTCTAGTTGTTTATTAATGACAAGGTTATTAAATGTCATTAAATAAAGCTTATCTTATGTTTGGGCCAAATAGGGGAAAGGGGGGGGAGTTACATTTAAATAATATATTTTGAATGTTTGAAACTTTGAGAAATTCACCACCTTTAAGTTATGCAAGGAGTGAATGAGAAGCTTCAAGCTTGTTATGCTTGGAAGTAATTATAAAAGCCTTGGTGGAGAAAATTGAACATCATCATTCTATGCATATGAATTTGTGAATTTCTCTTTGTCTTGGCTGAAGGAAATCGGTGAGGGTTTCATTGATACTGCATCTACAGGGATGTGAATTCTTGCGAGATTTATTGGCACTTTGAGTCTTTAAAGGCCAGGTGAATTGTGCCATAACATTGTTCTCAGACAGAGCCAAGTTTGGTCTTAATTGGAGGACGAATTTAGTCTTTTTGTGCAGCAATTTGAACAAGCACTTTAAGGCCAGAGGATTTGATTCTATTGCAGATTGCAGCCATTGTATGGACTGCATTTGTTATTTTCAGATAGCCGCAGGCCATTTAGTGACAACAACATTCATTTAGAGGGTAGCGGTTGAAGGTGTAGAGCACATTTTTTACTGGGAAGTGTCCCAATCTATGTTTGCAGACATTGACGTCATTACCAGAATTGACACAATCATTTTGTGGCATCTAGCAACACATGCGTTTGTTACCAGGTTCCCGCATTTGTTTATTTCCAGTGAATTATATTGCATCAGGTTGTCATTATAATTGATTGCAAGTTGATATTCAGCCAATAAATAATTTCTTGTGTTTAGTTTGAATGGTCATCTTTGGATTTCTTGCATTGGTATATGTTTTGGGATTGCAAAAAATCTTTCAAATACAAATAAGCAAACACATAAATACACAGAAATAAAAGTTCAGACTTTGCACACCAACCATTTGACGAAATGTCAAAAGGACAAAATTCAGTTTCAGAGTTAGAAGCGGGCAGGGTTCTTACAATTTAAGTGTTCATGCTTTCCACTCTTTTTCCTTATGTCAAGGTGATGATTTTTACGGCCTTTAAATCCATCCAATCTCTTAGAGGCGTATCATGTTGTAAGCCTCCCTTAATCCAATCTTGTCAAAATTGATCTTGTAGATCAATTGTGGGTTCATTGCCTTCTTGGTGCTCTTCTTTAGATGGGAATGTTGTTATTATTGGCGTGGAGCTTGTTGTAGATATACATCTAGTTAGAATTGGAATGTTGATGGATTGATCTCTATTGCCTCCCTTGTTGCCATTATTGTTTACTTGTTTTAGCCTGCCCAATAATTGATTCAGTCTCTCTTGAGTGTTCCTATATTGTGCCATGGTTGGATTCATTTTATTATTGAATTTGTACCAACCCTATAATTGTCTTCATCTTCTTCTTCTTCTCTTCTTCTGGAATGTTGATGGATTGATCTCTATTGCCTCCCTTGTTGCCATTATTGTTTACTTGTTTTAGCCTGCTCAATAATTGATTCAGTCTCTCTTGAGTGTTCCTATATTGTGCCATGGTTGGATTCATTTTATTATTGAATTTCTACCAACCCTATAATTGTCCTCATCTTCTTCGCTTCTAAAATGTTTTCCCACTGGCTGGTAGGTCCATTAGCTCTGATACCACTTGTAATTTCCCCTTATGTTAATACTTAGGAAATAAGGATGATTAACCAACATAAATCAATTGCAAGAAATTTCTTTCCCAAAGACTCTAATAACACTTAGAATGATGATAATTGATGCTACTTAATTGCAAGAATGATAGAATATGATACCACTTATAATATAATGTTGTATGATATATGAGAAAAATTATCATTGCTATCTCCGGTATATCGATTAGATTTAGGCAAGGATGATCTCTGATCTATGTATCTGATTTGCATTTCCGTAATACAATATGAAATGTGCATTATGTATTGTGGAATCAATGTCATTGATAGCTAATCTCTGATATGGCACTGCGAAATATGCGTCAATCTGCTTCTATTGCTTATAGCTATGAGGTGTCTTGCTGCTCCTGATCTATCTATATGAGTATGCAAATATATCCAAAACCACTTACAGCGATGTATTGCTATTTCTGATCTGTCTATATAAATCTGCGAGTAGATTCAAAATCGCATATAGCGATGTTATTGCTGTTTTTGATCTTGAGCCTTAAATGTATGCAATTGTCTTCAATATCGCTTATAGCGATAATATTGCTATCTCTGATCTGAACTTTACAAATATGCAATTGTGGCGCTCTTCCTGATTTCTTACCTCAATTATACACGGCATGGTTTGCCAAAGGCTAATGCTCACTTGAGCGATCCAATAAGGATGTCTAAGAAATAAGAAGTAATTGATGATGTGTTTGAGATTGGGATTGATTCCCATTATATATCTTGTGAGACTGAATGATTGCATCCTTTGAATGTTTAGGAGACATCTTTTCCTTAATGGTCTCTTTTCATAAACAATCGTCATTGCCTTAATCACACCTTTTCAATACTATTGGTTAAGTATTCTAATCAATGCCTCCCATGATTAATTGCTAATTGATTCAAATCGCCATTGTCCATGGACTATACTTAATTTGTGCAAATCGTTCTTTTATGTCTGATCACTGCCATTGCATTGATTTATAATCGCTGTTCACGACTAGTAAGCTGCTTACCATTGTTAGTTCTTAAGTGATACTATTTCTCCTTTAACATGCAAGGAGATGACATCAATATGTTGCGGAACATTATTATTTATTGCAATGTGATCTACTTCTTCCACAACAGTAATAGTAGCTGGAGGTTGTGGTGCTACATCATGTTGCTTCTGTGCGATTGGAGATGCCGATATGGATTGCCTTTATCTATGATCGATGACTATCATCTATCTATCTGTATGATATCGATATAAAAACGATAGCTGTTTGCATAATGTAATTAACTGCTAAGATAACGACGATAGGTGGAATTGTTTAATGCAGTCTTTGATTTTCCTTGATCAGCAATTTTGGAAAACTGTCAACAGACCTGATTATAAAGTCTGATACAATTATTCATCCTTGGAGGAATATCATATGACTTAGTCAGCTTAACTCAGAACCCTGATTATATAAGGGAAGAGCAGTTCTAAGGCATACTTGAGCATTTGGTTTTATGTATGGATATGTCAATTGTGTCATGCTTGATCCATATTACCTAATCAACAATCCCAAACAATTAATCTTAATGCTTTATGAACATGCTTGGAGAAATGAATGTTTGTTTAAATGGGGACATCACACATTAGTGTTGTTCCTAGATGAAATTGAAGATCTGCTTATTGTTGCCCATTTATGTGACATTTGTTGGATTTTATAATAAGAAAAAAATCAACAAAGATGTGATGCCATAATGATAGCCACAATACTACTCAAGACTAGATAATAGGCTAAACAAAGGTATTTCCATTAATAAATGGAGCAAATGCCAAATACATAGAATGAGTTAAAAACAAAGTTATGTAAATGCATGTATTTAATTTGCAAAGGAGGAGCAACGTGGACACCTCCTATAGTACGAAGCATTGCTCCTAGAATATGAGAATACACATTTCAGTACATTCACCATTATTAAATGTTAATAAGCCTACTTAAGGAAGCAAGACTTGGTGTGGGAAAAGACCTAATAAACTAACAACAAAGAATAAAAATCAATACCCACTTAAGTGCAACTTAAGCGGGTGAAAAATTAGTTTTGACAAATGGGTAGGCATATTGTGTACCCAAATAAAAATTCTTTGTCCCCCAAGAAAAAAGTAAAGCCCTCTCCACCCAATTAGAAAGTTATAGACAAAAGCACCATGTTGCTCCCTAAATGTATATTGTATTGCTTTGAATTTAAACACTGAAAAAGATCAAGTATTTTGGAACAAATTTTTTTCCCCTATGAAGAAATAGGCCCATGGGTCCATATGGGTGGTCTTCCCATTTCATGAGGGAACAAGAGGAAAGAAAATACATGTTTTAGTGTATTTTTCCTTTGGTCCCAAATAGGCCTTAATTCTATCATCACAATGTTTTCCAAGTCTTTAAGGGGTCTTATGTTGGCTAATAAATTCATAAGCTTTGCAAAGTATGGTCTTAGGTATTAAAAAAGCAAAAATGTTGACTTTCCATTATTGGAGTATGTAAGCAGGGTATACTTCCGTGACAGAGGGAGCAACTAGAGGATCTACGTCAGTAGACATCAGAGGATCTTGATTCAGAGGGAGTGGACCATGTCAAGATGATTTCTCTAATGATCAGCAGTCAGAGGACTATGATTCATGGGATTGAGTCCCATGCATGTAAGGTGTTAGCCCTTGTAGCATTCTTCTTTGTAAGAGAAGTTTGAGGTATCAACCCTTGTAGCATTCTTCTCTGTGAGAGAAGTTTGAGGTATCAACCCTTGTAGCATTCTTCTTTGTGAGAGAAGTTTGAGGTATCAACCCTTGTAGCATTCTTGATGCAGGAGCATCTTGGGTTCATGGCAATCTTGTGTCAACCAAAAATATGTTTGCTTTTGAGCTCAGTAACTTGCTAGAGACTTTCGGTAAACTGCTCGATAACTATTCTGGAGTTCTCGGTTGAAGGTTCTATCTCAGTTCACCTTCGGACTTGGTTACTATTCTTGGCCTGGTTTCACCGAACAATCTCGGTGGCTGTTTCTGTTTGCTCAGTGGTTTTCTGTTTCTTGTCTCACCGAGTGGGTTTTGTTGTGTTGGATCTTCGGGCCGACATGTGCAGTTAATTTTGGTCGCGATATTAATGTTGGGATCGCTCATTGGGTAACGTGTGGACCTAAATCTGGGTAGTTGCTTTCTCTAATGCTGGATCCTGAGGATCCTTTGGGCCGACCTTTTTGGTAGCCTCTTGTATAACTGTAGTGACATGTTCTTAGGTTGGGGGTAGTGAATTTAGGAAGAAGCTAGAGATTGTGGATCTTGCATGTATGAGGACTGTATCTGAATAGATTTTGAATGTATTGGCCGTAACCGAGAAGGCCTTACAACCCGACATGTATGAAGTTTGATGAATAAATCTAAGTATATGTATTCCTTCTCTCCTTCTTTGTGTTTGAGCTTTCGAGTTGTGATTCTGCAAGCAGGTTTGGTATTTGGGAGTGCCTTTGGCCCCAGGTACTAATCCTCCTTGCGACAATTCATCTCTGTGAGAGTAGTTTGAGGTATAAACCCTTGTAGCACTCTTCTCTGAGAGAGAGAAGTTTGAGGTATCAACCCTTGTTCCACCTTTTGAGAGTAGCCATGGTGGATCCACCCTCTGGGAGTAGATATGATGGATGTCATGTGAGATAATCCATGACTTAGCACTTGTGTTTATTCACCCTCTGGGAGTAGCAATAGTGAACGTCATGATGAGATGACGACATCACGTTGAGTGATTCCGTGATGGGCACTTGTGATCATTTATATTTCCATTCACGAGAGAAGCCATGATGAACTCACCCTCTTATATGGTTCATGGTGGATGTCATGTGTGTGATGCCATGACAACACCACGTGAGGGAGTCCGTGGTGATTTTCTTGTACTTGTGCGTTTATCCTCTGGATGAGCCATGGTGAATATCATTGTGAGGTGACGATCTCACAATGATGAACACTTGTGCATCTTGCCATCATTGCAAAGTGACAATCTCACAATAATGGTTGATATCTCGTGAGGTGATATCTATGGATAAGCTATGATGGTTGATATCACAGGGAGGTGATATCTTCCCTTTCCACACATGGATGTAGCCGTTGTGGTCAATCATCACAATAAGATAATGTAACTTGTAAATGTTAAGGAGGATTCCTCCCTAGCTAAGAGGGAGTGTTGATTTTATTGTAGCTGTGGTCGAAATCCACATGCCTACATAAATAACACAAAGGTTGTGTTTATACTTTATATTGACAAAATTATTGTGATAGATAATATAATTATTATATTATTATTTGTGAGATATTATAATTATAATTGTGATAATATGATTATATTTATAATTATTGATTATATAATAGTATATTGATATTGATATTAATATTATGTTATATTAATTGTTTAATATTATATTAATATAATTATATTAAATATAATATATAATTATATTAATGTATATTAAAAAGTGGTGTCCCTTGGTGAAAGGGCACCACTTGCATATATATTATGAGATATGTGATCTCATTCTACATATACTATTGATTAAAATATGCTGATAGTGCTCGGGGGAGACAATTGTGAATTGTCTATGGCTGGGAGGGCAATGAGATTGCCTGTGGATAATCGAGTGTACCGAAAAAAAACAACAGAAGGATGGATCAAATTTTTCTCTTGTTGAAAACATCAAGAACATCTGCGTAGAAAGAAGAGTATCAACATTGCATGAGAAGCTTTTAGGGTTTTTGTTTGTTGTGTTGGAGTCTTCCATGTTTAGCGTGGAAGTTTCTTGCTGCTGTCTAGATGCTTCATCCAAATTGAGGGAAAACATGAGTAATGGAATGTTCTAGAACAATTGGTTTCTTAGTTATTATTCACATTGCTGGTTGACTAAGGAAAACATGGCAAGTTGCATGGAGATTGGAAGTTCTAAGAGAGGTATTTGCTTTACCCACATTCCAAACCTTTCATATTTGGCTTCATATCTTGACAAGTATGTCAAGAAGTCTCAAGATTCCCACACATTAGCCTTTAATTTTCCTCAACATCATATGCATATGGAGACACCTTATTAAGCGTTGAGGATTATGGTTTTTTTCCTTTCACCTCTCTAAGAATTTTAGTGTGTATGGTAATGAAAACTCATGCATAAGGATTCTAAGTTCACATGAATATATGCCTTGTACTTTGTAAGGACCCCTTCTGGTTCTAACTTTATCACTGTATTTTCTGATTTAATAGTGCCTTGACATTTCGTCAAACACTTAGCAAACAATGTTTGAGCTTTGCTGATTTGAGTTCCTGTTTGATTTGTTATGGTTTGGTATGCCGCAATTGATGCTTTTTAATATATTTGCAATGTTTGATACAACAATATAATGCAGCAAAATAGAAGATATTGCAATAATTATTTCAACTCAAAAACTGGACATTACATGGGGAATATATAGCTGAAAATTTCAGATTTTTACAACACCTTAGATGCTCGGTATTTTCACAAAATATCGACAACCCAGTTCATAAAATATTCCCTATTATCTAAATTAACAATACCCAAAAAATTTAGGAGTTATTGTAATGAACCTAACTGGCTCCTATGGCAATTTCAACTGCAAGTTCTAAATTTGTTTGATGCTGCGATACTCTTCCAATTGATTTTTGCAAATAGATTTGAAAAGATGCATATATCTATAATTTCCTTGTCTTAAAAAATCACAACATACATGTAAAGTATTACCATTAAACAACATCCTTCTCTGTTTCGGAATTCTGGGAATAAAACTCATGTGCCAAAATCAAATCGACCATATCTTTTTTCATATGCATTTAACAATTATTATACTGGTAATAAACCCACGCCTCATATATTTCCTTTATGATTTAATACTAGCAAAGCTTGTTTAAATGAAGAAACCTGCAAATTGCGCCTGGTGTCTTGGAGAAGCTGCATGTGGTAGCTGACTGCTTCTTCTTGTCCACGCGCGGTTTATCCTCCTTCCTGCAACCCGCGGCTACAGGTTGACTGCCTACCGCCACCCCATGCGGTGCCACACAAGAGTAACGTGGCTTAGGAGAAGCCACGCAGGTGGGTGTCTTATCACCACCACAAGGCAGCACTTCCCAACGTCCTAGCTCTGCCCGCATTTTCTAGCAAACCGCGGGTCTGTGCTCATGCGATTATCAGCAATGTGCCTTATGGCATATGCACCATAGACTTCCAATGGCGTTCGAAGTGTGAGAAGACTCCGCCTCTCACCATCCACATCCAGCAATATAGAACTTTGGCTTCAATTCAATTTGATGAAGCCAATGATTTAGACCTCTTGTGTAGGCCCTCAATTCAAAGATCAGAATTCAGAATCTCTTCAATCGTATACAACAGCACGATGAAGTTGCAATCGATTATACCACAACAATCTATCAATGATCAGCTCAGGAAGAATCAGTCTTCGAGAACCAATTTGACCCTTATACTTCAGCAAGGGCTCAGATTTTCAGAATACTAGGAACAATTCCCAATGTCAAGTTTTAATAAAATATTCGATGCCTAGCTTCACAAATGAGCTTGTATTTATAATGCCTCGGATGCAATAGTTTCTAAAAACTATCATCAGTTAACTATTCATCAAAATATCAACTTCTTAAATCATTATAATAATAAAGTATTATTATTATAAAAATATAACCTTTTATTAATTAATAACATGTCGTTATTAATTAATACCATTACTTATCAAATATGATTCTGATGATGATACCGACATCACCTGCTGAAGTGACTGATTTCATGGCCTTCAACTGCACTGCCAAAAATAGTAACTAGCCTGAACTGACTTACTATAAATAGTAAGTCCAGATTTGCGATAAGACAAATCTGAACACTGAGACCCTCAAAACATCCCGTCAACTCACGGGGTCGCACTGATGAGTTGACCATATTCAGGTTCCCAGAACCTGCTAATTTGGCGACATCACAGTTACAATTCATGAACTTACAGGTATGATATGTCTTGAAACCCCACTGCAAACTGCTCTGGTAAATAATGAAGCATTCAAACCCTTAATTCTGCAACAATAAATTCATTCTTGGCCTCTGGATGAAGCCAATGCTTGACATAATTCGTTGGGTGTTTCACCAATTCACTATGCTGAAATAACTTGGAAGAATTCACAATTCTTCAAGCTCAAAATTTGAAACCCTTATTTCAAATTCTTCTCCACAAACAAAGCAAATGCACAAGTCATGAATAATGAAAAAGAACTCACGTGAGTCTTTTATAACTTTTGTGGGAGAATTCACACACTTTTCCGGCCAATGTGGGATAAATAGATATACTTTTCCTTTTAATAATTTATTTACTCCAATACTTTAATGAATACTTTGGCTTAGTCTTCAGTGAATTAATTGGATAAATGGCCCCTTCCAACGATGACTCAACCCTCAACTTAAGTGAAATTATAAAGTTAAATTATAACTTTATAATAAGCCATTTAATGATTAAATAATAATTTGGCCACTAAAATAATAATAACTCCCAAATTACTTATCCTTTAA
>MU224647.1:615605-644283 GCA_018584345.1 Thuja plicata | reverse complement strand
ATAAGAACCTCCATTAACCAAACCTCTACCTCAGAAGACCCTCTATCCAAAATAATTAGCCTACGAGGGTCACAATAATAGGCTAATCCCTCAAACTCTGATGCTCAAGAAAAATGGGGACA
The DNA here is from genome assembly GCA_018584345.1 of Thuja plicata. Classification (NCBI taxonomy): domain Eukaryota; kingdom Viridiplantae; phylum Streptophyta; class Pinopsida; order Cupressales; family Cupressaceae; genus Thuja; species Thuja plicata. The sequence goes on along the minus strand of MU224647.1, from coordinate 644,161 downwards.
TTACATACTTAGCCTTAAACTATTGAAAATAGATGTTTACAATGATGTATAGCTAGTCATATTAAACTACAAGGAGTAATCCTTGCGTCATAAGTTCATGTGACCCCTTGCTTGGGAAGAGATCTTTGAAAGAAATAGAGAATGAAAATGACAAGCCTTTGCATGCATAGAGGCACGAAAGTATAGCAAAGACGTTGAGAAATCGTTATAAATCAAGGAAGATAGACCCATTAGTACATGGCAGTCATTATTTGTTGGATATCCAAAGGATAGATTGAATGGGGAAGTTGATGGGCAATCTTCTCATGGTGATAGTATAGGCATGGAGACTAAAAAGAAGGAACAAAGGAAAAAGGAAGTGTTGGTGTGAGATAAATGCCAAAGATTACACAACCTTAAAATACCATTTGTAAGCAATGCAAATATGGAAAACAAATTAGGGTATGTTTCAAGATGAAGGAATATTCAATGCCCAAACCCCTAAAACTTGTTCATACTAACCTGCGGGCCAACTAGGAAAAAATGTATGCAGGGCTTGAGTTATTTTATGTTGTTAATTGATGACTATTCTAGGATGTCTTGGGTTACATTTTTCAAAGAGAAATTTGAAACTTTCGAGAAGCTAAAGGCATTTAATTCCTTTGTTGAAAATGAGAATAGGCTAAAAATTAAATTCTAAAATTCGGATTAGAGGATGAGAGTTCACTTCAAATGAGTTTGAATGTTTTTGTTAACATGGTATAAGGAAACATCTTTTAGCTGCAAGGACTCCACAAAGAAATGGAGTTGTGAAAAAAAAAAAATAGAAATATCCAAGAAATGGCAAGAATCATATTAAATGAGTCCAATCTATTTGATGCATTCTAAAGAAAGCTGGTTCATATGGCAATTTGCATCCTTAATTAATTGCAAATAAGAGTCGATCACAATAAAACATCGTATGATCTCTTGAAGAAGGCTTGCAATCATTAAACACTTCAAACTCTTTGGGAGAAAATGTTATATAAGAAGATATGAGGAAGATTTGGGTAAATTTTATTCTAGGTTTGATGAAATTTTCATGGTTGATCTTCAAGGAGCAAAGCCTACAAGTTTTACAATAATAGATATGCACAAAATTTCTAAAAGTGCAGATGTCTGAGTGCATGAGGAAGGATATCAAAGAGAAAAGGCACAAGAAGTTGATTTTCAAAAGGAAAAAAAGCTGCAAAAAAGAGGAAATAGAAGAAGAAATTGACAATGAAAGTTGAGCAAAGAGACACAAGGACACCGCCAAAGGCATCATCTAAGACACCATCTTGATTTGTTTAAAGAATCATCCAAAAGATCTAATTCTTGGTGATCATTAGTTGATTGTTGTAGTTTGTGTGGATGATATTATTTTTGGAAGTAGTAGTAATAAGATTTGTCAAGAGTTTGCCATGGTCATTCAAGGGTTTGAAATGTCTATGTTTGGTGAGTTGTCTTTCTTCCTTGGGTTGCAAATTTATCAGTGGAATAAGGGAATATTTATTTCAGACTAAGTATATTAAGGTGATGTTGAAGAAGTTCGGGATGGAGGATTAAAAACTAGTGAATAACCCCATGGTCACAAGATGTTTAATATGCCCATTTTAGGGTTCTCTTGCAATGCAGTTGGTCTTGACTTTCTTAGTGGTTGTCTGTTTTTTCAGATGAGTTATTTATGCCACTTTCTAGGGTGAATTCTAGCTCCTAGTTTGTTCTCCAAGAATCTTGGAGAGGTCTATTTTTAGTATGTCTTCCGATTGGCTTCTATTGTTATTATTTTTCAGATGGATCACTCTAGCACGATCAATTTTTGATTTTGATTCATTTTGACGATTTTCACAAAATTGGTGCACTAATGGTTTATTTTAATTATTTTTGCTTAGGATGCTTAAATTATATTCAAATTCTTTACCAACTCCATAGTGTTATAGCTCATTGGAACTGGGGTGAAATTTTTTAAATCATGGTTGCATTTATAACAAAGACCTTGTGTCAAAGTTTTATTATTTTAATGAAAAGGATATTGTTGGAGATAAAATGAAATTTTAATTAAAAAATGAATTTTTAAATTGCACTTTTGGGAAGTTATGAGGGGAAAGTGTAAAATGGCATTTGAGGGTTTCATATTTTTTTAAGAAGGGAGTACAGTTTATGCAATCAACATAGAGAATTACAAGGTAGCCAAGACTAGTAAGCCAAAACAACTAGCCAAAAAGCCAAAATAGCAATCAAAATTCTCCTAAGACTCCCAAATACTCTATCATGTCTTCCATAACAAGCACTTCCAAAAAAAAAAAGAATACTCAAAAGACAAGTGACTTCCTTGACATTCCACGTCCTAATCTACTTTGAAGCCCATTTTACCAAACAATTTTCTACCTTGTTCCATTCCCAAGGGATATGACGAAAGATAACATAACTAAAGGACCTTCTTAGTATGGCAATCTGGTTGACCACCCTAGCTAATTGCCAGTTCTTTGCCTCTGTCTCTTGTTTATTCAACATATCAACAACTACATGCGAGTCTAATTCACATATGATCTTCCGCATCCCAAGGCACAACACATCTCCAAAGCACATAGGATAGCCAATGCTTCCATAAAGTTGTTAGTATGGTGACCCTTAAACATAGAAAAGAGAAATTGAACAACCCCAGAAGAATCTCTGCCAACTCTCCCCAATCCTAGAATGCCCAAAATTACCTCAGTAACAACCATTTGGTTTAACCTTCAAAACCTCATAAGTGGGTGCTCTCCAATAGCCATCCCAGTGAACCTCGCTCCTATTGTGCCGAGCCACTAGAGGAGGAGGATGGTGGGTCCTACAGTCCTCTAGACCCAACCTTTGAATAATAGCCAAGTCCCCTAGGCCTACACTGCTAGACAAATCACTCTTGGCTAAGAGGGTTTTCATAACCTAGTAATAATTCGCATCCATTATTGATACTCATCATTTTCTTGTCCTAAAAAATCCTCATGTTTCTTTCCAACCAGATTTTCTAGAGAATAAAAGAATGGCCAATTTCTCTACGCAATATGAAGAAAGGGGTTTGGGTTGAGGGGAACCCCAACTAGCCTCAAAACTCCACCAAGGTAGAAGCAGTAAAACATGGCTTATTCCAAATCCCCCACCAACAATGCTAGTTTGTTTTGAATAAGGGCACAAGAAAAAAATATGAGAGGAACATTCCCCACTACTCTTGCATACAACACACATAAATGGGCCCTGAAATCCTCATTTTCATGAGTTATCCCAAGTGAGGCATCTATTATGAACCACCAACTACATAAAAAATTTACACTTAGGCAAAGACAAATTACTCCAAACCCATTTCCACCAAGGAACTCCAGCTCCCCCATAGAGTTGGTTATCCAACTTCCAATATCCTAAGGCAACTGAGAATTTACCTTTAGGATTAGGGCCCCTAGCAAGCATGTCCCTCTCCTCCAGAGAGCTACAAACCCTACTTGTGAGAATCCTTGCAAGCTCTTGGCGATTCTCTATAGAGCCCCCAGTAGACCCTTCGCGAGGCTCTTTCCAACTAAAGACCTCAACTTGTCCTAGACGTCGAGAGGCTTTATAATATTCCACCTTAGCCTAGCCAACCTCAACAAAAATGTTACATAAAGATCAAAGATACAGATACACATATAATAGAGGCGGGAACCCATCCCAAGAATCCAGTCAAAATAAAGCCTCAAAACTTTTATTGCAGATCCAAACAATCCTCCCTTGATTAACTTAGCATCTCTTTTGAGAGTACTCTAAGTCATGGATCCTTTAACCTCAAGACTGTATTGGGGAACATCCTTACTCTCGACAACACACAAATAATTTGCAATGATGACTCTAGCCCAATCTTGATCCTACTGGCAATACCACCTCCAATAAAGTTTAGTTGCCAAAGCCTGCCCATTGAGTCTTGTCTTCTTGAGACCAAGATCCACTTCTTATTTTGTTCAACAAACTTAATCCCACTTAACCAGACTCCATTTCTGTGAAAGTAAATCACCAACCCATAAGAATTGATGAGACGGGGAATCAAACTCCTAAATGAAGCTAGGAGCAGCCTACACAAAATACCTGTAGAGATGAAGAGCTTGAACCATATACTTTAGAAGAGTCACCCTCCCAGTAGAAGAAAGCAACATGCAAGTCCAACGAGAAACATTTCTGTAGAACCTATCTAAAGACATCTTGCTAGAACCTACTTGGTAAAGAACCAACCACAAAGGGAATACCAAGATACACAAAAGGAAGATCACCAATTTGGAATCTCAAAATTCTAGCAATCCTATTTTGGATAGGCTTAGGAGTATTAAAGAAGAAAATTGAGGACTTGTCTTCATTAATTCTCTGCCCAGAAGCTACCATATAAATATCCAACGATTTTTTGAGATTATCTACCTCACCAACTCTAGCAAGACCCATCAAAGCAGTTCATCTACAAACTGTAAGTGAGAGTGAGGAGGAATACCATCTCCCCAAGTATAATCGTAAATCAACCCTTGCCTAACACGAGTTTTGATAAATCTCCCCAGACCTTCAGCCATTAAAATAAAAAGATAAGGTGGGAGAGGAACCCTTTGGTGAAGACCCCCGAGAAGCTCCAAAGAGTTTAGAATGCTCATTATTAATGAGGACAACAAAGGAAGAGGAGGTGACACAACTCATAACCCATTCAATTCACTCACTACCAAACCCAAAGGCTTTCAATATCTTCAACAAAAAGGACCAGTTAACATGGTCATATGCCTTCGCCATAACCAGCTTGATAAACATAGCTTTTTCCTTTCAAGTTTCCATTGAGTGAACAACTTTAGTAGCAACCACAATCCCATCCAAAACTTGCCTGCTAGCAACAAAACCTCTTTGTTCCTCTGCAATTAAAGAACCAAGCCACCTCCAGGATTTTCGACTTGATAATATCCCAAAATCCTTGATAAAACTCAATAGGAAAGCCATCAAGGTCGGGAGCTTTTCCTTTCTTCATTTGGAACACAATCCCCTCGAGTTCCTCCAAAGTAGCGGGCTTGATTAGTAGATCATTCATCTCATTAGTGATCAAAGAAGGGAGGCATTCGAAGATTAGATCCTCCTCCTCTCTATCCACATGATTATCCTTAGTAAACAAACTCGAATAGGATTGAACAATCTCTCTAGATATCAACCTAAAAGAGGATAGTAAATTCCCTTTAGAGGATTTAAGGGAATTTATGAGATTTCCTTCCCTCACGTCCTTAACCGAGTTATGAAAAAATGCAGTGTTTTGATCTCCCTCTTGTAAACATTTGATGTGGGACTTCTGTTTCCCAAAAACTACTTCACGAACATCCCATTCCTAAATATTCTTGACAGCTTCTACTTCCAACTGAAAAGACTTCTTAGTTAACCCATGAACTTTAATTTGAGGAGTGATTGCCTCCAAGCAAGATTGAGCAGCTGCCTTAGCAATGAAAACATTGCAAAAGCATTGTCTGTTCCACCTTTTCAACATATACTTGACAAATTGAAGCCTCTTGGTAAAAGAGAACATTGCTGTCCCAAAATCTGACTTTCCTTTATTCCTCCAATCTGAAATAAACTCTTGAAGAGAAGAATCTTGAAGCCAGATAATCTTTAAATTAAAGGAAGGATTTTTAGAGGTTTTGAAGGAAGTGGCTAAAAATTTGATTGGTCAGCGATCAGAATGTTTGATCAAGTTTTGGGTAACAAATATTGATGCCCTAGGCGACTGATCTCTTGGTTTCAGACTGTTAAGGCAGTGAACAAGTGGATATGGTGTTTTGCACGTGAATGTAACCTCTTCCATGAAGACATTAGGTTGAGTATGGTGTAAGGAAGCCTAACTGCATTTGACAAAGCCTAAAGTTGGCAACATCACAAGATCCAAAGACTTTCTTCTGCAGTAGACTACCTTGGCCGTTAAGACAGTCTGACCAGACTATATCTTCAATGATTTGGAAATAGTTCATGTTTAGTGGTGATCAGACTTCTGTTTTGTCAGGGTTGTTAAGATGCCTTTAAAACCATTTTGGGAAAGATTGATGTCAGTTTTGTTGAGTCATGTGTTGATGATCAGAGTTGATCTATTAAGAAGCCCAATTAGGCCTTATTTGCTGATTGTACATTACCAGTTGGTGCATTTTCCTTAAACATCATATGCCAAAGATCCTACCTGCTGTTAAAGGCCCAAATGGGTGTCAAGAATTGTAATTACAGTCAAGGATTCAAATATGTGTGGAGAGTTATTGCCATTATAGTCACTGACTAGGACTAATTGGCCTTAAAATCAGACTGAACAGTCCTATTTGAAGTCGCTGGCATAAATCAGTAGTTGTTCATTTCCAACTATGTTTGAGAAGATATTGGAGGTCAATTGAAGTGCTCTTTGAATTGGGAGTTGTTTGTGTTTCTTGAAGTGTGATCAGATTCATTCTTGTTAAGGGCTAGTAGCATTTTAGACTGAGTTTGTATCAGATGTGACAGTGGGAGCATTACGATTCTTTTAGTTGTCAAAGAGTGCAAGTGTTGTATTAAGATTTGTAAAGGTTGATAGGTTGAATGTGCTCACTGTTTGATCATGGAAGTCAATGCTTGTGGATGGTGCGATGGTATGAAATAAGTAAGGGAAGGCTAATGGCTAGAGGAGAATAGATGTGATGAAATACTTATGAAGTGTCAAGTTCAGTTGACGAGCAATTTAATCTAGATAGATACCTTATTATTCAGGTTAAAGGTCTTGAGTTAGATTTGGGTCAGTAGTACCCTTGGTGATTTGTGGTTTGTGATAGATGCTCTGCATCATTTAGTCACCTCTTTTTATTCTCAGCCTCTTAGAATGGAAAATGCTCGTAAGAAAAGAATCATTAGTTACCTATCTTCCATAATGCTCAGCCGAAATTAAGAAAATCAATTCAATGCTTCCAGAATGTGTAGTCCAGAGGTGAAATTATGAAATTCAATAACTTTTGTTAGATTGCATATTTTCCTCTTAAAATTGGTAAGGATGTGGAAAACAGATCCACGACAACTGCAGCAAAACTATTTGATCTCAACTTTTATAGAACTCTAGAATAAAAATTCTGAATGCTCCCAAACATTGATGAATTGGCTACGAAACTTTCAGCACGTTAGATGTAACAATTATATGTAAAAATTATTAAGTTGGGGCTGTAAATTGTGTCAATTATATACAAAATTGCATTTTCTCACAACGCTTTAGAAGTCATTAGTCTTTAGCCAGCTAGCTAGGATTAGTAGGAAATGTACAACAAAATATTCTCTATTTATTGGCTCTCCTACGTGGGATAATATTCCTCTTGTTTGGTCTTTCGTTTTGGAGTGTGAGGTGTCATCTTATTACCTAGGAGTTGTAGTTCTACTTTTGAATAGTAAGTGTAACCTTGTTCCTTGGGGTTTAAAGTTCCCAAAGAGGTCACTCTTCTATTCTCCTTCATGTGTATAATTATAAACAACTTCATTGCATTTTTAGTATACTCACTTGAGGAATAGAGTATTTAGTTTTGTTGATTGCATTTGATTCGTGGTCCTTTCTTTGAGCAACTAGTTTATTGTAAATAGCTTTATAGAATTTTGTTTCCAGTAGATATTCCTGTCAATAAGTCTTATTGTCTTCCATTACCCTAGATTGCTTGTTCTAAAAGGATTATGTGTTTGTATGTACCGTTTTTCCAAATCTCTCACATGAATAAGTATTCTCTTTTATGTTAAAGGCTTTGAGCTTGTAAAATAGAACGAGAGAAATTCACAAGAATTAGTTAATCTATAGATTTTTTAACTTACGAAAAATACTAATTCTTAATTTCCCTGAAAGTAGTCTAAAATGCTAAATATCTTCTACATTTGTCTCTATTATATTTTATGTCCTATGAATGAGATGGATTTGTAATGCTTTTTTTGAATTTAATTAAATTATCTTTTTGGTAGAATATAATGCATTAAATATGATTGGTGTTTCTCATTTTGGACAGAATTATGTAAAAGCTTGTAAAATAGAAAGAGAGAAATTCACAAGAGTTAGTTAATCTATCGATTTTTTAACTTAAGGAAAATACTAGTTCTTAGTTTCCTTGAAAGTAGTCTAAAATGCTAAATATCTTCTACATTTGTCTCTATTATAATTTATTTTCTATGAATAAGATGTGGATTTGTAATGCTATTTTGAATTTAATAAAATTTCTTTTTTGGTCTAATATAATGCATTAAATATGATTGGTGTTTCTCATTTTGGACAGAATTATGTAATTTAGGTGAAGTATGTATGAATAATTTATGACGGATTTCAGTTGTGTTTACCATCTTTAAAACATGTAAGTTATTATCTATCTAGATTAATCCTTTCTTCAAATTTTAATCTTAAAATAATTTGATGTTTTTAAATTAATTTCTAAATGAATGTTTTCTTTTAAATATTTGGTGATTTCTTGATCTTTTATATTCGCTCAATTCTATTGCCTTTTTAATAAACATGTTAACTAAAGAAAGATTTTGTTCTACGCAACAAATTGCTTTTTTTTTTGCTTTAACCTTGAAATCATAGTTTTTGATTGAATCTCTTTTCCTAAAATCATTCTTAGATGTTGAAACTCTTCTACACTGAATATACATTTCTTTTATTATTATTATAAATTTAGAGCACAAAACCTGGCGAATGCATTTTTAGAACTTTGAATTGTAGTTGCGAAACCATTGAAAATTTTATGGAATAGTTTTGGTCAAAATACTAGGTAAAATGATTACACAACCAATAAAATAGGAAGCGAGATCTCACATCCTCCAAAACAACACTTAAATGATACCTAACATCACCAAAATTATTAAATGTAATTGCTAGTCGGAGATTTTTCCACTAGAAACATCTATTGATTTGAAATTAGCATTTTAAACGAATTTGTATGACAAAACCAATAGAAAATCCAATATTATGGGTGTTTTTTAAATTGAAGAATTATTAAATTTACAACAAACACCATGACCTAGAACTTTAATTATGAAGTTGTCACACAACTAAGAGGGAGTTGGAAATCAACAATTCTTCGAGACTGAATTTTTATTTGCCATAGATAATACAATATTCAACATATGAAAACTAACACTCCAATGTTATATATTGTAGCCAACATATTTTTTTGTTGATACTATGAATGACCAGAAAGGTTAAATTTTAAATTACATGAACATTAAAAGAAATCAGCATAAAGGGCCTTGACAGTTTCTAGGGAGATCTGCTGTCGAATAATCGCATTCCAATGCAAATTAGAAGATCAAACCAATATCATAGATATCTGTAACCATAATGATATTATGTGACAATTGAGAGAGATATACTAGATGCCAACATTATTTAAGCCATTGAAAATGAACAACAAAATATTAGAAGTCACAACACTATACTGGAGCCATAAGCAAATGGACATTCTCCAACATTAAAGAGATTACCGTTGCAATAGAATTTTATTTCAATGGGAAATAAGAGAGTAAATGTTAACATCATTAGTGAAAATCTTGTTACAACAACTACAATTCAGGAAGTCAAAATATATTCAATGTGAATGAGATAGGTATTAGCCTTCACAAGAGCATAACATTGCAATAAATAAGAAGATATTAAAGGCCAATGTCATAGTGGGAGATTTATAAAGATCATTATATTATAGCCAATGCTATTAGTTTTGATAAAAAGTCCAAAATTTTTTTGAAATTATAATATTGACATGAACATTATGAGGTAGAAATCTTTTTAGAAGCATTATACAGTGCCAATAAATAGGAGATTCAACAACGAACTTGTGAAATTTTTTCCGTTGTCAAGTTCTTATTGACCAAGAGTATTGACATAAAAACTATCGGAAACTTACAATTATAAATTCTTCTTGAACATTAGTAGGGAAAAATCCTTTAGGTAGATATTTGGACAACAAATAGACCGAGTTTCAACATTAATATACAAGTTTTATCAATCCCATCAATTCTATATTGAGTAGCCAATTTTTTTTAGTCAACTTCATAGGCAACTTTTTATGTCATGCATACTCATCCCTACATTTTGTTTGACAAAATTCGTGTCCCCTCTTTTTTGTTTCCCTTCTTTCCTTCTTGTTTTCATTGTTTGGTTTATCCCTAGGATCCTATACTCCATAGTATCCAAGGGTTTTCCTAGCTTCCTTGGGAATCTCGGACCTTGGGATTTTCTTCTTTTTGTAGTGGTTTCTTTTAGAATTTCAGACTTCGTGATCTTAGGAAATCAAGGAACGTTCAATTCTCCTGTTTTCCGATACCCTGGAATGCCAAAGTCCCGATTTCCTACGTGCACTCCAGGGTCACCAACTTTACAACCCCATCCAAGGTGCATTTATTGCACCTAAAAAGGTGACTTGTAAAAAACTCGATAGGGCTCATTTTACACCCACCTTGCATTTTGCGAGTTATTCTGCTTGACTGTGCAACCAAGCTTCCTTGTGACCTTGCTTGCAATTTTTGTGTGTGATTAGAGCTTTCTTGTTCATGGATTCAGTGCTTGTGTGTGCTTTCTCATTGTGTTTGCGTGTTTGGAGGTATGCCTTTTCCTTTATTCCCATGTTTTTTTGTTTGTTTCTTGTTTCATTTTTTTCTTGCTTTTGTAGGTAGGCTTTCCCATTTTCTTAGTTTAACAATAAGTTGATTTCTTCACGAGATTCAACAGTTGTTCAACCTCACATCCAATGCGTACCATAGGTTTTCAAGTTGTGCAACTTTAGAATGCAAGTGTGCATTCAAAATGTGAAATTTAGCCTCGTTTAACCTTGTCTCTGTCCTTGAAACATCATGGAACACAAAAGTTTTATTATTGATTGAGTGTGGTGATCTTAGATTTTCAATTGAGTTTGGTGGACTTTGATTTTCAATTGATATTTGATTGGCTTTGGCAAACTTTCATTTTCAATTTAGTTTCAATTGAATTTGGAGAATATTGAGTTTCAATTGATATCCAAATGAGTTGGTGAGTTTTGATTTTTAATTGAGTTTTGCAAACTTTGGGTCTCAATTGAGTTTGCTGAAAGTTCATTTTGAATTGAGTTTTAGTTGATTTCTACTTGAGGTGGCAAATTTTGATTTTTAATTGAGTTTTAGTTGATTTCTACTTGAGGTGGCAAGTTTTGATTTTTAATTGAGTTAGCAAACTTAGAGTTTCAATTGAGTTTGGTGGAGTTTGATTTTGGAGAATATTGACTCTGATTTTTCAATGGAGTTGGTGAAATTTTAATTTTTAATTGAGTTTGGCGAACTTTGATTTTGGAGAATATTTACAATGATTTTTCAATGGAGTTGTTAAAATTTGATTTTTAATTGAGTTTTGCGAACTTTGAGTTTCAATTGAGTTTGTGGAAACTTCATTTTCAATTGAGTTTCAATTGTGATACAAGGTTTGATTTTCCATTTAGTTTCTATTGAGTTTGGTGAACTTAGATTTACAAGTCAAGTAGGCAGACTTTGATTTTTCATTAATGTGTGATTGACTTTTACAAACTTTAATTTTCGATTGAGTTTGGAGAGCATTGAATTTTAATTAATTTTCAATTGAGTTGGCGAATTTTGATTTTCGATTGATTTCCAATCAAGTTGGTGAATTTTGATTTTTGTTTGAGATTTGTGAACTTTGAGTTTCAATTGAGTTTGTTGAAACTTCATTTTCAATTGAGTTTGGGGATGTTTGAATTTCATTTGAGTTTCATTCAAGTTTGATAATCTTCGATTTTACATCAATTTACAATTGACTGGTGATCGTTTAAGCTTGACAAACTTTGATCTTCAAATAAATTTGCTGAAGTTTGAATTTCTTACGTTTTAGTGGAGTTTCGTGAGCTTTCAGATTATCCGAGTTTGGTTATTTTTGAGTTTCTATTGATTTATTATTATTATTTTTTTCTATTGAATTTGTTGCAAGCATTGATTTTCAATATATTTTCAAGTGAGTTTAACAAACTTTGGTTTTCAATTGAGCTTGGCGGCCTTTTGTTTTTAATCGAGTTAGGAAAACTTTGATTTTTATTTGAGTATGGTGTACTTTGAATTTTTTTGTTGTGTTTAATGAAGTTTTGTGAACTTTGAGATTTATAATTAGTTTGGTGACTTTTGAGTTTCAATAGAATTTGATAGAAGCTCTGATTTTCCATTTACTGTCATTTTAGTTTCAATAGAATTTGATAGAAGCTTTGATTTTCCATTTATTTTCATTTGAGTTTGGTGCAAGCTTTGGTTTTCTATTTATTTCCAACTAATTTTGGTGAACTCTAATTTTGTGTTTATTTTTAATTGAGTTGGTTAACTTTGACATATAATTGAGTTTGGTGATTTTTCAGTTTCAATTGAGTATAACGCAAGGCTTAATTTTCTTTTGATTTTCAACTGAGTTTCAGAAACTTTGATTTCAACTAGTATTTAAATTGAGTTTTGCAAAAGTTTATTTTTCCGTTGACTCTCACAAACTCTTATTTTCATTTGAGTGGGTGAGAATTGATTTTCAATTAATTTTGGCAAATTCTGATTTTAATTGATCTAATTTCATATTCACATGATAGACACCATATTGTGGCATTGGAATGGAAGACAGTAAATACCAAAAGGCAAAAGGAAACAAAATATAGATAAACCATTTTATTTGTTTGTTGCGTTTCAAGTGAAGAAAAATGAGAATAAGAGTAGAAGAGAAAGGGCTTGATAGTTTTGGAAGATCTAGCACCATTTTTATTTTAGTTTATTTTAATAAAAATTGTAGATGAAAGGACGAAAAAAACACCATGCCAATTTGAAGGTGTAGAGCCAGGCATGGGGGAGGGTGCAAGTCAGCACCAGAATCAAAGAGTACAGGTAGAGAAATAAAAACACATTGGAAGTGGAGAAAATAGGGGAGAAAAATGAAAGGGAATTGTGTGGGATAAAAAAAGATGCCGATTCAGGCTTTAAAAAATCAGAAATAAGTTGAAGAGTAGGGGGTTGTAATGTGTGAAGTGAAGTTTTGAGGGAATAGAGACTTGAAGAGGCACCAACGTCATAGAGCAACTAGAAACAAAACAAAAATATAATATACATATTGCAGATTGTACTTGTCCAACGAAACTACTAAATGGAACTGTAATTGCAATCAATTTTTGTTTGCAGTTAGTAAATTTTGTTTCCATCAAATTTGATGTAAATCAATTGAACTACATAAATCATCAGTCTAATAAGACTCGTGATTTATGAGCTTCATAAATTAGTATCAGAGTAGGTTATAAGAGTTGAAGTGACCATAAACAATGTTCCAGAATTTTGTTGTAGGTAAATAGGAGAGAGCGCAGACTTCTAACTGTACAGAACTTGCGTGAGATGGCACATAGAGGACGTGGTTACAGAGGTGGGGCACCAGGCAGTGCAAACATGACACTTTTGGAGATGCTGAGAGGCATCACAATGAGGTTCAATGTGATGGAAATGACACAATGTTGAGGAGTACTAATGGTGGATATGTGTGGTGATGATGAAGAAGTAACACCTGCAATTAACTTGGAAGATGTAGGCAAAAATGAAGTAGAGAGCAGATTTTTCGGGCAATGTAAAAGTTGGATGCAAACCTTGATTCGATCCTCCTAAATATAGTGGAAATTTGAATCCAGAAGAACTGATGGATTGAATATCAGAGATGGAGAATTATTTTGTCTATGAGTCAATTGAGGACCCAAAAATAATGAAATTTGTGATGGCAAAATTGAAGGCACGCACATCTTGATGGTAGTATCATGTGAAAGCTGATAGGCAATGAAGACACACAGACAAAATCAAATCCTGGGAGAGGATGGTTACAAAGTTGAAGGCAAAATTTTTGCCTGCATATTACCAAATCCATTTGTTTAAAGAGTTGCAATTTTTGAAGCAAAGCGAGAAGAGTGCGCTAATGTACATTGAGGAGTTTATAAATTGAACACCTGGTAGGGCACGTGGAAGACAATAAGCAGAAAGTGTCAAGATATACGAATGGGCTGCACAATCCAATTCAAGATTAGATAAGCATGATACAAATAACCAATGTAGAAGAAGCATATCAATATGCATTGAAGGCAGAAGAGAAGAATTAAAGGAGACAACAAAATAACTCCCGAGGTACGGGGAAGAAAGCTCTCTAAGATGGTGAAGATTATTAGAGTAAGCAAGAGGAAGTAAGCACGTCCCTTGTTATGCTAGAAGACATGGGAAAATGAGTTTTTTTAGAGGAGAGGAGATTAATCTTGTGGAAGAGGATCATTTTGAAGAGGCAGAGGAAGAGTTTTTAGTGTTACATGTTTTGTATGTGGGGAAGTTCGACATTGGGCATTAGAATATTCACATATCCAGGATGATGGACGAAAAGGAGAGGAGGTGAGAGTGCATGTAGTACTAGCTGAAAATGACAAAATGATGTCACCAAGGCATGGATAAGAGTGCAAAGGAGATAAGGAGAAACTAGAATGAGCTCAAACAAGAAATCTATTTCAAACAAAGTGCAAGGCGAGTGCAAAGTGTTGCAAAGTCATTGTTGACAGTAACATTGATAACATAGTTCCGAAGAGATGGTAAACAAGTTGAAATTTAACAGAGTCAAATATCGCAATGCATACAGAGTTTCATGGTTGCTAATGGAACATAATTTGTTGGTAAATGAGCAATGTTTGGTGAGTTTTCAAATTAGTATTTACAAAGACGAGATTATGTGCGATGTGATTCCAATAGATGCATGCCATTTACTTTTGCGAAGACCATAGATTTTCGATAGACAAGCTGATCATAATAGTGAATTGAATACATACACGATAAAGAAAGATGTAAAGTAATATACTTTAAATTTGTTGAAGAATATGGAAGAAGAAAATGAAGATAAATTATCGAAGGTGCGTTTGATTTTTGGAAAGGCATTTATGAAAGAGTTAGAGAAGGAAGAGGAATACTTTAGAATTGTTCCAAACCTTGCAGCAGTTGAGGCATTGAATGGGGATAAAGAAGATGAATGCCTAAGAACCCTTTAATTGACGCGAATGTATTGGACAATGCAACTTAAGAGTGAAATAGACATTTCAAAAGAGCTAAAGAAAGAGGTAATGTTGAATTTTTTTTAATTAAATCAAGCAATGGTAAAGAGAACATTGTTTTGTATTAAAAATGAGGGAGTAAATAAGTGAAGGGAAAAGAGGTAAAAGCCAATTGTAATAAAGGTCATGTTGTATTTCATGGGTATCGTGAAGGGAAAATCAGATATTAAACTGTGCAATGGTGAATATAGATGGGATGAAAATCTTGAATTTACATGAAATTGATTATTTCAATCTGTGTATGGACAAATTGGAATGGGATAAAAAAATTGTGTACATTGATTATTTCAATCTGTGTATGGATAAATTGGAATGGGATAAAAAATTGTGTACAAGAGGTTGGGCAATGGTGGACATAATCCACGAGAGGAAGAAGAAATGCGGGGAAGATTTTGCAGAAGAAGAGTGGATTTGTTCTTACCAAATACTCAAAAGGGGTAGGAGGAAGTGCCTTTAGTGTTCAAGTTTGTTGTAGGTTTATTTTCGACTTCGAAAAGTGATTCAGTGACTCGACTCCATTTTGTGAGCTATTGTCACAAAAAATTTCCTACTTGGTGTATTTGATGCAAAAGCATCCAAGCAAATGGGTGATTTGCATCAACCAAAATAATATATCAGTTTGAATTCTTTGGCTTTACTCAAGTCTTTTTATTAGAAACCATAATCATATGGTAGTCCATTCTTTGCTCAGGGGTATGGCTATAGTTATGAAGTTATCAAGCCCATGTATTCTTCAATCAAGGAAACTTTGATTTTCCGTTTATTTTTAGTTGAGTTTGGTGAATTTAGATTTTCAATTTAGTTTGGTGAACTTAGATTTTCAATTGTTGTTTAATTGACTTTGACAAATTTTAATTTTTGATTGAATTTAAATTGAGTTCGGAGAATATTGAGTTCTAGATGATTTCCAATTGAGTTAGTGAATTTTGTTTTGTAAATTTCAGGTTTTAATTAAGTTTGTTGAGTTTTAAACAAGTTTGGCACACTTAGATTTTACATTGATTTTCAAATGAATTTGGTAACCATTTATTTCTAATTGAGTTTGGTGACCATCATTTCTAATTGGGTTCGACAAACTTTGATTTACAATTGAGTTTGGTAAATTTTGATTTTCTATTGAGTTCTAATGGAGTTTAGTGAACTTTCAGATTAATTGAGTTTCTCATAAGCTTTGATTTTCCATTTATTTTCAATTGAGTTTGAGACTATGCTGATCTAATTTCATATTCATGTGATAGACATCATTGTTGTGTAGAACACAGATTTACTACTAAGAGGGGGTGAATTAGTAGTAAATAAATATTGAACAATTATGCAATTCAATTCTTTAATCAATTACTTCTTATTGATGTTGAGACAAATGAAAATTAGCACCACAAGACGAGATCAAAACACAAGAATATGATGTGGAAATCTGAAATGGGAAAAACCACGGTGAGTAATGCCGCTAGGATCTACCGTCCTAATCTGACCTCACAAAGAAATCTGATTACAATTCACCAAGGGCTTCAACCCTTTCCACATGAGCACCAACTCTTACAAAATGAGCATCAACTCAACATCTCTCAGAGGACCAACTCAATATCTCTCAGAGCCGCACCAACTCAATATCTTTGAATCATCAATTCAGTATACAAAAACAGCCAACTTCGTAGATCACCAATTTAGACAGCATTACAAATATTCAGTATACAGTTTACTCTACACACCATTAGAATACCAACTATTCTGATTTGATAATGTTTTGCTCAGAATTTAAACAAATTGAAATCCCAGTTATGATATGGAGTATGCTACAGAAGATATCAAATTTAAAACTATATTCTCCTGTATCAAATCATATAAACTGAAACATATGATCATCAAATCTGCCCCCGTTAAACTGTAGAGTATTCAAATAGCTTTGTCTGTTAATGCGGAACCAATTCTCAGAATAGAAGTCTGACAATATCACATCAACAATATGCCTCCAAATTCAAAAGAACATGCACCAGATTTATATACAAATTTCAAACCATGAAAGCTTATACCTGTGACGAACAAATTAATGATAGAGGCTATCTTTGTTACGTACCAAACTCCACTTGTCTCTGTTCTGCAACAATTCTGATATCATATCTCAGCATAGTAATCTGTAGTATTCTCCCACTTCATGCCCGACTCCTCAGTTTTCAAAGTTTTATATTCGTGATTTCTGTACTGCGTTTTTTGCAGATATACTATGTTTTTCACAACATCTTTTTATTATCTTTTCTCATTACCCAGTCTTTAAATTGATGGAGAACATACAAGCTTTGATTTAGTTTTAACTTTACCTCAGTTATAACCGCCTTGCTTCCAAAATGTGACATGTGGCGGTGGACAAATAAGTTCAAAACTTAAACAATATATGCTGGCTTGGATAGGTCCGATGAATATATGCTGGCTTGTTCTTTCTGACAACTCCTGCGTATTCAACATTCAATCCACACATCTTTAAACTCATCATCGTCAATCCATAAGTATGACTAATCTCCAAATTGGTATGTGCTGTTTAACGAAGATGCTAAAGGCTGCAATCATTTGGGTGAAGAATTGATCACTTTATGGGGTACTTTTGATCTAATAATTTGCAATGGTTTGGCTAGATGGTCCTACAACAATGGAAGCATGGTTGATATGCAATCTGTTCGCAAAATTTGTATGAGAGAATTGAGGATGCTGAGTTTTAATCGATTTCAAATTAAGTTGGTGATTTTTGATTGTTTGGAGTTTTGTGAACTTTGAGTTTCAATTGAGTTTGTTGAAATGTCATCTTCATTTGCGTTTTGATTGAGTTAGACTTGAATCGACGAATTTAGATTTTTAATTGAGTTTAGTAATTTTTGAGTTTCGATTTAGTTTGGTGAACAAGTGTGAAGAAAGAAGAGAAATGAAGCGGAAAGATCTAAATGTTAATTGTAATGAAGATGATGTTGTTTTCATTTCACGACTATGGTGAGATGAAAAGAAGATTAGACAATTATAAATCGTTGAACGACAATATAGATGATATGCAAGAGTGAGGATGGCAAGCACAAATTTTTAAGGACATGTATCTTGATGGTTGTGTCGTGTGCAAACTGATAGGCAACATAGACTCAAAGACACAAATAAATCATGGGAGAGTATGGCTACAAAGATGGATGCAAAAATGTGGGTAAAGAAGATAGAGAAAATACTTGTAAGCGCATAGAACTTGCATGAGAATGACACATAGAGAGCAATGTTTCAAAGGTGGGGCACCAAGAGGTGCAAACCCGATGGTTATGGAGATGCTGAGAGTCATCACAACTAGGTTAGATGCGATGAAAATGACAGAAAGTAGAGGAGTGGGAATGGTGGACATCAGTGATTATTATGATAGAGAAGTAACACCCCAAATCAACTTGGAAGATGAAGACAAAATTGAAGCAGGGAGAAAATTTTCAAGGCAATGGCAAAAGTTAGGAGCAAACCACAATTTGATCCTGCTAAGCACAACGGAAATTTGAATCCGACCTCAGATGCATAATTATTTTGACTGTGTGTTAATTGAAGACCCAAAAACAATGAAGATTGCAATCACAAAATTGAAGGGACATGCATCTTAATGGTGGGATCACGCGGAAACCAATTTGGAAGGTTCAGGCAAAGACAAAATCAAAACATAGGAGAGGATGATTAAAAAGAGGAAGGAAAAATGCATGCCTGCAGATTACCAAACACATTGGCTACAAAAGTTGCAAAATTTCAAGCAAAGACAGAAGATCCTGCAAGTGTACACAGAGGGTTTTTGTAAATTAAACTCTTGGCAAGGCATGTGAAAGACAATAAGGAGGTGTCAAAATATATGAATGGGTGTATGAATATGCATTGAAGGCGGAAGAGAAAATTTCAAGGAGACAACAAAACACATCTCAAGGCAGAGCTAGATTCTCATGTCCAAGCGGACACTCCAAGAGTGGATAAGGTTATTAGAGTGAGCAAGAGGAAGTAAACACATCTCATGCAAACATGCTAGAAGGCAGGGGAATGAGTGTTCTTTAGAGGAAGAGGAGATTACTCGAGTGGAAGAGCCCGTCATTTGGAAGAGGTAGAGGAGGAGCCAGAACGAGCTCAACCGTGAAGTTTATTCGGAACAAAGTGGAACGTGAGATTTCAAAATGATATTCACAAATATGACATTATGTGTGAGGTGTTGGCAATAGATAGATGCCATTTGCTTTAGAAAAACACATGGAAATTCGATAGACAAGCTATTCATAATGGATAATTGAATACATGCATGATATAGAAAGAAGTAAATGAGTAGACTTTGAAATTGTTGAAAAATAGGGAAGAAGAAAATGGACATAAATCGAAGTTGTGTTTGATTTTTTGAAAAACATTTAGGAAAGAGTCGAGGAAGGAGAAGGAATGCTTTACGATTGAACTCCAAAGCTTGCGACAATTGAGGCAGTGAAGCGAGATAAAGAAGATGAAAGTGCAACCATGCCTAAGAGCCCTTTAGAGGATGGGAATGTATTGGACAATGCAACTGAGAGTAAAATACAGATTTGGACAGTGCCAAAGAAAGAGGCCATGTTTAATTTTTTTGAGTTTTCAAACGGAAACAAGGATGTGGATATGCATACACATGATGGAGTAAAAGAGTGTGAAGAAGAAAAAAGAACGAAAGGGGAGGGAGGTAAAAGTTAATTGTAATGAAGATATTGTTGATTTGTATATCATTGGTATAGTCAAAGGTAAATAAGATTGCAAATTATGAAATGGTGAATATAGATAAAGTTTTTGATTGAGTTCCAATTGATTTTTAAATGAGTTCCAATTGATTTTCAATTGAGTTTGGAGACCATTTATTTTTGGTTGAGTTTGACAAACTTTGATTTTCAATTGATTTTGGTCAAGTTTCATTTTCTATTGAGTTTCAGTGCAGTTCGGTTAACTTTGAGATTTATTTGAGTTTGGCAATTTTTGAGTTTTGATTGAGTTTTGCAAACTTCTATCTCTGGTTGAGTTTCAAAAACATTGATTTTCTATTGAGTTGGTTAGCATTGATTTTCTATTGAGTTTCAATTAAGTGGGGTGAATTTTGATTTTCAATTTCATATGATAGATAATATTATACAATAAAACATTATACATGTTACCATCTAACATTATTGGAGACTATGTTGATCTGATTTCATATTCATGTGATACATGTTGTCAAACTTTCAATGGTGATTATTATGACGGAGAAGTAACACCCCAAATCAACTTGGAAGATGAAGGAAAAAATGAAAAAGGGAGCAAATTTTCAAGGCGATGGCAAAAGTTAGGAGCAAACCACGATTTGATCATCCTAAGCACAATGGAAATTTGAATTCGATATCAGATGGAGAATTATTGACTGCGAGTCAATTGAAGACCCCAAAACAATGAAGTTTGCAATCACAAAATTGAAGGGACATGCATGTTAATGGTGGGATTATGCGGAAACCAATATGGAAGGTTCAGGCAAAGACAAAATCAAAACATAGGAGAGGATGGTTAAAAAGTGGAAGGAAAAATGGATGCCTGTAGATTACCAAACACATTGGCTACAAAAGTTGCAAAAGTTTGAAGCAAAGACAGAAGATCCTGCAAGTGTACATAGAGGGGTTTTGTAAATTAAACTCTTGGCGAGGCATGCAGAAGACAATAAGGAGAAAGTGTAGAGATGTATGAATGGGCGTATCAATATGCATTGAAGGCAGAAGAGAATATTTCAAGGAGACAACAAAACACATCTCAAGGCAGAGCTAGATTCTCATGTCCAAGCGGACACTCCAAGAGTGGATAAGGTTATCAAAGTGAGCAAGAGGAAGTAGGCACATCTCATCCAAACACGCTAGAAGGCGAGGGAAAATGAGTGTTCTTACTCGAGTGGAAGAGCCCGTCATTTGGAAGAGGTAGAGGAGAAACCAAAACGAGCTCAACCGTGAAGTTTATTCGGAACAAAGTGGAACGTAAGATTTCAAAATAGTATTCACAAATATGAGATTATGTGTGATGTGTTGCCAATAGATACATGCCATTTTCTTTAGCAAAACCCATGGAAATTCAATAGACAAGCTGTTCATAATGGATAATTGAATACATACATGATATAGGAAGAAGTAAATGAGTGAGTTTGAATTTGTTGAAAAATAGGGAGGACGAAAATGAAGATAAATCGAAGCTGTGTTTGATTTTTTGAAAGACATTAATGAAAGAGTTGGGGAAGGAGAAGGAACGCTTTATGATTAAACTCCAAAGCTTGCGACAGTTGAGGCAGTGAAGCGAGAAAAAGAAGATGAAAGCGCAACCATGCCTAAGAGCCCTTTGGAGGATGAGAATGTATTGGACAACGCAACTAAGTAAAATACAGATTTGGACAGTGCCAAAGAAAGAGGTCATGTTTAGTTTTTTTTGAGTTTTGTAACGGTAATGAGGATGTGGATATGCATACACATGGAGTAAAAGAGTGTGAAGAAGAAAAAGAAGGGAAGGGGAGGGTGGTAAAAGTTAATTGGAATGAAGATATTGTTGATTTTGTATATCACTTGTATAGTGAAGGGTAAATAAGATTGTAAATTGTGAAATGGTGAATATAGTTAAAATGGAAACCTTGAATTTACCTGAAATAGATTATTTCAATGTGTATGGATAAATTGGAACGACATAAATTATTTTTGTCAAGGAGGCCGGGCAACGACGAAGATTAGTCCACGAGAGGAGGAAGGAACGAAGGGAAGATTCTGTGAAAGAACAATGGAGTCGTTCCGACCAAATGCTCAAAAGGGAGTAGGAGGAAGTGCTTTAAGTGTTGGAGTTCATTGCAAGTTGATTTCAAATTGGAAAAGTGATTAAAGACTCAACTCCATTTTGTGAGCCATGTCACAAAATTTTTCCCACTTGGTGTATTTGATGTAGGAGCATCTCGACGAATGGGTGATTTGCATCAACACAAACACTATCAATTTCAATTCTGTGTTTTTGCTAAAGTGTTTTTCTCAGAAACCATAATTATATGGTAGTCCATTCTTTGCTCGGGGTTATGGCTAGAGTCCATGAGGCTTCATGATACCATTAAGGTTGGGAGGAGAGCAGACCCTTTTGTTGTTCTTTGCCATTGGGAAATCCCTATAATAAGTATTTCAAAGCTCGAGTCTTGCTGCAGAAATGAAGTTATGAGGCCCTTTTATTCATTCAATCAAAGAAACTTTGATTTTCTATTTATTATCAATTGAGTTTGGTGGACATTAAATTTACATTGAGGTCTCATTGACTTCAACAATTTTTAATTTTTGATTGAGTTCCAATTGATTTTCAATTGAGTTTGGAGACCATTTATTTTCGGTTGAGTTTGACAAACTTTGATTTTCAATTGACTTTTTTCAACTTTCATTTTCTATTGAGTTTTAGTGCGGTTCAGTTAACTTTGAGATTTATTTATGTTTGGCAATTTTTTAGTTTCGATTGAGTTTTGCAAACTTCTATTTGTGGTTGAGTTTCAAAAACATTTATTTTCATTGAGTTGGTGAGCATTGATTTTCTATTGAGTTTCAATTAATTGGGGTGAATTTTGATTTTCAATTCACTTTCAATTTCAAATGATAGATAATATTATACAATAAAAGAGTGTACATGTTACCATCTAACATTATTGGATACTATGTTGATCTGATTTCATATTCACACTCAGAAACTGGAAGGACTTGATACCCGAGTCTATTGTTGAAAGCTCCTACTAACGGACGAACCAACACTGGAGGGAGCAGACACCACTATTTTGATCTTCTATTGCTACCCACGGATGGAGACGGGCTCACCGAAACCTCCCTACTGCCTTTTATCTCTACTGCTTAGCTACACGACGACGCACAACATAAGCAGGATATGCCCTACTTCCCCTGCAGGGGTAGGGGCTGGTTGGAAAGGATCAAACATCTGGGATAGAGAACGCATAGGGCCCGTCATCTGACTTTCTTTCTTCAAGTTATGCTCCAGGAGATAAAAGAAAGCACGCCTACTATTCTAAAGGGGCATTCAATCTTGTCTACATATTAACGATCTTTGCGACAACCAAGGCGATGAATGAACGATGGTTCTTCTCATTCCAAATCCTACTCCTGATACTGAAAGGTTGCCCCGCCCCTCTCTCGATCGAGTGATACACGTTGTCAAACTTTCATTTTAAATGAGTTTAGCAAACTTTTATTCTCGACTTAATTCAACAACATTTTCTTTTTTATTGAGTTTGGCGACCATAGATTTTAGATTGAGTTTAGTTGACTTTGTTTTTTCGTTGATATTTAGTTGACTTTGACAAACTTCCATTTTCTGTTGAGTTTCATTTCAATTTGGAGGATGTTGAGTTTTAATCGATTTTCAATTAAGTTGGTGAATGTGGATTGTTTGGGGTTTTTTGAACCGTGTTTCAATTGAGTTTGTTGAAATGTCATCTTCATTTGAGTTTTGATTGATTTAGGCTTGAATCAATGGATTTAGATTTTTAATCGAGTCTAGTAAATCTTGAGTTTCAATTGAGTTTGGTGAACGAGTGTGAAGAGAGAAGAGAAATGAAGCGGAAAGATGTAAATGCTAATTGTTATGAAGATAATCTTGTTTTCATTTCATGACTATGGTGAGATGAAAAGAAGATTAGACAATTATAAATTGTTGAATGACAATATAGATGAGATGCAAGATGTTTATTTACATGAAATCGATGGTTGATTTAGACATCCGAGCATATAAACTTGCATTCTTTGCTTTGCTAGCAATTATCACTTTCAATTTTTATCATACTGTTTGGATTTAATTAAAATTGGAATATGAAACAATTTATGGAACATATATCAATGAGGGAGAAGTATTTTGTCTACGAGTCGATTGAGAAATAAAAAAGAGTGAAGTTTGCGAGCTAAAAATTTGAAGGAACATGCACGTTGAGGAAGGAAAGATGTCTTACGCAAGCACACTAGAAGACAACCCAAAATGAGACTTCTATTTAGGAAGAGAAGATTACGCAGATGGAAGAGGGTCACTAGATGACACACAAAGGACGTTCTCGTAGAGGTTGGGCACCAAGAGGTGCAGACCTTGCATTCTTGGAGATGTGGAGGGGCATCACAACGAGGTTCGATGTGATGGAAATGACATGAATTAGAGGAGTACCTATGGTGGACATCAGCGATGATAATGAAGAAGTAAGAGCCGAAATTAAATTGGAAAATGAAGGGTAAAATATATCAGAGAGTAAACTTTTCAAGGCAGCGACAAAAGTTAGGAGCAAACCCCAATTTGAGCCTCCTAATTATAATGGAAATTTGAATCCAGAAGAATTGATGCATTGGATCTCTGAGATGAAGAAGTATTTCAACTATGAGTCAATTGAAGACCCAGGAAGAGTAACGATGACAAGCACAAAATTTTAAGGACATGCGTCTTGATGGTCGTGTCGTGTGCAAAATGATAGGCAATGTAGAGTCAAAGAATCTTGGGAGAGTGGTTACAAAGTTGGATGCAAAAATGTGGGTAAAGATTATAGAGCAAAGACTTGTAACTACAGAGAACTTGCATGAGAATGACACATAGAGGGCATTTTTCAAAGGTGGGGCACTCAGAGGTGCAAACCCAATAGTTATGGAGATGTTGAGAGTCATCACAACTAGGTTCGATGCGATGAAATTGACAGAAAGTAGAGGAGTGGGAATGGTGGACATCACTAATTATTATGATGGAGAAGTACCACCCCAAATCAACTTGGAAGATGAAGGCAAAAATGATGCAGGGAATATATTTTGAAGGCGATGGCAAAAGCTAGGGGCAAATCACGATTTGATCCTGGTAAGTACAACGAAAATTTGAATCCGATATCAGATGGAGAATTATTTTGACTGAGTCAATTGACGACCCAAAAACAATGAAGTTTGCAATCACAAAATTGAAGGGACGTGCATCTTAATGGTGGGATCATGCAGAAATCAAGATCAAAGGTTCGGGCAAAGACAAAATCAAAACATAGGAGAGAATGATTAAAAAGTGGAATGAAAAATGCATGCCTGTAGATTACCAAACATATTGGCTACACAAGTTGCAAAATTTGAAGAAAGACAAAAGATCCTGCAAGTGTACATAGAGGAGTTTTGTAAATTAAACTCTTGGCAAGGCATGCAGAAGACAATAAGGAGAAAGTGTCAAGATATATGAATGAGCGTATCAATATGCATTGAGGCAGAAGAGAAAATTTCAAGGAGACAACAAAACACATCTCAAGGAAGAGCTAGATTCTCATGTGCAAGCGGACACTCCAAGAGTGGATAGTTATGGAGATGTTGAGAGTCATCACAACTAGGTTCGATGCGATGAAAATGACAGAAAGTAGAGGAGTTGGAATGGTGGACATCTATGATTATTATGACGGAGAAGTAACGCCCCAAATCAACTCAGAAGACGAAGGCAAAAATAAAGCAGGGAGCAGAATTTGAAGGCGATGGCAAAAGTTAGGAGCAAACCACGATTTGATCCTGCTATGCATAATGGAAATTTGAATCCGATATCAGATGGAGAATTATTTTGACTAAGTCAATTGACGACCCAAAAACAATGAAGTTTGCAATCACAAAATTCAAGGGACATGTATCTTAATGGTGGGAATAATGTGGAAACCAATATGGAAAGTTTATGCAAAGACAATTAAAACATAGGAGAGGATGATTAAAAAGTGGAAGGAAAAATTGATGCCTGCAGATTACCAAACACATTGGCTACAAAAGTTGCAAAATTTGTAGCAAAGACAGAAGATCCTGCAAGTGAACACATAGGGGTTATGTAAATTAAATTCTTGGCAAGGCATGCGAAAGACAATAAGGAGAAAGTGTCAAGATATATGAATGGGCGTATCAATATGCATTGAAGGCAGAAGAGAAAATTTCAAGGAGACAACAAAACACATCTCAAGGCAGAGCTAGATTCTCATGTCTAAGAGGACATTCCAAGAGCGGATAAAGTTATCAGAGTGAGCAAGAGGAAGTAAACACATCTCATGCAAACACGCTAGAAGGCGGGGGAAAAGGAGTGTTCTTACTCGAGTGGAAGGGACCGTCATTTGGAAGAGGTAGAGGAGGAACCAAAACGAGCTCAACCATAAAGATTATTCAAAACAAAGTGGAACGTGAGACTTCAAAATGGTATTCACAAATATGAGATTATGTGTGATTTGTTTCCACTAGGTAAATGCCATTTGCTTTAGTAAAACCCATGGAAATTCGATAAACAAGCTATTCATAATGGATAATTGAATACATACACGATATAGAAAGAAGTAAACAAGTGACTTTGAATTTGTTGAAAAATAGGGAGGAAGAAATTGAAGATGAAAGCGCAACCATGCCTAAGAGCCCTTTGGAGGATGGGAATGTATTGGACAATGCAACTGAGTAAAATATAGATTTGGACAGTGCCAAACAAAGAGGCCATGTTTAATTTTTTGAGTTTTGTAACAGTAACGAGGATGTGGATATGCATACACATGGAGTAAAAGAGTGTGAACAAGAAAAAGAAGGGAAGGGGAGGGAGGTAAAAATGAATTGTAATAAAGATATTGTTGATTTGTATATCATTGGTATAGTGAAAGGTAAATAAGATTGTAAATTGTGAAATGGTGAATATAGTTAAAATGGAAACCTTGAATTTATCTGAAATAGATTATTTCAATGTGTATATGGATAAATTGGAATGACACAAATTTTTTTGTCGAGGAGGCCGAGCAACGACGATGATTAGTCCACGAGAGGAGGAAGGAATGAAGGGAAGATTCTGCGAAAGAACAATGGAGTTGTTCCCACCAGATACTCAAAAGGGAGTAGGAGGAAGTGCTTTAAGTGTTGGAGTTCATTGCAAGTTGATTTCAAATTGGAAAAGTGATTAAAGACTGGACTCCATTTTGTGAGCCATGTCACAAAAATGTTTCCACTTGGTGTATTTGAAGTAGCAGCATCCCGACGAATGGGTGATTTGCATCAACAAAAAAATTATTAATTTAAATTCTGTGTCTTTGCTAAAGTCTTTTCCTCAAAAATCATAATTATATGGTACTCCATTATCTGCGCGGGGGTATGGCTAGAGTCCATGAGGCTTCATGATGCCATTAAGGCTGGGAGAAGAGCAGGCCCTTTCGTTGTTCTTTGCCATTGGAAAATCCCTTTAATAAGCATTTCAAAGCTTGAGTCTTGTTGCAGACATGAAGTTATGAGGCCCATTTATTCATTCAATCAATGAAACTTTGATTTTCTATTTATTTTCAATTGAGTTTGGTGGACTTTAAATTTACATTGAGGTCTCAGTGACTTCGACAATTTTTAATTTTCGGTTGAGTTCCAATTGATTTTACATTGAGTTTGGAGAGCATTTATTTTCGGTTGAGTTTGAAAAACTTTGATTTTCAATTGAGTTTGGTGAACTTTCATTTTCTATTGAGTTTTAGTGCAGTTCAGTTAACTTTGATATTTATTTGAGTTTGGCGATTTTTTAGTTTCGATTGAGTTTTACAAACTTCTATCTATGGTTTGGTTTCAAAAACATTTATTTTCAATTGAGTTGGTGAGCATTGATTTTCTATTGAGTTTCAATTAATTGGGGTGAATTTTGATTTTCAATTCACTTTCAATTTCATATGATAGATAATATTATACAATAAAATAGTTTACATGTTACCATCTAACATTATTGGAGACTATGTTGATGTAATTTCATATTCACGTGATACACGTTGTCAAACTTTCATTTTAAATAAGTTTAGCAAACTTTTATTCTTGACTTAATTCAACACCATTTTCTTTTTTATTGAGTATGGCGACCATAGATTTTAAATTGAGTTTTGTTGACTTTGACTTTTTATTGATATTTGGTTGACTTTGACATACTTCCGTTTTCAGTTGAATTTCATTTCAATTTGGAGGATGTTGAGTTTTAATCGATTTCCAATTAAGTTGGTGAATGTCGATTGTTTGGAGTTTGTGAGGTTTGAGTTTCAATTGAGTTTGTTGAAATGTCATCTTCATTTGAGTTTTGATTGATTTAGACTTGAATCGATGAATTTAGATTTTTAATTGAGTCTAGTATATTTTGAGTTTCGATCGAGTTTGGTGAACGAGTGTGAAGGGTGGAGAAATGAAGCGGAAAGATGTAAATGTAAATTGTAATGAAGATAATGTTGTTTTCATTTCACGACTATAGTGAGATGAAAAGAAGATTAGACAATTATAAATTGTTGAATGGCAATATAGATGAGATACAAGATGTTAATTTACCTAAAATTGGTGGTTGATTTAGACATTGGAGCATATAAACTTGCATTCTCTGCTTTGCCAATAATTATCACTTTCAATTTTATTATACTTTTTTTTTTAAATTTAATATTTGTAGCTTTTATATATA
>MU224647.1:584410-615555 GCA_018584345.1 Thuja plicata | reverse complement strand
TCTGCTACAGTCTACCATCTTACTAAATCTACCTTAAACCGATATTATAAAGTTATTACAAGGAGTTGCTTTTCCAAAAAAGATTAGAGAATTTTATGATTATGATTCATCCCATCCACTGTTATTGTCCCTTGGAACAAAATTTTTTCATCCATCATTGTCCTCATTCTGATTTTCATTCCTGTTAGCATTCCGATTCTCTTCTTCACTAGCCCAGTAATTGTGACTTTCCTCGTTATCCACTACCCTTGTATTAGCAATGCCTTGGTTAAGATTGGTTATACCTTTAGATGTACCAGTTTCTTGAGGGTCTTCGGTATATGAAGTAGACTGAACCTCTTTCTTGAAGATGACCATGGCTCCTTTGATTAATGCTTGGAATCTCTCTCTTGGCACTTTGATGACAACAGTGCCCTGTGTAACAATATGGAAAAGTGTGAGTTTAATAAAAAAACTCAGTAGGATCTCTCCTTCTGTCTTGGAAAATCTCCTCATTCCTCAGCCTCCAAATGGTCCACAAGGTAACAACAGTTAAGGCAACCCAAAATTTGTTCAATTTACAATCAAAATCATCCACAAAAACCCAAAAAAGCTTTATACCAACATATGTTATTAGGACAGTTCCAAGCAACGACTTGACCAAAAAGACTGTACCAGATTTTATTGGTTAAAGGACACTCAAAAAAGAGATGTTCATAGGTTTCAAGACACTTGCAAATGGAAAAAACAACATTCTTAATACCACATTGAGACATAAAAGAACCAACAACTAGTTTTGTTAAACAAAGAATCTATCTGAAACATAAATTTTTTGGTTCAACTTGTGCATGCCAAAAGAAATCAAAGAAGAAATGCCATCTATTACCTATCCAGTTGGGTCCCCAACTCTGAATGATTCTATTAGTAATATTCACATCAGTTTTGAGCATATTATAAATACTTTTGCAAGAAAAATCTTTCAACACTTTATCATTATTCCACTTTAACTGATCCATCATTTGTCTAGTATTCAAAATCTTACCAGGAAAGAATCTGCCCACAACTTTAGTGATCAGAGTGTAGGTTTTTTAATGTGTTTTGGGGAGGTTGTATTTATGTCTGATATCTTCTCAAGGGCTCAATTTATTGTCAACCAATACATCCTTTATTAGAGAGTTCCCCTTACACTACCATGCTTTGGAAGAACAACATTGTGTTAGTGCCAATGGTTTATCCATTAGATAAATGCCCCACCAAATAGATCTATCAATGACAGCAAAGTATGGGTTTTTCCCCACAACATTTCTTGCACAGATTAAAGGCCTTACCTGGCATCGTGCCTTCCAGATAGATTGGAATACCTTGGACCCACATACGTTAACCTCAAAGTCTCCCAATATAATGTCAATAATAGGAACATGCTTCCATTCTTTCCCCTTCTTGATGACTGCCCTTTCAATATTGTTCCTGATTAAAACTTTCCAAGGTTCATTCCCTTCCAAGGCTCTGAGAATCCATTTGGCTGCTAGGGCAATACCTTGTGTCCCGAGATCTCTTAGCCCCAATCCCCCAAGGTGTTTAGGAGAGCAGAACCACTCCTATTTAACACAGTGTCTTTTTTCCTGTTACCAAGTCCATCAGACCATAAAAACCCTCTTAGAACTTTTTCCATTTTGTCAAACTGATGCTTAGCAAACATCCAAGTGGATGAGTAGTACACTGCATGGGATGAAAGGATTTTCTGCACCACTTGAGTTCTTCCAGCTGGGGATAACATGTGTGTTTTCCATTTCACATGTTTGTTTTCATTCTTTTTTATAGATCCATGTCCACATATCCTTTTCATTTGGCGAGATGGAGAAGGGAATACCCATGTATCTTACAATATTTGAGGGCCCAGACCACTGCCATTCTTTTCTGCTAAGCCAATTCGGGGCTTCTGAATTCCATCCCAATATGGTAGATTTATGTACTGCAATTTTAGGTCCTGAGGCAAGACAAAAAATTTGGAGTCTATTGAGCATATTATCAAAATTGTCTTCTTCTAGTTCTAGGAATAAAGTTGTGTCACCGGTAAACTGTTTTACAATAAGCTCTTATGTATTGGGAAGATGGATGCCTTTTATTGGTGGACCAAATTCATTGGCCTTAAGAATGTAGGATAAAGCATCAACAATAATGACATATAGAGTCAGTGCCAAAGGGCATCCTTGTCTAATGGATCTACTTAATTGGATTGATTCTGAGATTTCTCCATAAACATTAATCACAGTCGAGGAGTCTTGAAACAAGATATTTACCCATCTGCAGAAATATTCTGGGAACCCAAAGGCCTCCAACATTTTCAAAACAAACGGCCATTCAATTCTATCATATGCTTTTTCAAAGTCTAAAAATACCTTTTTCCATCATTTAGCCCAATGCATGGCTTCCCAACTAGTAATCAAATTATCAAATATATATCTTCCCTTGATAAACCTTGTCTGGGTGACAGAAATGATATCATTTAGCATGCTACTAATTCTCCTAGCCATGACTTTAACAATTACTTTATCTGATATATTCAATGAGGTAATTGGTCTCCAGTTCTTGACTTGAGATTTGTCTCCCTCTTTGGGTAGTAGTTTAATCATTCCTTTATTAATGTTTTTTCCCAAGGATCTTGCTTCAACGACTTCTTCATACACCTCAAGCAGTTCACTAGCTATCCATTCTTGATTCTTTTTGTAGATTTCTGTTGGTAGGCCATCTAATCCAGGGAATTTGTCATTAGTGAGGGATCCAATGGCCTCATCTATTTCCTTAAGGCTAACATTTTCTTCTAGCCTCGTGGCTTCCTATTTTGAAACCTTCTTGGGAATGACCTTGATGCACCGCTTCATTGCCTCAAAATTGTCCTCTTTGTGCTCTGATGCAAATAATTTTCTATAGAAATCACTAAATGCTTCCATTGTTTCTTTATTGTTTCTAGTAAGTCCTTTCTCAACTTGTATAGCAGTTATTTCTTCTCTACTTTGCTTGGCTCTGATTAGGTTGAAGAAATATTTGGATCCCCTTTCTCCATCTTTAATCCACCTAGCCTTGGCTCTAACTTTTTGGCCTTGTATTTTATAATTCTGTGTTTTTCTCAACTGCATTTTAGCTTTAATAAGTGCTTGTTCTAACTCTTCATTGTTTCCCTTCTCTTGGAGTGATGTCTCAATTGTGGTGATTCTCCTTTGTTGTTTATTTTCCTCATAGTTTCTATCCATAGCCTTTTTTGGCCCAATAATTTGGAACATCTTTCTCCATGTTATTACTAACTAATCCCATTTGTCTATGACAGAGGAGTCTTGATTACAAAATTTGGATAAGGTAGTTTCCATTAGGATAGACTCAATAGTATCTTCATCATCCATTAATGCAGTGTTAAGTTTGAAGACCCCTTTTCTCTTATGGGTTTGGTATTGGTCATTGAAGCTATTGAACACAATGCATCCATGGATAGGGAAGTGATCATACATGGTAACTGGAGTCACACAAATAGGATTTTGCCCCAAGGGACGTGAAAGCCTAACATAACTATTATCAAAGTATATCCTATCTAATTTGCAATATACTCTTCTTTTATTTGCTTGATTGTTACACCATGTAAACCAAATGTTACGATATTCTTGTCTTTTTATTTTCCAGTTGTGAAACCTTCTTTTAAATTTTGACCAGAAAAAAAATTCATTGGCTTTCCATTCATGTTTGTTACCACCACTCTTATCTTGCTTATCCTCTATCACGTTGAAGTCTCCTAGGAAGATCCATTTAGCATGCGGCAAATTAGAAGTAATCCAGTCCCATAGTATACTCCTTTCTCTGTAATCATTAGGTGCATATATGTTACACACCCCAATCATTTGATCATTCTCTTTGAACATAGCCCAAATTACTTTGTTACATGGAGAAACCCCTTGTTCTGTCATCTTATCACTCCATATGTTCCCAATTAGCATGGCAACACCACCTTTCCCTCTTTCATGTTTTGAAAAAATACATGATGTGTTGGATGATATCAGTTTTTGGTACTGATCATACTGTTGATATTCATGTTTTGTCACTGATGTCAACATGTATTTCTGTGGAGAGGACAGACTGGTTACTTAAATGGCAGAAGTGTACGAACATTGTACAGATGATTCAGAATGATCGAAGTTGGATATATCAAGAAGGATGTGTGTTGACCTTATTTCTAAGGTCGCTTGGCTTTATGTTGCATATTGCGGATGTTATAGTTGATTTGGTGAAGACTGGTTTCTGGACTGTAACTGTGATGCTGGACAGAGCAAGTCTTTGTGTTTCAGGTATATCTTTATGTCAAAGATATTTCAGATGAAGCGAGCTTACTGGTGAACAACCGACATATGTTGGAATAATGGGTTGAGTTCGATTGTTGTGTGATTATTGGTGACGTCAGTTGTGGCATATATTATAGTGGAGACCTATTTGGTGGCCGACTTCAGACATGTAGCGTGTAAAATGAATTGTGAGCGTGGATTGCGGATCTAGAAGTATATGTGATGGATTGTATTTGATGTTTGTTATAGGTACCGTGTGTATCTTAGCAAGGGGTTATATAATTATCTGTATATTGGAAAGCCTTAATTGGCCAACCTAATCAATTGTTTATATATTGGAAAGCTTAACAGGCTGACCTAAAGAATTATTGTAAGAGGTATATATGTGAGATCTTTTCTTTTGGAAAGATATGGTTGAGGTTAAAAGAAAAAGAGAAGTGAAAGCTGCGAGGCTTGTTTTGCTGCTGGATGTAGAGCAGAGTTTCGTGACAAGAGTACTTCATTGGAATTGACCAAGCAAAAATAGTTGCTATCAGACTGTTCACTGGATTGTATATTTTCTATATATACTTGTTCGTATTGTGAATCCTTGAGGGTGGTTTTAACCTTCTTTGGGTAGTATGCGTGGGCAGTGAGCCTACTACATTTTCTTGACTCCTAATAGGGTTTGTCTCCTTACAGGGACTGTCTACTGTAATGTTGTAATAAGCTCCTGACAGGGCTAAATCTTTTAACAGGGATACTATACTCTTAGTACATTATTTGTGGGTGTTAATTCTCACCAGGGTTTCCTTGACAATAAGTATTGTGTTATGGTGTTGGCATTTACTGTGTTATCATTTCCATTGCAGTTTTGATTTATCAAGTTTAAAGTTTAATAATCTATATTACAACTGATTCACCCCCCCTCTCAATTGTCTTGTGTACTTTTATTCCTAACAATTGGTATCAGAGCAGCTGGTCCTTAGAGAGAAAGCTTAACAGCTTGAGGTGATCCTAAAAATGACTTACTAAAGGAAGGATAGTCCAAAATTTGATCTTGAAAACTTTGACAGTTGGAAGAACAAGATGAGAACACACTTACTATGTTTGGGAATTGACTATTGGTTGATCACAAAGAAGAGTGAAAAGATAGCGACTTAGGATGAATTGGAGAAGGCTACTGAAGATGAAAAGATAGCGACTGAGGATGAATTGGAGAAGGCTATTGAAGATGAAAAGAAGCTATTTTCATGCAATATGGTTGCAAGGCAATCCTCGATCATTGCACTTTCTGAAGGTGAATTCATAGAAGTAAAAAGGCATGGACTCTGCACATGAGATATGGACAAGAGTAGAAGCATTGTATATTGGAGATAAGTTCACTAAACAGGCAAAGTTACATAACTGGAAGACAAAAATGGAATCAATGAAGATGAGAGAAGATGAGAACATTAGGGCATATGCATAGAGAATTATAGCAGTGGTTACTGACATCAAAAACTCGGGAGGCACTTACAATGAGGAATAAGTGATAGCGAATTTACTCAGATCTTTGACACCTATCTACAAAAACCAAAGTACAGGCTATAAAGGAGATTATACCTTTGACGTTGAACTTTACTAGAGAGATGTTCATTGGAAAGCTAACTAATTTTGAGGCCGCATAATTGGAAGTGTTTACCTAAGGTTGAGTCAACATTCAAGGCGATCGTGCATAAGAACAAAAAGACCTTATCTGGAAATGTGAGCACCAACGGTGGTGACCTAAGAGAAGAGCTTGGAGCCTATGCAGATGAATGGGAACATATACAGGAAGAAAAAGAAAGCTAGATGAAGTAGTGGCACTGATTGCTAGAAGAGAAAAGAGAGGTAAGGGAAAATTTGAAGGCAAATTACCTTTGAAATGTTTTTCATGTAACAAGATTGGTCATTTTGCATCTAGATGTCTACAAGAGTTTCGAAGCACAAACCTAAGTTTTTCAATTCTAAGTATTGAAAAAACAAGGAATGTTATTATGCTAGTGAAGGTGTATCTGATGATGATGATGATTATGATGAAATTGGATTTATTGCAATTAAGGATGATGAACCTATGCATGAGGAAAAAGCCTTAGTATCCTGTGTTGAAAAGAAATCTGAATGGGTTATAGACAATGGTTGTTCACATCATATGACTGGAGATAAAAATAAGTTTGTGAGTTTGAAAAGACATGATGGTGGTGTTGTCAGATTTGGTGACAATACTCCTAAGCTTATCATTGGAATAGGATCTATTTCTCTGGATGGGAAGACTAATACTGACAATGTATTACTTCTCGATGGACTTAAGCATAATCTGTTGAGTGTTGGACAATTAGTGTACAAGGGTTATCAATTGAAATTCATTGATGGGAAATGCTCTGTCAGAACTAAATCAGGAGACTTGATCACATCTGGTACTAAATCTAGAGGTAATGTATTTGAATTGAATACATCTGAAGCTTCTTGTTTTATTGCGAAGGTTGATGATAGTTGGTTATGGCACATAAGATTTTGTCATGTTAACTTTGATAACATTGTGAAAGTGAGTATGACAAAAGCAGTAAGAGATCTACCTAAGATTGTGAAGCCATCTAACACTGTGTAGAGAGTGTGTTATGGGGAAGCAAACTAGAGGCACTTTTAAAAGCAAAGCTTATTCAGCAAAAGAGAAGTTGGATCTGGTGCATACAGATCTGTGTGGTCCTACAAGAACTAGATCATACTATGGTGAACGATACTTTATACTTTTTGTTCATGATTTTTCTAGGATGATGTGGGTTACATATTTGAGAGAAATCTGAAGCATTTGATAAGTTCAAAAAGCAAAAGTTGAGAATAAATCTAGCCTGAAGATAAAGTGTTTGAGATCATACAAAGGTGGTGAGTTTACATCAGAGTTATTTAATTCATACGGTGAAGAGCATGAAATATTCAGACATACATCTGCACCTAGGACACCACAACAGAATGGGATTGCAGAGAAAAGAAACATAACTATATTAGATGCTGCAAGGACTATGTTACTTGAAGGTAATGTATCACATGTTCATTGGAGAGAAGCTGTTGGTACTGCTGTGTACACTTTGAACAGAATTCAGATCAGAGAAGGTACAAGTAAAACTCCTTATGAATTATGGTTTGATCATACACCTATTGTGAAATATTTCAGAATATTTGGTAGTAAATGTTATATCAAGAGAGACGATGAGATAGGCAAGTTTGATGCTAGAAGTGATGAAGGAAATTTTCTTGGTTATTCTACTAAGATTAAAGCATATAAATGTTACAATCTGAGATTGAGGAAGTTGATTGAAAGCGCCAATGTGAGGATAGATGAAAATTTTCAGATTCAAGAAATGATATATGACTGTGGTCAGATTACAGAAATGAAAGAGGTTATTGTTGAACCTGAAGAACCTCTGATGGTTGACAATGAGACTGAAGATGAACTGATTGAGGTTACTGAGACTCTCAAGACACCGATGTATGTAAAGAAGAACCATCCCGAAGATCAAATAATTGGTGATGTAAGTAAGGGCATGATGACTAGATCTAAAGCTAGAGAAGAAATTTGTTTGGTTTCTCAAGTTGAACTGAAAACTACTGATGAAGCATGTAGAGATGAATCTTGGACTAAAGCTATGGAAGAACTTGAACAGATAAAGAAAAATAATACTTGGGAATTGGTTCCAAGACCTAAGAAAAAAATGTGATTGGTACTAAATGGTTTTTCATAAACAAGATGGATGAGGAAGGAATAGTGGTACGAAACACGACTATACTGGTATGTAAAGACTATTCACAACAAGAAGGGATAGACTATGAAGAAACATTTGCTCCTGTTGCTAGATTGGAAGCTGTGAGATTATTTCTTGCTTATGCTTTACATAAAGACTTTAAGATTTATCAGATGGATGTGAAGTCATCATTCTTGAATGGTGATCTGGAAGACGAAGTTTACATTGTGCAACCTGATGGTTTTCCTTTGACAGATGATGAAAACATGGTTTGTAAACTGAAGAAAGTACTGTATGGACTGAAACAAGCACTGAGAGCATGGTATGCAAGGCTGGACAAGTACTTACTTTGTCTTGGTTTCAAAAAAGGTAACACAGACAACAATTTATATTTAAGAACTGATGAAGATGAAATCTTGATTATAGAAGTTTTTGTTGATGATATCATTTTTGGAGGCAATGAGAAGATGAGTAAGAAGTTCTCTAAAGAAATGGAAAATGAAATTGAGATGTCAATGATTGGTGAAATAATTTTTTTGTTTGGTTTGCAAATTAATCAAAGTAAGAATGACATTTTTATATCTCAGACCAAGTATGTTGAGGAAATGTTGAAGAAATTTGGAATGGAAGAGTGTAAACCTGTTGGAACACCCATGGTGACTGGACATAAACTAACTAGTAATGATGAAACTCAAAGTGTTGTTCAGACAAAGTATAGATCTATGATTGGTGGTCTACAATATCTAACTCACACTAGACCAGATATGACTAATACAGTTGGAATTGTGGGTAGATATCAGACATATCCTAAAGAAACACATTTTGCTGCTGTGAAAAGAATTTTCAGATATTTGAATGGGACAATAGAATATGGATTGTGGTATGAAAAATCAGATGATTTTACCTTGCAGGCTTATACTGATGTTGATTGGGCAGGTAATGTGGATGACAGAAAGAGTACAAGTGGTGGTGGATTTTTTCTTGTGAAAATGCTTGTTTCTTGGTTGAGTAAGAAGTAGAACTGTATTGCTCAATCTACTGCTGAGTTAGAATATGTTGCTACTGTAATAGATTGCACACAAGTTGTTTGGATGAAACAAATGTTGAAAGACATTGCAATAATTTTTGAAGAACCAGTGATTATCCATTGTGATAACACTAGCACAGTAAACATGTCGAAGAGTCCTGTAATGCATTCAAAGACATCACATTTCCATTAAGTTTCATTTCTTGAGGGAGAAAGTAGCAGATAAAGAAATTAAATTGGAATACATTAGCACAAAGGAACAGATAGTAGATATATTTATTAAATCTTTGTGAAAAGATGCTTTTGAATATCTTAGAAGCATGCTTGGGGTGATGGCCCCTCCCAGTGGTAATTAATTGATGCAGATGTGCATCAGTACAGTGGCTTTCAGAGCTATATCATTATCTGGACTTGATGTATGAATCTACTCCTCAAGGGGAGTGATCGCAGGAACACTAAAGCATGTTTGGGTGATTTTGCACCTGATCGAATTGGACATGAAGATTTGAAAAAAAACTACACCTTACAAAAGACTACAGAAGAGTTATGGCACCCTTTGCCATTCCTGCCAAAGGGGGAAAGAGTCTATGTGAAAATCCATACTGTTTTGGGGAGATTTGTGTTGAGGATATTGAGAAGATTGTATTGAGAGAGAGAGTACTTTTTGGGTTGATGGATTTTCCCATATGTTGCCATCAATGCCAAAGGGGGAGATTGTTGGATGATATCAATTTTTGGTACTGATCATACTATTGATATTCATGTTTTGTCACTGATGTCAACATATATTTCTGTGGAGAGGACAGACTGGTTACTTAACTGGCAGAAGTGTACGGACACTGTACGGATGATTCAAAATGATCAAAGTTGGATATATGAAGAAGGATGTATGTTGACCTTATTTCTAAGGTCGCTTGGCTTTATGTTGCATATTGCGGATGTTACAGTTGCTTTGGTGAAGACTGGTTAATGGACTGTAACTGTGATGCTGGACATAGTAGGTCTCTGTGTTTCAGGTATATCTTTATGGCGAAGATATTTCAGATGAAGCGAGTTTACTGGTGGGCAATCGACATATGTTGGAATAATGGGTTGAGTTCGATTGTTGTGTGATTACTGGTGATGTCAGCTGTGGCGTATATTCTGGAGGAGACCTATCTAGTGGCCGACTCCAGACATGTAGCGTGTAAAATGAATTGTGAGCGTGGATTGTGGATCTAGAAGTATGTGGTGGATTGTATTTGATGTTTACTTGCTATAGGCACTGTGTGTATCTTAGCAAGGGGTTATATAATTATTTGTATATTGGAAAGCCTTAATTGGGCGACCTAATCAATTGTTTGTATATTGGAAAGCTTAACTGGCTGACCTAAAGAATTATTGTAAGAGGTATATATGTGAGATCTTTTCTTTTGGAAAGATGTGGTTGAGGTTAAAAGAAAAAGAGAAGTGAAAGTTGCGAGGCTTGTTTTGCTGTTGGATGTAGAGAAGAGCTCTGTGACAAGAGTACTTCATTGGAACTGACTAAGCAAAGGCAGTTGCTATCAGACAGCTCACTGGATTGTATATTTGCAATGCAGTGCAGTTCTGAGGGCAGAGGTCAGTGGCTTTTGATCCATCAGGTGGGGGTGTTTGTAGATCTCACAAAGTGTATGTAGCCTTGGATCACCTTCTAGCTGTGTATCATTCTTCTTTGAGTGGGGTTGCGTATGATGGACCAGTAGCTAGTTTTCAGATTCCAGTAGTAGGGGATGATCCCTCGTGTTCGAATCAGAGTCCTGAGAAGGATTCTAAGGAATCCGCACTTTGAGTCTTTTGGGACTCAGTAGGATGTTTTGTATTGAGGGATTTATATTTCTATTTTTGTTGTAGGCTTCCAGGAGTAATCCTAGTTTTAGGGGAGGAGGATGTAATACCCACCTCTTAGTTTGCTTTTTAGTTTGCGGATGCCAAACTCTTTTAGGCCTTTTTGTGTATGTGGGTTACTTTAGTTGATCTTGAGGATATTTATGTATTGCATTTCATTATGTTATGAATCCATTACTAGTATGTTATATCATCTTTTACATGTGATTTATGGTTACTTTATGATGCTTATGTATATGTTAGGATTTCATTTCGATTATGGTTTTCTAACAATACTGACCCTAGATTTATAGGCACATGGATCATTGTATGTTGTACTTTACTGTTTGATGTGCTTGGTATGGTATGCGACAGAGTCGTAGTTACTTGCTTCGGCGAGATCCACACGATAACCTAGTCTCAACCATTGTTTTCTATATTATATATGCATGTATGTTCGTCTTTGTGATGACAGGTTTGCAGGTACCGGGCTACGTCTTCCCTAAATTGGCAAGAGTGAGTGTGCCCTATCACAATAATCTCAATGGTAAGAGAGGGGAGATAATATTCAGGTCCAAATCCATACCCTAAACCCTTATTTTGTCCTAGAGCTGGACAAGAATCTGATTGACTACCCTAGTGTTTGAATCCGTCAAGTGACGTGGATTCGTGAGCCTGTTTGTGTGTGTTAGGTTTCTGTTCCAGTTATTTGTCTGTTTCAGTGGTTTATCTGTTTAGATGGTTTTCAGGTGATTTAATGATGCTTTTGGCTTGATTTAATTAGTGAATAATTATGGTAAATATTAATGTTAATTATTGCCCCTTGAACAAGGTTAAAACATTGATATATGAAATATATGGCTATTTAATAATTAAATATTAATTAAATGCCTATATTTAATTAATTGATTTAATTATTAAGTCTTGATTTAAATAATTGAGATTTAATAAATATTAAATTCAATTAATTGTAATTAGTTGTGCAAAATTGATTTATTAAATATTGCTTTAAGTTGCATGATTAATTGATTTAATTTAATGGAAATTATCTCTCATGCATTTTCAATTTAACACTTTGCTTTTATATTCTAAAGTTGAATTTTGCATGCTTTAAGTGAAATTGAAAATAAATGAATTATTTTAATTAATAATTAAATAATTTATATTCCCTTTAGGGTTTTCACTTTTTGAAAACCTAATTGCTTGGTTTTCTATATCTTTGAATTGAAAGCCATTTTGGAGGTTGTTCAATCAGGGGAGAAAGGAAAATCAGGTGATGGAGGATTTTGGGAAGCTTGAGAGCATTTTTTGAGTATTTGTGGATTCTTCTTGCTTGGAATTGTGGGTTTGTTCTTCTCATCAGTTACAAAGGTAGGATCTTATTTGTCAATCCTAGCTTTCAGATCCCCGTCTTCTATGCATCTGAAAAACTAAGACCCTTTGTGTGAAGCTTCCTTGTTTGATCATTATGTGGTTTATTGTTTAAAATTGGAAAAATGTGTTCTTGAATCAATTTTGTGTCTCCATTCATGTTTGCATGCCAGATCTGTGCTTGT
The DNA here is from genome assembly GCA_018584345.1 of Thuja plicata. Lineage (NCBI taxonomy): Eukaryota > Viridiplantae > Streptophyta > Pinopsida > Cupressales > Cupressaceae > Thuja > Thuja plicata. Next base: position 603,083 of record MU224647.1, on the reverse strand, counting down.
GGGCATAAAGGGTTTCATTTTATGGCATTAGGTGCAAATGGGTATAAGGGTTTTCAATTGGAATGAATCTGTTTCAAAATTGCTTTTGGGGTTTTTAATTTGTGGAAAAATCTCTTTTTTGAAGAAAATGATGAAAATTGCCTTCAAACCCTCAGATCTGTGAATAAATCACCCTAGGAAGAAGAAACCTTTCCTTACCAGGTTCTTGGCTAAAATCTGTATGAAAACAAGAAAATAGGGTAATTTGCATGTTTAAAGGAAAAAAAACTCTTCTTGGAATAAATTAATATTAAAATTAGATACTTTTCATTGTGTGCATCATTTTGCATGTCAAAAAAGAGAAAATATTCCTCCTATTTTATTTGTAATTTTAATGAAATGGAAATGTCAATATTATTGAAATAGGCTTCTAATTAATTTACCCTTGGATAAAGAGGATTATTTTTATTATTATCATTGAAAATTAAATTTAAAAAATGACTCCTTGCTGTATTTTTATATACAGACTGGTGTCATGTTTTATTTTAAAATAAAAATAAAAATATTAAATAAACTTTAACTAACATATTAAACTAATTTAAAAAAAAAATTAAATAAAAAAAATTATCCCGTTAACTTAGTTACTTTGGTTGGTTAGTTCTCTTGGGTTCCTTGGCGGGGCATTACAAAAGACAGTTGCTATCAGACAGTTCACTGGATTGTATATTTTCTATATACACTTGTTCAGATTGTGAATCCTTGAGGGTTGTTTTAACCTTCTTTGGGCAGTATGCCTGGGCAGCGAGCCTACTACTTTTTCTTGACTCCTAACAGGGTCTGTCTCCTAACAGGGACTGTGTACTATAATGTTGTAACAATATCCTAACATGGCTAAATCTTTTAACATGGATACTATACTCTCAGTACATTATTTGTGGGTGCTAATTCCCACCATATTTTTACCTTTAATAGGGTTTACTCGACAACAAGTATTGTGTTCTGGTGTTGGCATTTAATGTGTTATCATTTGCATTGCAGTTTTGATTAATAAAGTTTAAAGTTTAATAATCTATATTACAACTGATTCCCCCCCCCCCCCCCCCCCCAAGTTTCTTGTGGACTGTTATTCCTAACAATTGGTATCAGAGCAACTGGTCCTTAGAGAGAAAGCTTAACAACTTCAGGTGATCCATAATATGACTTACTACAGGAAGAATAGTCTGAAATTTGATCTTGAAAATTTTGACAGTTGGAAGAACAAAATAAGAACACACTATGTTTGGGAATTGACTACTGGTTGATCACAAAGAAGAGTGAAAAGATAGAGACTGAGGATAATTGGAGAAGGCTACTGAAGATGAAAATAAGCTATTTTCATGTAATATGGTTGCAAGGGAATCCTTGACCAGCGCACTTTCTGAAGGTGAATTCATAGAAGTAAAAGACTTGGACTCTGCACATGAGATATGGACAAGATTAGAAGCATTGTATATTGGAGATAAGTTCACCAAACAAGCAAAGTTACAGAACTGGAAGACAAAAATGGAATCAATGAAGATGAGAACATTAGGGCATATGCACAGAGAATTACAAAAGTGGTTACTGGCATCAGAAACTCTGGAGGCACTTACAGTGAGGAAGAAGTGATTGCGAAGGTACTCAGATCTTTGACACCTATCTACAAAACCAAAGTACATGCTATAGTGGAGATTATACCTTTGACACCGAACTTTACTAGAGAGATGTTGATCAGAAATCTAACTACTTTTGAGGCCGCAGAATTGGGAGATTGTTGACCTAAGGTTGAGTCAGCATTCAAGACGATCATGCATAATAACAAAAATACCTTATCTGGAAATGCGAGCACCAACAGTGGTGACCTAAGAGAAGAGCTTGGAGCCTATGCTGATGAATGGGAACATATACAAGAAGAAGAAATAAAGCTAGATGAAGTAGTGGCACTGATTGCTAGAAGAGAAAAGAGAGGCAAGGGCAAATTTGAAGGCAAATTACATTTGAAATGTTTTTCATGTAACAAGATTGGTCATTTTGCATCTAGATGTCCTACAAGAGTTTCGAAGCACAAACCTAAGTTTTTCAACTCTAAGTATTAAAAAGACAAGGAATGTTATTATGCTAGTGAAGGTGTATATGATGATGATGATGATTATGATGAAATTTGATTTATTGCCATTAAGGATGATGAACCTATGCATGAGGAAAAAGCCTTAGTATCCTGTGTTGAAAAGAAATCTGAATCGGTTATAGACAGTGGTTGTTCACATCATATGACTAGAGATAAAAATAAGTTTGTGAGTTTGAAAAGACATGATGGTGGTGTTGTCAGATTTGGTGACAATACTCCTAAGCTTATCATTGGAATAGGATCTATTTCTCTAGATGGGAAGACTAATACTAACAATTTATTACTTGTTGATGAACTTAAGCATAATCTATTGAGTGTTGGACAATTAGTGGACAAGGGTTATCAATTGAAATTCATTGATGTGAAATGCTCTATCAGATTTAAATTAGGAGACTTGATCGCATCTGGTACTAAATCTAGAGGTAATGTATTTGAATTGAATACATATGAAGCTTCTTGTTTTATTGTGAAGGTTGATGATAGTTGGTTATGGCACAAAAGATATTGTCATGTTAACTTTGATAACATTGTGAAGGCGAGTATGACAAAAGAAGTTAGAGATCTACCTAAGATTGTGAAGCCATCTAACACTATATATAGTGTGTGTTATGGGGAAGCAAACTAGAGGCACTTTTAAAAGCAAAGCTTATTCAGCAAAAGAGAAGTTAGATCTGGTGCATACAGATCTGTGTGGTCCTACAAGAACTAGATCATACTATGGTGAAAGATTTATACTTTTTGTTGATGATTTTTCTAGGATGATGTGGGTTACATATTGGAGAGAGAAATCTGAAGCATTTGACAAGTTCAAGTTATTTAAAGCAAAAGTTGAGAAATAATCCGACCAGAAGATAAAGTGTTTGAGATCAGACATAGGTGGTGAGTTTACATTAGATTTGTTTAATTCATATTGTGAAGACCATGGAATATTCAGACAAACATCTGCACCTAGGACACCACAACAGAATGGGATTGCAAAGCGAAGAAATAGAACTATACTAGATGCTGTAAGGACTATGCTATTGGAAGGTAATGTATCACATGTTCATTGGAGAGAAGTTGTTGGTACTTCAGTGTACACTTTGAACATAATTCAGATTAGAAAAGGTGCAGGTAAAACTCCTTATGAATTATGGTTTGATCATACACCTACTGTGAAATATCTTAGAATATTTGGTAGTAAATGTTATATCAAGAGAGGCGATGAGATAGGCAAGTTTGATGCTAGAAGTGATGAAGGATTTTTTCTTGGTTATTCTACTAAGAGTACGACATAAATGTTATAATCTGAGATTGAGGAAGTTGATTGAAAGCGCCAATGTGAGGACAGATGAAAAGTTTTAGATTCAAGAAAGGATATATGACTGTGGTCAGATTACTAAAATGAAAGAGGTTACTGTTGAACCTGAAGTACCTCTGATGGTTGACAATGAGACTGAAGATGAACTGATTGAGGTTATTGAGACTCCTAAGACACCGAGGTATGTAAAGAAGAACCATCCTGAAGATCAAATAATTGGTGATGTAAGTAAGGGCATGATGACTAGATCTAAAGCTAGAGAAGAAATTTGTTTGATTTCTCAAGTTGAACCAAAAACTACTGATGAAGCATGTGGAGATGAATCTTGGACTAAAGCTATGGAAGAAGAACTTGAACAAATAAAGAAAAATAATACTTGGGAATTGGTTCCAAGACCTAAGAACAAAAATGTGATTGGTACTAAATGGGTTTTCAGAAGCAAGATGGATGAGGAAGGAACAGTGGTAAGAAACAAGGCTACATTGGTATGTAAAGGCTATTCACAACAAGAAGGCATAGACTATGAAGAAACATTTGCTCCTGTTGCTAGATTGGATGCTGTGAGATTATTTCTTTTTTATGCTTTACATAAAGACTTTAAGGTTTATCAGATGGATGTGAAGTCAACATACTTGAATGGTGATCTGGAGGAAGAAGTTTACATTGAGCAACCTGATGGTTTTCCTTTGACAGATGATGAAAACATGGTTTGTAAACTGAAGAAAGCATTGTATGGACTGAAAAAAGCACCGAGGTTATAGTATGCAAGGCTGGACAAGTACTTACTTCGTCTTGGTTTCAAGAAAGGTAAAGCAAACAACAATTTATATTTAAGAACTGATGAAGATAATTCTTTAATCTGTTCAACCAAATGTTGCCCATCTTCTCCCTTGCTGTCATTATTCTTATCTTTTAGTTTAGATAGAACTATTTGTGTTGCATTCTTTTTTTAGATATTGTCATCATTACATTTTTCTCTAACTATCGGGATGTACTGGGGTTGACAATTAAAAAGATTATGTTTATCAATGGTATGTCTTGCTTTCTGAACTTCAAATTCCCCTTCAAATAATGGATTTGAAAGGGACACAAATTTGTCAACATGGGTATCCATAGTTCCTGCAGGTGTGGGAGAGACACCACTATTGTTCATATTTCCATTAATCTTACTTTCTTTGTCTGTATCTATATTACTATTCTCGGTGTTTTTGTTGGCTTGTGTATCAAAAAAATGATTTTGGATGTTTTTGAGGAGAGGGCAGTCTCTCCTATTGTGCCCATTGAGTTTACAATGGAAGCATGCTCCTATGTCTCCTAGTTTTAGAATATCCCACACAAAGGTTTCTTCTTCAACTTCTAATGCAATGACATCAGGAAAGGAAATATTAGAGTGCAGTGTTAACAAAACACGGGCATTTAAATGAGGGAGAGTGACTTTTGCCTCTTCAACTTGCAAAACTGACCCGAGAGGTTCAAGCAGACGAGGAATGAAATGCCAAAACTCAGGTTGGACATTCTTAAGTTCAATCCAAAGGGGAAGGCACGAGAAGGGATCTTATCAGTATTATCTTTGTGTGGCCACATGAGAGATTTAAACATTGTATGCCCTACTTGCCAATAACCTTTATTCAAAACTTTTTCCTGCATAACATGTGTTTTAAAAAATACCACAAATAATCCTCTTTGAATCATTCGAATAAAACTAACTTGAATGCCAAGTTTCTTACCCCATATATTATTAAACCAACCATCTAAGAAGTTCCTAGCAGGTAAGAACTTCATATCCATACAATAGAAAAATACAACAATGTATTTTAATCTATCTTGCTCAGACTTAATAGCCTTTACCTTGTCTGCATTTGGCGATAAGGCAACAGTCTTAAATCCAGAGGGTGGAGTCTTACCTTCCTTTTTCCCTCCATCGCCATTGACTCCTACTAGGATGGTGGGTTGGTCTCCTCCTTCGTGTCTATCTCCATTGGAGTCTACCATTCCTCCTTCGTGATCCTTTCCTCTTCCGGGTTCCTCATTTTTAATAAGAAACTTGCTTTCAAATAGAGCCGAGGGTGGTAGAATTGTTTTCTCAGCCAAACCCGCTTTATACGAGGGTTTAAAACTTTTTGCATTTGTTCTTGCATTGCTTCCACTTGCTATTTTATCCTTTCCACTTCCCTGAACGTCAATCCCCTCATTACTCCCGTCTACGACCATCGCCAGAGATCTCACATGAACCCAACTGAATCAGATAAAAGATGGCATACGCAGAGAAAACTTACAACCCACACAAGTGGACCAAGGGAGAGTGGGAGAGAAAAAAAAAAATCAACAGGACAAGAAAAAAAGGCAAACCACAAACATGCAAATCAATGAACTCAAGACCGACATCACACAAAAAGGAAGCCACATGAAATGGTCCGCAGTCCAAGAAAAGCCAGTGGCGCCCTCCGCACGTACATGCAAATACGTTAGGGGCCACTTGCAGAGCCACCCGCAGACCTCATCCTTCGTTTTTTCAATATTTCTTTTTTATCATACTGTTTGGATTTAATTAAAATTTGAATATGAAACAATTTATGGAACGAATATCAATGAGGGAGAAGTGTTTTTTCTACGAGTCGATTGAGAACTCAAAAATAGTGAAGTTTGCGAGCAGAAAATTTGAACGAACATGCACGTTGAGGAAGCAAGGATGTCTTACGCAAGCACACTAGAAGACAACGGAAAATGAGACTTCTATTCAGGAAGAGGAGATTACGCAGATGGAAGAGGGTCACTAGATGACACATAGAGGACGTTGTCATAGAGGTTGGTGATGTAGAGGGTTTGACAATCTAGAGCTTTTCTCACTCCAAGGTGCTTATTTGACTAACCCAACCATCCAATGGTTGTTCTATTTTGGATCTTCCTTCAATTAGGATCTCCAAGACCCTCTCTACCAACTTCTCCTCCAAGGTATAGTTGGTTTTTGGAAGACTCCAAGGTTTCTAAGCTTAACTAGTCCAACTAGTTAACCAAAAGCCTAGCTTCCTCCACTAGAACTCCACCTAGAATGCCAATCCTCTGCCTAGGATCTTCCCACACATTCACCAAGAATACTTACACACTTCTTGATCTATTCTTGGTCATTCTGCACTCATCCAAATACTCCAAGACCCTTTACCAATCCAATTGGTCATTATTTACTAGGATGCCTAATTGCTCAATTCCTAGTAGGTCTATTTTCACCGATTTTGGCCAAATGCTCCCAAACTCTCCAAATGACTCCATAAACAAACTTGAAAATCTTCAAGACATCACCCAACACTGTCAGAATCCAAAACCTTGACCTCAGAAAGCAACCAAAACCCTAGTTTCTTGCAGGCCCTAGATTATAGCCTATTAATTAGGCCTCTGGACCAGTCAACATGAATAATTGTTAAACTTGTCTGCAATCTTTGATTCACCTCCTTCCACCTTCGAATCCTTTTAGGAGACTATCTAGTGCATCTACAAATGCCACTAAGTCTTTCCCAAAAGGTCATGGTTGCTCGATCAAGTTCTTTCTCCTCCCTGTCCTAGCTCACCTGGTTTCACCAGTCAGCCATAGGGCTTCACTTTTGGCCTAGGCAACCAATTGAAACAACAAGAAAGAAAACCAAAACCCTATCTACATACTCTAACCCTACTTCCCCCATGGTTTCAATCATTTCCATCGGAGGGTTCTTAGGTTAGAGTCATTTCTAGCTAGGTAGAACTGTATTGTCTCTGTCAGACCAGTGACCTACAAAATCCTCTAACTTTACACTACAAATACTTGAAATCAAACTATCTACTGAACATGAAAGCTGAAAAGAAACACTACACTTCCATGGAGCTTGATCACCTATGTCAATCCGTACACAACTGTACAATAGCAAAGATACAGTGCAAATTACTGAAATGCAGATACAGTCATCCGTACAGGGGTGTCAGAAGTAAAAATCTCAATCCAAAATATCATTAACCTCCTCCAAACATTGAATCCATGCTCATATACCGAGCATGGGGGTAGTTACAACCAATCTAACTACATTTTGCAAATTCTTGCAAAAGTTGCTCGAGCAACTTTCAAAGTTGCTAGCAACATTTTGTGTTTTGAGCATCTTGACCTTGTTTGTCAACTTGATGATTGATGTTGACTTCTACGACTCCAAATAGGGTATGTAGGGTCCTAAAACACACCTCTAACCCATATTTCACTAAAAATGGCAACTTTACACTATTTGAAGCCAAAATGGACCCAAAACACCTAATGAGCACTAAGGCTCTTACAAGCATGAAGTTAAACTATCATTGCATCCAACCCCTTGGGTATTATTCTAACACATACAAAACACCTAAAACAACATTGAACAACACTAAAACATCAAATAGGGAGGTGCCCTGCACCAGTTGGGCACCAAGAGGTGCAGACCATGCATTCTTGGAGATGTGGAGGGGCATCACAGCGAGGTTCGATGTGATGGAAATGACACGAATTAGAGGAGTACCTATGATGGACATCAATGATGATAATGAAGAAGTAAGAGCCGAAATTAAATTGGAAAATGAAGGGTAAAATGAAGCAGAGAGTAAACTTTTAAAGGCAACGACACAAGTTAGGAGCAAACCCCGATTTGATCCTCCTAATCATAATTGAAATTTGAATCTAGAAGAATTGATGGAGTGGATATCAGAGATGGAGAAGTATTTCGACTATGAGTAAATTGAAGACCCAGAAGAGTGAGGATGACAAGCACAAAATTTTAAGGACATGCGTCTTGATGGTCGTGTCATGTGCAAACTGATTGGCAATGTAGAGTCAAAGACAAAACCAAATCATGGGAGACTATGGCTATAAAGTTGGATGCAAAAATGTGGGTAAAGACGATAGAGAAAAGACTTGTAAGTGCAGAGAACTTGCATGAGAATGACACTTAGAGGGCGTTGTTTCAAATGTGGGGCACCAAGAGGTGCGAACGCGATGGTTATGGAGATGCTGAGAGTCATCACAACTAGGTTCAATGCAATGAAAGTGACAGAAAGTAGAGGAGTGGGAATGGTGGACATCGGTGATTATTATGACAGAGAAGTAACACCCCAAATCAACTTGGAAGATGAAGGCAAAAATGAAGCATGGAGTAAATTTTGAAGGCGATGGAAAAAGTTAGGAGCAAACCACTATTTGATCCTGCTAAGCACAAGATAAATTTGAATCCGATATCAGATGGAGAATTATTTTGAATGTGAGTCAATTGAAGACCCAAAAACATTGAAGTTTGCAATCACAAAATTGAAGGGACATCCATCTTAGAGGTGGGATCATACGGAAACCGATATGGAAGGTTAAGGAAAAGACAAAACCAAAATATAGGAGAGGATGATTAAAAAGTGGAAAGAAAAATGCATGTCTGTAGGTTTCTAAACACATTGGCTACAAAAGTTGCAAAAATTGAAGCAAAGACTGAAGATCCTGTAAGTGTACACAGAGGGGTTTTGTAAATTAAAGGCATGCGGAAGACAATAAGGAGAAAGTGTCAAGATATATGAATGGGCGTATCAATATGAATTGAAGGAAGAAGAGAAAATTTCAAGGAGACAACAAAACACATCTCAAGGCAGAGCTAGATTCTGATGTCAAGGCGGATACTCCAAGAGAGGACAAGGTAATCAAAGTGAGCAAGAGGAAGTAAACACATCTCATGCAAACACGCTAGAACGCGGGGGAAAATGAGTGGATCTGACTCGAGTGGAAGAGCCCGTCATTTGGAAGAGATAGAGGAGGAACCAGAACGAGCTACACTGTGAAGTTTATTCGGAACAAAGTAGAACGTGAGATCTCAAAATGGTATTTACAAATATGAGATTATGTGTGATGTGTTGCCAATAGATACATGCCATTCGCTTTAGAAAAACCCATGGAAATTCAATATACAAGATGTTCATAATGGATAATTGAATACATACATGATATAGAAAGAAGTAAATGAGTGACTTTGAATTTGTTGAAAAATAGGGATGAAGAAAATGAAGATAAATCGAAGTTGTGTTTGATTTTTTGAAAGACATTAATGAAAGAGTTGGGGAAGGAGAAGTAACACTTTACGATTAAACTCCAAAGATTGCAACAATTGAGGCAGTGAAGCGAGAAAAAGAAGATGAAAGAGCAATCATTCCTAAGAGCCCTTTAGAGGGTCGGAATGTATTGGACAATGCAACTGAGAGTAAAATGCAGATTTGGATAGTGCCAAATAAAGAGGCCATGTTTAATTTTTTTTAGTTTTGTAACAGTAACGAGGATGTGGATATTCATACACATGGAGTAAAAGAGTGTGAAGAAGAAAATGAAGGGAAGGGGAGGGAGGTAAAATTTAATTGTAATGAAGATATTGTTGATTTGTATATCACTGGTATATTGAAAGGTAAATAAGATTGTAAATTGTGAAATGGGGAATATTGTTAAAATGGAAACCTTGAATTTACGTGAAATGGATTATTTTAATGTGTGTATTGATAAATTGGAACAAGATAAAATATTTTTGTCGAAGTCAGGCAACGACGTTGATTAGTCCACGAGAGGAGAAAGGAATGAAGGGAAGATTCTGTGAAAGAACAGTGGAGTTGTTCCCACCAAATGCTCAAAACAGAGTAGGAGGAAGTGTTTTAAGTGTTGGAGTTCATTGCAAGTTGATTTCGAATTGGAAAAGTTATTAAAGACTCAACTCCATTTTGTGAGCCATGTCACAAAATTTTTCCCACTTGGTGTATTTGATGTAGGAGCATCCCGACGAATGGGTGATTTGCATTAACAAAAAAACTATCAACTTAAATTATGTGTCTTTGCTAAAGTCTTTTCCTCATAAACCATAATTATATGGTAGTCCATTCTCTGTTCGGGGGTATGGCTAGAGTCCATGAGGCTTCATGATGTCATTAAGGTTGGGAGGAGAGAAGACCCTTTCGTTAATCTTTGCCATTTGAAAATCCCTATAATAAGCATTTCAAAGCTTGAGTCTTGGTGCATACACGAAGTCATGAGGCCCTTTTATTCATTCAATCAAAGAAACTTTGATTTTCTCTTTATTTTCAATTGAGTTTGGTGGACATTAAATTTACATTGAGGTCTCATTGAGTTCGACAATTTTTAGTTTTTGATTATGTTCCAACTGATTTGCAATTGAGTTTGGAGACCATTTATTTTCGGCCGAGTTTAACAAACTTTGATTTTCAATTGAGTTTGGTCAACATTCATTTTCTATTGAGTTTTAGAGTAGTTCAGTAAACTTTTAGATTTATTTGAGTTTGGCGATTTCTGAGTTTTGATTGAGTTTTGCAAACTTCTATCTCTAGTTGAGTTTCAAAAACATTTATTTTCATTGAGTTGGTGAGCATTGATTTTCTATTGACTTTCAATTAATTGGGGTGAAGTTTGATTTTCAATTCAGTTTCAATTTCATATTATAGATATAATTATACAATAAAACAATGTACATGTTACCATCTAACATTATTGGAGACTATGTTGATCTGATTTCATATTCATGTGATACACGTTATTGTCAAACTTTCATTTTAAATGAGTTTAGCAAACTTTTATTCCCAACTTAATTCAACAACATTTTCTTTTTGAGTTTCAATTGAGTTTGTTGAAATGTCATCTTTATTTGAGTTTTGATTGATTTAGACTTGAATCAATGGATTTAGATTTTTAATTGAGTCTAGTAAATCTTGAGTTTCGATTGAGTTTGGTGAACGAATGTGAAGAGAGAAGAGAAATGAATCAGAAAAATGTAAATGTTAATTGTTATGAAGATTATGTTGTTTTCATTTCACGACTATGGTGAGATGAATAGAAGATTAGACAATTATAAATTGTTGAATGTTAATGTAGATGAGATGCAATATGTTTATTTACGTGAAATCGATGGTTGATTTAGACATCCGAGCATATAAACTTGCATTCTCTGCTTTGCCATCAATTATCACTTTCAATTTTTATCATACTTTTTGGATTTAATTAAAATTTGAATATGAAACAATTTATGGAACAAATATCAATGAGGGAGAAGTATTTTGTGTACGAGTCGATTGAGAACTCAAAAAGAGTGAAGTTTGCGAGCAAAAAATTTGAATGAACATGTACGTTGAGGAAGCAAGGATGTCTTACGCAAGCACACTAGAAGAAAATAAAAAATAAGACTTCTATTGAGGAAGAGAAGATTACGCAGATGGAAGAGGATCATATTATGACACACAACTTGGATGTTCTCGTAGAGGTTGGGCACCAAGAGGTGCAAAACTTGCATTCTTGGAGATGTGGAGGGGCATCAAAACGAGGTTCGATGTGATGGAAATTACACAGATTAGAGGAGTATCTATGGTGGACATCAGCGATCATAATGAAGAAGTAAGAGATGAAATTAAATTGGAAAATGAAGGGTAAAATAAAGTAGAGAGTAAAATTTTCAAGGCAACGACAAAAGTTAAGAGCAAACCCTAATTTGATCCTCCTAATTATAATGGAAATTTGAATCTAGAAGAATTTATGCAGTGGATATCAGAGATCGAGAAGTATTTTGACTATGAGTTGATTGAAGACCCAGGAAGAGTGAGGATGGCAAGCACAAAATTTTAAGGACACGCGTCTTGATGGTCGTGTTGTGTGCAAAATGATAGGCAACATAGAGTCAAAGACAAAACTGAATCTTGGGAGAGTATGGCTACAAAGTTGGATGCAAAAATATGGGTAAAGACGATAAAGTAAAGAATTATACCTGCAAAGCACTTGTATGAGAATGAAACATAAAGGGTATTGTTTCAAAGGTGGGTATGTAATGCCCACCCAGAAATTTAATTTTCTATATTAATGCCAGAATATTTTGGTTATTTTCATATGATTAAGCATATGTTAGGATGATTTTACTCACCTCATATTTTCTTGTGTATGGTTAACATATATCTTTTACATTATTGTGTGGTGTGTTTATCTTACATTTTTGTATGATGTGTCTGATGTGGTAGAGGACGGAGACGTAGTTACTTGCATTGCGAGATCCACACGATTGATTATTCCCTACAATTGTTTGTTCTATACATTATGTACTTGCTCGACTTTGTGATGCAGGTTTGCAAGTACCGAGCATCAACTATCTTGAATTTTCAGGATGAGCGTGCTCTATCGCGATATCTCAATGGTAAGAGAGGGGAGATAACAGGCAGGTCCAAATCCCAACTTATGCCATTATTGTCTTGATAAAGTGGATAAGTATCTTATTTCCTATCATCCGAATTCGTGAAGGTGACATCATTCGTGAACCTTTTCCTTTTGTGCTTGGTTGTGGTTTTTTTGGATTTAGTTAGTTTTGTCGTTATGTTGTCTAGTCATGTGATTAATGTGATTTTTGTGTTAGTTGGGTGACTGATTTACTAGATTAATTATGTAATTTATAATTAAATATAATTAAATTTGGAAATATTAAATATGATGGTATTTAATTAAAATCAATTGTTAATTAAAAAGACTTAATTAAAAAGTCTAATTTTGGGAATAAAGGATTTAATTAATTATTAAATCCAAAATTGAGATTTAAAAGTATAATTAATGAATTGATATTTTATTATGAATTTGCATGTTGTTAATATGCTAAAATATTATTTGTTTTTGATTACGGTAAAAGCAGGTTTTGAAGGGGACCCCGAAACCCTATTACAAAACAAAGAAAGGAGAGACTAAAAAAGCCCTAAGAGGCTAAAATATTATTTGTTAACTAAATAATATTATGCAATTAAAATTGCACATTCTCTAATTAACATAAAAGTAAAATTTAAAGTGAAAAGTTGAGTTAATTGACTAAATTGGAAACGTGCTTGTAATTATTAATTATATATCAATTGGGGATTATGGATAATTTAATGAACTCATAATTAACTTGGCGTACGACTTAATATTAATTATATTATTTGGTCAGAAGATAGATTATATATAGATATGTTATTGTAATTGGAGTTTTGTTTTGCTTTTGTTGTGGTTAATTGTCGTTATGGGTAGAGTGATACCCTAGGAGGGATTTTGTCTTTTGGGACTTGAATTATTTTATGATTTTATCTCTTTACTCCTTGAGTTTATATTGTGGAAAATTTATAACCATTTTCATATCTCGATTGGTTCTTGTATTGTTTTTATATATCTGTTGCTTATGTTGTGCATTCTTTGAGTCTCTAATCATTATGTTATTTAACCACGAAAAGGTGACGACCACATTTGTGTTGAGTACTAATTATCTTGGTCACCTTGTTTCTACTGTTATGGTGGTTTAGTGTTCTGAATGATTATCTGGTGGTTTATGTTACTCCATGTTTGGAGATGGGCTCTTGTGATACTTTGATGTTCATTGATCTTGTGATGTGATACATGAATTTGTATTGTTTTGTTGAGATGTCCAGTATGAGATGGACAGTTTGGATACTTGTATAGGATGATATGTTATTTGTTATGCTCCAACATTTTCCTTGGTGATTATCTGAATTTATGATTTATAATAAGTCCTCATGGTTTTGGTTTTATCTTTCTTTTGGTTCTTTTGGTTGGGGCATTAGGGTAGGTTATCTAGTTGTGTAGTAGGGGGTGGCTTGCAATAAGTGTCGGGGCCCACAAGTAGTAGCCAAGATCGCTTATTGTAAGTTTTCTTAATCAAGTGATAACATAATACATAATTGGGGGGTTTAAAATGAATTAATAAGATATGGAAAGTCACCCATGCTTGAGCGCTTGTATATGTTAGGAATATAAGACCATTAATAGAGAAAATTTGGTGCTTATTACCGTGCTGTATGGTGTATGTATTTTACTGATTGTATATATATTATTGTATGTATATGTTACTGATTATGTATTGTTGTGTGTTGCAGAGGAGAAGACGATGCCGTTGTGATTGATCTCTTTCCTCTCAACACACGATTCATTAAATATCATTCAATAGGCATGTCTAGGTAGAGACATGACTCTACGTGGTTGAAGCCACGTAGGGCCATGTCTATACAGATACATGCCTTATCATGCAACGTTATATATTATCGGCCAAATATATTAAAACATGAGTTACCCTTAACTATAGTTTGATAGTTAACGTAACATATTCATATGTTACGTTAACTATCAAATGATAGTTACATAACAATAACCTTGCCAATATCGACCAAGTCGATCGCTTATCTTATATTAATGCCGCTCGATAGATTAGCCCGCTGTCGATTTATATAATAATAATGTTATTTTATATATATATATATATAACTTATTTGATTATACCAATCAAATCGATGCTATTGTTTTAACAGTATAGGCTAAGATGGAGGATGAGATGATGTTTGGCGCCCTGCGATGTATGGTTCTAACATAGTAATGGCTTCGTCTGGTTGAGGAGTCATTGATACCGTATATTGTCACTGAAGTACCGGGTCCAGAGAAACTACCAGGACTAGACTTAAGGTTTAGACGTATATGATGACACTTTCCTATAAATAGTCTAGGTTTCCTACATGTGTCGGTTACCCTTGAGTTAGAGAGCTATCAGGATCCCCTTGCTTAGTTGTCACTGCCTTCTTGGCTTCTGGTATCCGAGTGGGGTCTGTTGTTATCTCCTCAGCATGGTGGGAGTGGACCTTTGGTTCCACGAGGTCGGATGATAGTGATTCTTATTACCATTGAGATTCGATGATCGTGACTTTTGCTTGGATGATCCTTGTTGCATTTGTGCCTTCTTGTTCTTCATTGTTGGAGACTTTATCTTATCTTTCTTATCTTGTATTTTGTATCATTGTATCAGTTGTGATGTTCTTGGATTATTACATTGTACTTCTTACTTGGTTTTAGTACATACCTTGCAACTTATGCATTTGATGTTGGTTCATTATGATATCAGTTGTATCTAGGTTTCATTTATGAGATGATGTTATTGTTATTCATTTGCATTATATGAAGATATTATATTGTTTAATTGGTTTTAGTAGATTAGTTAACTTACGTAATTCTACGTCATGGAACTCTCGGGATTTGTAATATGTAAATGAGTTGCATTGATGGGTATGTATTGTGTTATGTTATAATTGCTTCCGCATTGTTATTCATTTTCAATTGTAACTCATTAAAAAATTGCTCTACAAACTTAGTAACATGTTTAAGGTTAATCTCTCTTGGGTTCCCTGGCGGGGCATTACATGGGGCACCAAGAGGTGCAAACCCGATGGTTATGGAGATGTTGAGAGTCATCGCAACTAGATTCGATGCGATAAAAATGATAGAAAGTAGAATGGGAATGGTAGACATCGGTGATTATTATGACGGAGAAGTAACAACTCAAATCAACTTGGAAGATGAAGGCAAAAATGAAGTAGGGAGCAGATTTTAGAGGCGATGGCAAAAGTTAGGAGCAAACCACGATTTGATCATGCTAAGAACAACGGAAATTTGAAGCCGATATCAGATGGAGAATTATTTTGATTATGAGTCAATTGAAGACCCAAAAACAATGAAGTTTGCAATCACAAAATTGAAGAGACATGCATCTTAATGTTGGGATCATGTAAAAACAAATATGGAAGGTTCAAGCAAAGACAAAATCAAAACATAGGAGAGGATGATTAAAAAGTGGAAGGAAAAATGCATGCATGCAAATTACCAAACACATTGGCTCAAAAAGTTACAAAATTTGAAGCAAAAATGAATGATCCTGCAAGTGTATATGGAGGGGTTTTGTAAATTAAACTCTTGGCAAGGCATGCAAAAGACAATAAGGAGAAAGTGTCAATATATATGAATGGGCGTATCAATATGCATTGAAGACAAAAGAGAAAATTTCAAGGAGACAACAAAACTGATGTCAAGGCAGAGCTCAATTCTCATATCAAAGCGGACACTCCAAGAGTGGATAAGGTTATCAGAGTGAGCAAGAGGAAGTAAGCAAATCTCATGCAAACAGGCTAGAAGGCAAGGGAAAAGGAGTGTTCCTACTCGAGTGGAAGAGCTCGTCATTTAGAAGAGGTAGAGGAGGAAACAGAATGAGCTCAACCGTGAAGTTTATTCGGAACAAAGTGGAACGCGAGATTTCAAAATGGTATTCACAAATATGAGATTATGTGTGATGTGTTGCCAATAGATACATGCCATTTTCTTTAGCAAAACCCGTAGAAATTTGATAGACAAGTTGTTCATAATGGATAATTGAATACATACATGATATATAAAGAAGTAAATGAGTGACTTTGAATTCGTTGAAAAATAGGGAGGAAGAAAATGAAGATAAATCGAAGTTGTGTTTGATTTTTTGAAAGACTTTTAGGAAAGAGTTAGGGAAGGAGAAGGAACTCTTTACGATTAAACTCTAAGGCTTGCCAAAATTGAGGCAATGAAGCGAGATAAAGAAGATTACAGTGCAACCATGCGTAAGATCCCTTTCGAGGATGGGAATGTAGTGGACAACACAACTGAGAGTAAAATACAAATTTCGACAGTGTCAAAGAAAGAGGCGATGTTTAATTTTTTTGAGTTTTGTAACGGTAACGAGGATGTGGATATGCATACACATGATGGAGTAAAAGAGTGTGAAGAAGAAAAGGAAGGGAAGGGGAGCGAGGTAAAAGTTAATTGTAATGAAGATATTGTTGATTTAAATATCACTGGTATAGTGAAAGGTAAATAAGATTGTAAATTGTGAAATGGTGAATATAGTTAAAATGGAAACCTTGAATTTACATGAAATAGATTATTTCAATGTGTGTATGGATAAATTGAAATAGGATAAATTATTTTTGTCAAGGTTAGGCAACGATGGTGATTAGTTCAAGAGAGGAGGAAGGAATGACAATGAAAAATGAGACTTCTATTGAGGAAGAGGAGAATACGCAGATGGAAGAGGATCACTAGATGACACACAGAGGACGTTGTCGTAGAGGTTGGGCACCAAGAGTTGCAGACCTTGCATTCTTGGAGATGTGGAGGGGCATCACAACGAGGTTCGATGTGATGTAAATAACACGAATTAGAGGAGTACCTATGGTGGACATTGTTATGCCCTGCATACCCGCCCCTACATTTTGTGTGCAAAATGTTGGGTCCCCCTATTTGGCTTTGGCTCTTGCCTTTTCTTTTGTTTTCTTTGTTTTCTTCTCTGGGATTTCCCTCCCGTGAGGTTTGTTTTTTTTCTGCTTTCGTCTTTCGTGTCTCCGAGACCCGGTCCCGGAGTGTGTTGTTTTTTTCAGAGCCGGATTTCAGACTCTGGGATTCTCCGCCGTGATGCCTTCTCCTCGCGAGAAGATATGGTTGTGTGGAATCTGCGGGCCCGGAGTCCGGAGGTTTGCCTGTTCCGGAGTTTGCGGGGGAAGATGTAACTCGCTTTTACCTTGGGTATAAATAGAAATTACAAGACACTTTTATAGTTACCGCGATTAAAAACACTTGTGCACTCAGAGTGATTCTTAGGCTACTAAACTGTGATTACTCTGTGCTTTAGTGGGTTGTTGCCAGTTGATTCGAGGTACCTATTTGTGGTCATTTGAAGGTAGAACTTGTTATGGGAGTGCTCCCGGTGTGCTCTTTCCCTGCTCTTCTTTGGATTTCAGGTAGGTTCTCTGGTTTCTTGTTGTTTCTGTGTTTTTCTTGTGGTTCCCTTTTGTTCTTTGGTCTTCGTTTGTTCTGCTGGTTGTCCGTTTCGTGTTTTGTTTTCGGTTCGCCTCCCGTTGGTGGGTTGGCTCTGCGAGAGGGTTGTCCGCCCTCTGTGCGATTGTAGATTAATGTTTATAATGTATACTGTCTTAGTTTGTCTCGTGTATATATGTGTATAGTTGTATAAATTTTTAAAGGCTTGTAAATGCTGTATATCTTGTGTATATGTGTTTCGGCCCTCATCCCTCTATATTTTTATGTATGTATATATCTTGTATATCCTTTTGAGCTCGCGAGTTCTGCGCGCTCTGTTATGCATTTTCACCGATGAGACCGAGATCGTCGAGACGGAGTCACCACGGTTCGAACACGACACCTCGCTGGTCCGAGCCATGGCAACTTTCTCTCTCCCCCGTCTCGTCACCTTAATGGAGGGATTAACTTCCCACGAGTTGGCATTCAAACTTGATGACATGTAACTGATTGAATGTTTGATAATGTTAAGTTGAAGATGATGCAAAACATTAAATCAGTTAATGGTTTGTATTGTCATTGATGTCAACTTGATATCATCTGTATGGTCATATACATA
>MU224647.1:526543-573830 GCA_018584345.1 Thuja plicata | reverse complement strand
AACACTTTGATTGCTGAAATATTTGTTGATGACATCATATTTGGAGGAAATGATATGCTATGCAAATCATTCGCTGATGAAATGAGCAAAGAATTTGAGATGTCTATGTTTGGAGAGATTAAGTTCTTTCTTGGTCTACAGATCATTCAACAAAGTGAAGGTATTTTCATTACGCAGTCCAAATACATTAAAGAAGTCTTGAAAATATTCAAGATGGAAGCTTCCAAACCTGTTGGAACCGATGGTTACTGGATGTAAATTAACAAAGGAAGACAAGACAACAGAGGTAAATCAGACTCTATACAGATCAATGATAGGAAAACTCATGTATGTTGTACACACTAGACCAAATATTACACATGTAGTAGGGATTGTTGCTAGATTTTCTGCTAACCGCAGAGAATCACATATAACTGCTATGAAAACAATTCTAAGATATCTGAAGAATATAGAGGAATTTGGCTTATGGTATAGAAGAGAAGACAAATTTGAACTGAAAGTGTTTACCGACGCTGATTAGGCTAGAAATCTTGATGACCGAAAGAGCACAACTGGAGGAGCATTCTTTATGGGTGACAAACTTGTCACATGGATTAGCAAGAAACAAGGATACATTTCTTAGTCTACTGCAGAAGAAGAATATGTTGCTGCTGCTACAAACTGCTCAAATATTGCATAGATCAAAAATAGTTGCTGGAAGGTATGCATATGAAGATCATAGAACCAGTAATTATCTATTGTGATACCACCAGTGTAATAAATATTTCCAAGAATCCAGTCATGCATGCAAAGACTAAACACATTGCCATCAAGTATCACTATTTAAGAGAACAAGTTCAAGAGAAAGAGGTCATACTTGAATAGGTGCAATCAAAAGAACAATTGGCTGATATCTTCACCAAGCCATTGCCCAAAGATACATTTGAGTACTTGAGAAAAAGACTAGGGGTCAAACCCATGTCTACCAGTCAGTAAAAGGACTGGAGGCTGCATCAGCCATATATTATCAGCATATCATTCATGATTGATGCAAGCAGAAAATGAACTTCAAAGCTACATCTATATACAAAAAGGTATATATCAGAACTAGAATATATTGTTATATTGATGATGGATAAGAGAAATTCAAGGAATATATTATGGATAGAAGAAATTGTTTGACAAAATGTCAGATATTTGACAAATATTTGTTTGGCATTGTTGTCAAAGGGAGAGAATGTATCCATATTATCATCATAAACTATTCATTACCAGATTACTCCAAACAGGGAGAAATCATATCCATAAGGAGAGAATCTGTATAAAAGTTGAAAATAAAAGATAGTGACATCAAGAAGCAGAAAAGTCAAAAGAGAGAAATTGACACAAACAAATGACAACACATCAAAAGAAGAAACAAAGAAAGCCGCAAGAATCAAATCTAAGCTAACACAGAGCTTACCGACGGTCAGACATTTTTATCAGTTATCAAAACAAACTGTTTGGT
Organism: Thuja plicata; assembly: GCA_018584345.1. Lineage (NCBI taxonomy): Eukaryota > Viridiplantae > Streptophyta > Pinopsida > Cupressales > Cupressaceae > Thuja > Thuja plicata. Next base: position 572,344 of record MU224647.1, on the reverse strand, counting down.
AATTTAATGAATCTCAACAATTGTATTTCATGTTGTATTAGAAATAGTATAGTGTGATAATATAACATGTTCCCATCAATGCCAAAGGGAGAGATTGATGACATGTAACTGATTGAATGTTTGATAATGTTAAGTTGAAGATGATGCAAAATATTAAATCAGTTAATAGTTTGTATTGTCATTGATGTCAACTTGATATCATCTGTATGGTCATATACATAATGCCAAAGACTTCAGAGAATTAATGGAACAATGATTATGCTTTCAGCAATGCATAAAAGTCAAGTATTCACTAAGTGACAGACTACACCAACAGAGTGCACACCATCAGTAAAGACAGATAAAGTCAATGATGCCCGACAAACATAAGACAATGTTGCCCGACGAAGCAGAATCATAGGATGCCCGACGAGCTGAAAATAGAGTTGGCTGACGAGTAAGATCCAATGATGCGTGAGGAACAGAGATCCTGAAGCTGACTGAAGATTACACCAACGGAACTGGCAGTTGTCACCGGCGACGAACTGCAGAATTGACCGACAGAACAGAGAGATCAGAAAATGAAAAAATATCTAGTTGGCAAAGCTTAAGGATAGACTTAACTGTTTGTTTTATTTGTTTTATTCAAACACAGTTAAAGCAATTGATTTATACAATTGACAAGAAGATAACTAAGAGATAAATCAGGAGTTAAAGCCGTAAATCAAATTGGCTGGATTTTTTTTCACGCCAAGAATCAAGAATACAAAATTAAGGAATATCATGTCTATATAAGAGACAAGCATAATTCATTTTCGTAAGCACTCAGATACACGGGGGAGTGAATTAAAAGAAGATGCTGAAGAGAAACTGGTGAAGGATAAACTTCATACAGTCCTGATCAATCAAGCTAAGGGAGAGCTAAAGAATTCTGTAGACACCGACGAACAGAGAAATACATCACAGAGCAGAAAGTGTGAAGCACAAAGGAATTGAATTGATACATTGATCAGAGAGGTATTGTACGTAAATAGATCTGAATATCTGCAATTCAAAGTTGCATTAGAAACAGGTCATTATGTTTTAGTTTAACCATTGAAGCATTAAGTCTCTTAACAGAGCAAGACTTAACCATCTTCTATAATTGAGGTATATCTTAACAGATTACCAAAAAAGGTTGATTCATGATAGTAGCAGCGGTCTTACCTAAAGCCTATTGACAGTCTAAGAAGGAGGCTGATTCAAGGATGGTAGTAAGATTAGCATAAAGCTTTTTGATAGTCTAAAGGCTGATTCAAGGATGGTAGCGTAGATGCTAGATACTAAGTGACAACCTATGTATAAAAATCCTTTAACAAGGTCGCACTTAACCGTGTGTTTGTAACCTTTAATAGGGTTGGCTCCTAACAGGGCTCACTTCAGAAGAGTGAAAATTTGGGGTTCTAGTCCCAGTGGTTTTTTCCCTTAACAGGGTTTCCACGTTAAAATCCTTGTGTTATATGTGTATGGTTTAATACTTTATTGTTTTACATTTCACATATGCATTTCTGGATTGATTGGTATACTCTACATATTTACTGAGTATCGGTAAAAGAGTTTTACTGCTTATCGGTAATCAAGGAGAATAAGGACAGACAAGGTAAACCGACAGACAATTAATTATTTCAAGTATTTCAAGGCATACATCTTGTAGGGACTTAATAATCTGAGGTGTATTAATTGGTGGATTAAAGTTTAAAGGATAAATTTTTGAGGCCACTTATTCACCCCCCTCTCAGTTATTACTAACAAAACTATGTGCCATTTGGCATTTATTTTACCCTATGTTGGCCCACTTGTTGCCATTAATGCCTTTATGCCGCCTGCCACCTGACCACATGCCAACCCACATCAGCCGAATACGGTTTCTTACTTGTCACATCGGCATGACAATGACTAAATTATCCGGGCTCTGGGTCTCAAGCAATTCCTTGTCTTGTGTTTCCCCTTGTCATTTGGTTTGATTTCCCCCAGAGTCCTATTCACGTCTATTACAAGTATTCCAGGACTTTTTGATGTATGCTAACACTTGTTGAATAGGTGCAGGGTGGTGATGATTTCCCCAGAGTTCTAATATTCTTTATATATATCACGTCCTAATGGTTCTCCGATCTTGCAGGTTGCGGACAAGTTGATCGAAGATGTCTGAAGTGATCACCCCTCCTTCCAGCCCTGAGTTGCCTACCACGTCCACCCGAGCGGCCACCAAAACTAAGGCTGAAAGGTTGTTGGCAAAGCTGCCCTTGACCTCCAAATATCCCAAGGATGGTGCCCTTGTGGGATCAAAGATAGAGTCCAGAGTTCAAGAGATAACGGACACTGGACCCAGACCTTGGGCGTAAATGCAAGGCTTGATTCAAGCCATTTCCAAACTGAAGGTCACTGGAGACAATCTGGCCACTCAGATTGCCACCTCCGGTATCATCAAGGCGGCAGACTTTCCTTGTTTGGTGTAATCACCGTAGTTAATACTCTAACTGGCAACATTGTACAATGCACCAACTCGGACCGTCCTACTCCCGGATCCCTGACCACTACAGTACCCAGCAACCATCATCACCCTGGATGCAACAACTTTCGCCTCGGGGCTAGGGATCCCACAGTTTAATGGATCCATTGTCTGTAATCGACTCCAGACATTGCAGGAGTTTGAGGGTGCTGAAATTATTTCCCGACAACATATCAACAGCCACTGGCTCAAAATCCCAAAGAGGGATTACAAGAGGATGAAATTGGAAATTCCTCGCGGGGAGTTCAGAGAGCCCATTCAGGCGAGCATTGTATTTTTATGCAAGATCTTCAGATTGCCTCATGCCTGGGATTTCTCGGCATGGATGTATTACTTTCTGTACTGCATCACCACTCGCAGTCAGATTTCAACTAGGCGGCCCTCATATCCAATCACGTAGACAAGCACCTGAAGAGCGTTGTCCAGAATTCGAAGTTCTATATGACATCATACGTGCTATGGGCACTAGCACAACAAAGACCAGCTTTTCCAGGTTTGGGAACAGTTGGGGAGCTTAGAAACGGGCCGGGCCAAATGACACCATGGGATCATTATCCCCAAGTGAAATGGGAACCCAGTTTCTCAAATTTCTTCCAGGTAAATGATGCTTTCGTTTACCACAACATTCTAACACTTACTCGAGATTTCGTGTACCGAATATCACAAGCGGCGATGACTCTGGTCAGCACCTACGGTCGCTATTTTATCCAATTCCAACATCACACCTACATTCGGGTGACCAGCTTCAATGGGAAGCCCCATCTTCTTCCCTGGTATTGCGGAGATAGAATTATTTTTTTAGAGTTCTGCTGGCAGCTGATGGATCTGCACGCCTTCTTTACATTAAAGAAGGTCATCAACCTCCCATTCCCATTCTCATGTGGGAATTATACATATAGCCTCACCGCATCTTGGGAGGTGGACAGTGAATTGAAAAACCTGGGGCTGGTGGAATTCCACCACGCCCGGCCTGACAGCATTCACGAATGAGCAAAGGGCTCATGAAAGCACTTGACCTTCAGACTTTCCCGAAGGGCTTTTCAGATGATGGACCGCTGGAGGACCCAACATACAAGGGGCAAGGGCTGGACAACTTAGATCACCCTCCGGTGGACTGGGCCACCCCTGAGGACCTAACAATTGAAGGGGTATTTCACCCCATTATAGAGGCAAGTCACCAATATTTTGCCCGGGCGTGTCCCAAGAGCACCCGGAAGAAACCAACGGTCAAAAGGGCCGCCCCCTCTTTAGCTAGTGCCGGACCTTCTTCATCTTCCGTGGCCGTTGAACCCAACACAAGAAAAGGAAAAGAGAAAGAGGGAACCCCAGCCAAAGTGCCTCCACAAGTCCCCACCCTTCTAATGGCTCAGTTACATCAACAAATGGAGTCGACAAGGCTGGCCAGCCAACAAATAAGTACGCAGGTATCTTTCGGCCTCCTTGTAGCTCCAATGGCATCTGCTCGCCTGGCGGGATCCCCGTCGTTGGTAGAAATGATGAGAAGACAGACTTCACGGAGGCAGAGTCTACTAGTATTCTAGACACCGGGGTTTCGCTGATGAGAAATAAGAAGGTGACCCCTACACCAAGTGCAGTCGCCAGTCCGAGTATGCTAGTTGTGCCCCTGGTGGATGTCAGTTCGGACTCCCCCGAACTAGAAGATATTTCAGACTCCTCGCCCCCGCATAATTATTTTGACGACACTTTCTCGACGGAGGAGCTCATTGAACTCCAACAAGGTATAGGTCATGCAGTGGAAGAGATTACAACTCAGGATAAAGAAGAGGCCCCCATATAAAATGAAATCTTGGAAGAGAAGGATACATCAGAGCAAGAGGCCCGGGAAGAAGTACAAACGGGGCCCGAACATGAGAAGATACCAGTCTAGGAGACCGAAAACACACCAAGACAACCCACAGATGAGTAACCGATGGTCGGGGAACCCGGACCCACGGGATCAACCATACCCTCGACCATCATGCTCCAAACGCCTTAGGTTACTTCGGGTGATCAAGTGCCCCGGAGCACATTTGGTGATGTAGTAATGGCGGTCGCCTTGTTAAATTTTGGCCAGAGACCTCACCCACCTCCAGAGGATGCTCTGGTGGAGGAGAATGTTCCAACAGATGAGGTTGATAAGGCCCAAGAATAGCAGCAACAGATCAATCAAGAAGTCCTGGACAATGAAAATGTAGAATCAGCTAACACCGGGAAGGACGAGGTCCCTGAAAATACAGACAATCTTGAGACCGGAGAAAAGGTTCCAGATAGTACAACAGAAGACGCCAGCATGGTGGAAAATATTGAAGGTTCTGGAGAACAAGAAAAAGAACAAGAACAAGAGAAGGAACCATAACAAGAGCGGGAGAAAGAGCCCGAAGACAACGTATATTCTGAGAATGTGCCGCCATATTCTGAAAGGAATCCTAATGAATAGGTTTTAACGATGAAGCCGCCTCAGCCACCCCAATGGCTGGTTGAATCAAGGAAAAGGAAGGCCTCGACGGTGACATCAGGCACTACACTCTCATTGGCTAAAATGATGGCCAAGAATGCAGAGGCTAAAAGGCCGAAGAAAGCACGGAAAGTCCATACTCTCCGGACTGGTCCAACAGGTAGTGCAGTTGCAATTATCAGAACACCCCCACCAGGTGCAGATAGAGTGGCTGTAAGGCCCGATGACTATAACATAATGGAAGTGGCACTGGGGGGAGAGACAAGCAAGGTGAATTGGACTTGCTAAGAGAGGCCACAAAAGCAATAGAGGCTAGATACGTCAAGCAGGGCCAAAAGCTGAAGGAGGAAAGAGAGATAAATGCTAATCTCCTCGCGCTTCTGGCAGAACTTACACAGCCTTTGGCCGAGGTCCAGCCCAGAACCCCTTCCTCTAGATTGCCACTTGCGTAGGGCGATGTGGATTCTCTATGAATCATGAAGAAGAAGGAACAAGCTGTGGATGGGTGGGCCACTGAGCAAGTGACCTCCATGAGACAATTTCTGGCGTTGTCCCTCCCGGACCTTTATCGGGTTGACTCTCTTCTTAGCCAGGCAAAGGGCTCCGCTCTCGTATGGGAGCAAGATTTAGAAAAGTATGAAAAATGGAAGGCCGGGCTGGAAGAAATCCGCAACATAGGAGAAGAAGTCACTACAGAGGCAGGGATTTTGGGAGACAAATCATATGATTCCCTCCAGGCCCAGTACTCCAGACTTGTCCTTAGGGGTGAGGTATGCAAGGAGCTGGTTAAGGCCTTGAAAGAGAAAGTGACAACGACCCAATACCCCTTGGGTTTGTTTCAAGCATTCATGGCTGGAGTATCGCAAGTGGATCCCTTCACCACCGGAACGTGTACCCCAGAGGACTACGTCCTCAGCAAGTTCGATGAGCGGATGAAGTCCTTGTATCCGCCTGCCGGAGATTTTGACTAGGGCAGGTTATCCAGATTGTCCAAGACAATGATTCGATCACATGATGCCATCAAGATGGTGGATGAATTTTGGAGCGGGGCCAAAGATGTTCAGGAAGCATTGGAGGCTGTCTGCAGTTGGTGGGACAACATCAGAGATGTAGATGAAGAAAGCATAGGCCAAGTGTTGGAGGCTTGGGAAAAATCATAAAGGAACAATAAAGTTCTCTGGAGTCCGGGGAATCTCACCAACCATGTATCGGTTGTATTCATTCATTCTTTCAGAATGCAAGTTCCCGGATCTTGGAATTCCAGATCCCACACTTTTGTATTCTTTGAGTGATCCGTGTCCTGGTACCCAAGGCCGACCGATCACTCTCAAGGCAGATAATAAAGCTTCTCAGAAGTTAGGTAACCGCAACAAGGCACGTCGGCTTGACAAGAGGTTTCTGGCAGATGGTCTTCCCAAGGCACCGCTTCAACGTTACACCGGGCGCATCGGAGACAGGGCGCCACTTTCCCATTTATGAGGCATGTAGCCTCGGTCCTCAGGGGATCGAATTTCTTCTCTTCTCCTACCGGCTTTCCCTTTGAGGCCGATTCTTCCACTCCTCTCTTCTTGTCTTATTCTTCTGACATGTCAGACCTTTTCCGTCTCGAGGTCTTTTGTCACGTGGCACAGGTAGTACCGGCCACTGGAAAATAGTATTATATTGTAAAGTGTAAAACAAGTTAGGCTAAGTTTTAGGTCAAATCTTGTGTATAAATAATAAGTCCGACCTCATTCCAAGGGCCGGTGAAATTGATGATTTTGCAGTCCATAGTTAATGACATTTTAGTTTTCTCAGTTCTTAGTTGCAGAGCTCAATGCTCCTTAGTTGTTAAGTGTTCTCAGTAGATAGATGCTCCCTTGGAGCCACCATTGTAATACGCACCAGTGCTTGCTGGAAGATATGTTAATGAAGAAGGAAGGATTATATCAATGACGTTAGCATTCTTATCTCTGGTTAACGATATTTTATGCTTTGTGTTCTTTATGTCCTCTACTTCGATGCTTTAAGTAGATTAACGACCTCCTTTTTCTTTGCTATTGACTAAATATGAGCTGATGGTTATGTATTTATTTAGTATTTAGTGTAGTGTGTTAGAGCATTGTTGATGTTTTGAATGTTTAGTATAACTATAGGTAGACGAAATATTTCTAACTCTGCAGTATCTTTTGAAGTTTATTTGTTAAGTGAATGTGCGCTTGCAGGAAACCCCGCTTACTTGAATCCTCGGAGAAGACGAGTTAAGATAACCAGCTATCCCCCTTAAACAAAATAGTCACATTTCCCAACTGAGCCCCTACATTGTCAAGACCCGACTCTCACGTGCTTGGAGGCCCAGGGAATTTCATTTCCCCGGACAACCTTTACAGGCGAAGTTGGCCTGTACTTCGGTACCCGATGACCACTTACCTCTGTTGGCAAACCCAGTCACAAATTCCCGTCAATAGACATCAGCGATGATAATGAAGAAGTAGGAGCCGAAATTAAATTGGAAAATAAAGGGTAAAATGAAGCAAAGAGTAAACTTTTCAAGGCAGTGGCAAAAGTTGGGAGCAAACCGCGATTTGATCCTCCTAAATATAATGGAAATTTGAATCCAGAAGAATTGATACAGTGGATCTCAGAGATGAAGAATTTTTTTGAATATGAGTCGATGGAAGACCCAGGAAGAGTAAGGATGGAAAGCAAAAAATTTTAAGGACATGCATCTTGATGGTCGTGTTGTGTGCAAAATGATAGGCAACGAGTCAAAGAAATCTTGTGAGAGTATGACTACAAAGTTGGATGCAAAAATGTGGGTAAAGACTATAGAGAAAAGACTTGTAACTGGAGAGAACTTGAATGAGAATGACACATAGAGGGCATTTTTCAAAGGTGGGGCACTAAGAGGTGCAAACCCGATAGTTATGGATATGTTGAGAGTCATCACAACTAGGTTTGATGTGATGAAAATGATAGAAAGTAGAGTGGGAATGGTGGACATCAGTGATTATTATGACAGAGAAGTAACACCCCAAATCAACTTGGAAGATGAAGGCAAAAATGAAGCAGGGAATAGATTTTGAAGGCGATGGAAAAAGGTAGGAGAAAACCATGATTTGATCCTGCTAAGCACAACAAAAATTTGAATCCGATATCAGATGGAGAATTATTTTGACTGTGAGTTAACTGACAACCCAAAAACAATGACATTTGCAATCACAAAATTGAAGGGACATGCATCCTAATGGTGGGATCTTGCAGAAACCAATATCAAAGGTTCAGGAAAATACAAAATCAAAACATTGGAGAGGATGATTAAAAAGTGGAAGGAAAAATGCATTCCTGTAGACTGCCAAACATATTGGCTATAAAATTTGCAAAACTTGAAGAAAGAGAGAAGATACTGCAAGTGTACATAGAAGAGTTTTGTAAATTAAACTCTTGGCAAAGCATGCAGAAGACAATAAGGAGAAAGTGTCTAGATATACGAATGGGTGTATCAATATGCATTGAGGCAGAAGAGAAAATTTCAAGGAGACAACAAACACATCTCAAGGAAGAGCTAGATTCTCATGTCGAAGCGGACACTCCAAGAGTGGATAGTTATGGAGATGTTGAGAGTCATCACAACTAGGTTTGATGTGATGAAAATGACAGAAAGTAGAGGAGTGGGAATGGTGGACATCTGTGATTATTATGACCAAGAAGTAACACCCTAAATCGACTCGAAAGATGAAGGAAAAAATAAAGCAGGGAACAAAATTTGAAGGCGATGGCAAAAGTTAGGAGAAGACCACAATTTGATCCTGCGAAGCACAACAAAAATTTGAATCCTATATCAGATAGAGAATTGTTTTGACTGTGAGTCAGTTGGCGACCCAAAAAAAATAAAGTTTGCAATTACAAAATTCAAGGGACATGCATCTCAATGGTGGGATCATGCAGAAACCAATATGGAAGGTTCAGGCAAAGACAAAATCAAAACACAGGAGAGGATGATTAAAAAGTCGAAGGAAAATGCATGCCTGTAGATTACCAAATACATTGGCTACAAATTTGAAGCAAAGACAGAAGATCTTGCAAGTATACACAGAGGGGTTATGTAAATTAAACTCTTGGCAATGTATGTGAAAGATAATAAGGAGAAAGTGTCAAGATATATGAATGGGCGTATCAATATGTATTGAAGGTAGAGGAGAAAATTTCAAGGAGAGAAAAAACCACATCTCAAGGCAGAGCTAGATTCTCATGTCCAACCGGACACTCCAAGAGCGGATAAAGTTATCAGAGTGAGCAAGAGGAAGTAAGCACATCTCATGGAAACACGCTAGAAGGCAGGGGAAAAGGAGTGTTCTTACTCGAGTGGAAGAGCCTATCATTTGGAAGAGGTAGAGGAGGGAACAAAATGAGCTCAACCGTGAAGATTATTTAGAACAAAGTGGAATGTGAGATTTCAAAATGGTATTCACAAATATGAGATTATGTGTGATGTATTGCCACTAGATACATGCAATTTTCTTTAGCAAAACCCATGGGAATTCGATAGACAAGTTGTTCATAATGGATAATTGAATACATACATGATATAGAAAGAAGTAAATGAGTGACTTTGAATTTGTTGAAAAATAGGGAGGAAGAAAATTAAGATAAATCGAAGTTGCGTTTGATTTTTTGAAAGATATTTAGGAAAGAGTTGGGGAAGGAGAAGGAACACTTTACGATTAAACTCCAAAGCTTGCGAAAGTTGAGGCAGTGAAGCGAGAAAATAAGATGAAAGTGCAACCATGCCTAAGAGCCCTTTGGAGGATGGGAATGTATTGGACAAAGCAATTGAGTAAAATATAGATTTGGACAGTGCCAAAGAAAGTGGCCATGTTTTATTTTTTTGAGTTTTTTAATGGTGATTAGTCCATGAGAGGAGGAAGGAATGAAGGGAAGATTTTGCGAAAGACAATGGAGTTGTTCCCACCAGATGCTCAAAATGGAGTAGATGGAAGTGCTTTAAGTGTTGGAGTTCATTGCAAGTTGATTTCAAATTTAAAAAGTGATTAAAGAATTGACTCCATTTTGTGAGCCATGTCACAAAAAATTTCCCACTTGCATGTATTTGATGTAGGAGCATCCCAGTGAATGGGGGATTTGCATAAAAAAAAAAACTATCAATTTAAATTTTGTGTCTTTGCTAAAGTCTTTTCCTTACAAACCATAATTATATGGTAGTCCATTGTCTACTCGGGGGTATGGCTAGAGTCCATGAGGCTTCATGATGCCATTAAGGTTGGGAGGAGAGCATGCCCTTTTGTTGTTCTTTGCCATTGGAAAATCCCTATATTAGTCATTTCAAAGCTTGAGTCTTGCTACAGACATGAAGTTATGAGGCCCTTTTATTCATTCAATCAAAGAAACTTTGATTTTCTATTTATTTTCAATTGAGTTTGGAGACTATTTATTTTCGATTGAGTTTGACAAACTTTGATTTTCAATTGAGTTTGGTCAAATTTCATTTTCTATTGAGTTTTAGTGCAATTCGATTAACTTTGAGATTTATTTGAGTTTGGCAATTTTTTAGTTTCGATTGAGTTTTGCAAACTTCTATCTCTGGTTGACTTTCAAAAAAATTTATTTTCAACTGAGTTGGTGAGAATTGATTTTCTATTGAGTTTCAATTAATTGGGGGTGAATTTTGATTTTCAATTCACTTTCAATTTAATATGATAGATAATATTATACAATAAAATAACGTACATGTTACCATCTAAATTATTGGAGACTATGTTGATCTGATTTCATATTCATGTTATACACCTTATCATCAAACTTTCATTTTAAATGAGTTTAGCAAACTTTTATTCTCGACTTAATTCAACAAAATTTTCTTTTTTATTGAGTTTGGCGACCATTTATTTTAAATTGAGTTTGGTTGACTTTGATTTTTATTGGTATTTGGTTGACTTTGACAAACTTCTATTTTTCGTTGAGTTTCATTTCAATTTGGAGGATGTTAAGTTTTAATCGATTTGCAATTAAGTTGGTGAATGTCGATTGTTTGGAGTTTTGTGAACTTTGAGTTTCATTTGAGTTTGTTGAAATGTTATCTTCATTTGAGTTTTGATTGATTTAGACTTGAATCAATGAATTTAGATTTTAAATTGAGTCTAGTCAAATTTGAGTTTCGATTGACTTTGGTGAACGAGTGTAAAGAGAAGAGAAATGAAGCAGAAAGATGTAAATGTTAATTGTAATGAAGATAATGTTGTTTTCATTTCATGAATATGGTGAGATGAAAAGAACATTAGACAATTACAAATTGTTGAATGACAATATAGATTAAATGCAAGATGTTAATTTACATGAAATCAATGGTTGATTTAGACATATGAGCATATAAACTTGCATTTTGTGGTTTGCGAGCAATTATCACTTTCAAATTTTCTCGTACTCTTTGGATTTAATTAAAATTTGAATACGAAACAATTTATGGAATGGATATCAATGAGGGAGAAGTATTTTGTCTACGAGTCAATTGAGAACTCAAAAAGAGTGAAGTTTGCGAGAAAAATTTAAACGAACATGCACGTTTAGGAAGCAAGGATGTCTTACGCAAGCACAGTAGAAGACAAATGAAAATGAGACTTCTATTGAGGAAGAGGAGATAACGCAAATGGAAGATGGTCACTAGATGACACAAAGAGGACGTTGTCGTAGAGGTTGGGCACCAAGATGTGCAGACCTTGCATTCTGTGAGATGTGGAGGGGCATCACAATGAGGTTCAATGTGATGGAAATGATACGAATTAGAGGATTACCTATGGTGGACAACAACAATGATAATGAAGAAGTAAGAACTGAAATTAAATTGGAAAATGAAGGGTAAAATGAAGCAGAGAGTAAAACTTTCAAGGCAACGACAAAAGTTAGGAGCAAATCCCGATCTAATCATCCTAATTATAATGGAAATTTGAATCCAGAAGAATTGATATAGTGGATATCAGAGATGGAGAATTATTTAGACTATGAGTTGATTAAAGACCCAAGAAGAGTGAGCATGACAAGCACAAAATTTTAAGGACATGCGTCTTGATGGTCGTGTCGATTGCAAAATGATAGGCAACGTAGAGTCAAAGACGAAACCAAATCGTGGCAGAGTATGGCTACAAAGTTGGATGCAAAAATGTGGGTAAAGATGATAGAGAAAAGACTTGTACCTACAGAGAACTTACATTGGAATGACACATAGAGGACATTGTTTCAAATGTGGGGCACCGAGAGGTGCGATCCCGATGTCATCACAACTAGGTTCGATGAGATGAAAATGACAGAAACTAGAGGAGTGGGAATGCTGGACATCAGTGACTATTATGACGAAGAAATAATACCCCAAAACAACTTGGAAGATGAAGGCAAAAATTAAGAAGGGAGAAAATTTTGAAGGCGATTGCAAAAGTTGGGAGCAAACCAAAATTTGATCCTGCTAAGCACAAGAGAAATTTGAATCCGATATCAAATGGAGAATTAGTTCGACTGTGAATCAATTGAAGACATGAAAACAATGAAGTTTGCAATCACAAAATTGAAGGGACATGCATCTTAATGGTGGGATCATGCGGAAACCAGTATGGAAGGTTCAAGCAAAGACAAAATCAAAACATAGGAGAGGATGATTAAAAAGTGGAAGGAAAATGCATGCCTGCAAATTACCAAATACATCGGCTACAAAAGTTGCAAAATTTGAAGCAAAGACAGAAGATCCTGCAAGTGTACACAAAGGGGTTTTGTAAATTAAACTCTTGGCAAGGCATGCATAAGACAATAAGGATAAAGTGTTAAGACATATGAATGGGAGTATCAATATGCATTTAAGGCAGAAGAGAAAATTTCAAGGAGACAACAAAACACATCTCAAGGCAGAGCTAGATTCTCATGTCCAAGCGGACACTCCAAGAGCGGATAAGGTTATGAGAGTGAGCAAGAGGAAGTAAGCACATCTCATGCAAACACGCTAGAAGGCGGGGGAAAGGAGTGTTCTTACTCGAGTGGAAGAGCCCGTCATTTGGAAGAGGTAGAGGAGGAACCCGAAGGAGCTCAACCATGAAGTTTATTCAGAACAAAGTGGAATGTGAGATTTCAAAATGGTATTCACAAATATGAGATTATGTGTGATGTGTTGCTAATAGATACATGACATTTGCTTTAGAAAAACCCATGGACATTCAATAGACAAGCTGTTCATAATGGATAGTTGAATACATACATGATATAGAAACATGTAAATGAGTGAGTTTGAATTTGTTGAAAAATAGGGAGGAAGAAATGAAGATAAATTGAAGCTATGTTTGATTTTCTGAAAGACATTTAGGATAGAGTTGGGGAAGGAGAAGGAATGCTTTACGATTAAACTCCAAAGCTTGCGACAATTGAGGCAGTGAAGCGAGAAAAAGAAGATGAAAGCGCAACCATGCCTAAGAGCTCTTTAGAGGATGAAAATCTATTGGACAATGCAACTGAGAGTAAAACACAGATTTGGACAGTGCCAAAGAAAAAGGTCATATTTATTTTTCTTGAGTTTTGTAACGGTAATGAGGCTGTGGATATGCATACACATGATGGAGTAAAAGAGTGTGAAGAAGAAAAGGAGGGGAAGGGGAGGGAGGTAAAAGTTAATTGTAATGAAGATAATGTTGATTTGTATATCACCGATATAGTGAAAGGTAAATAAGATTGTAAATTGTGAAATGGTGAATATAGTTAAAATGGAAACCTTGAATTTACCTGAAAAATATTATTTCAATGTGTGTATGACTAAATTGGAACAGGATAAAATATTTTTGTCGAGGAGGTCGGGCAACGACGATGATTAGTCCATGAGACGAGGAAGGGATGAAGGGAAGATTTTGTGAAAGAATAGTGGATAATATTATACAATAAAACAATGTACATGTTACCATCTAACATTATTGGAGACTATGTTGATGTGATTTCATATTCATGTGATACACCTCGTCAAACTTTCATTTTAAATGATTTTAGAAAACTTTTATTCTCGATTTAATTCAATAACATTTTCTTTTTTATTGATTTTAGCGACCATAGATTTTAAATTGAGTTTGGTTGACTTTGATTTTTCATTGATATTTGGTTGAATTTGACAAACTTAAATTTTTGGTTGAGTTTCATTTCTATTTGGAGGATGTTGAGTTTTAATAGATGTCCAACTAAGTTGGTAAATATTGATTGTTTGGAGTTTAGCGAACTTTGAGTTTCAATTGAGTTGGTTGAAATGTCATCTTTATTTGAGTTTTGATTGATTTAGACTTGATTCAATGAATTTAGATTTTTAATTGAGTCTAGTAAATTTTGAGTTTCGATTGAGTTATGTGAACGAGTGTGACGAGACAAGAGAAATGGAGCGGAAAGATGTAAATGTTAATTGTATTGAAGATAATGTTGTTTTTATTTCACAATTATGGTGAGATGAAAAGAAGATTATACAATTATAAATTGTTGAAAGGCAATATAGATGAAATGCAAGATGTTAATTTACATGAAATCGATGGTTGATTTAGACATCCGAGCATATAAACTTGCATTCTCTGCCTTGCAAACAATTATCACTTTCAATTTTTATCATACTCTTTGGATTTAACTAAAATTTTGAATATGAAATAATTTAAGGAACAAATATCAACGAGGGAGAAGTATTTTTTCTACGAGGCGATTGAGAACTCAAAAAGAAGGAAGTTTGCGTGCAAAAAAAATGAACAAACATGCATGTTGAGGAAGCAATGATGTCTTATGCAAGCGCACTAGAAGACAACAAAAAATGAGACTTCTATTGAGGAAGAGGAGATTACGCATATTGAAGAGGGTCACTAGATGACACATAGTGGACGTTGTCATAGAGGTTGGGCACCAAGAGGTGCAGACCTTGCATTCTTGGAGATGTGGAGGGGAATCAAAACAAGGTTTGATGTGATGGAAATGACACGAATTAGAGTACCTATGGTGGACATCAGCGATGATAATGAAGAAGTAAGAGCCGAAATTAAACAGAAAATGAAAGGTAAAATGAAGCAGAGAGTAAAGTTTTCAAGCCAATGGAAAAAGTTAGGAGCAAACCCTGATTTGATTCTCCTACTTATAATAGAAATTTGAATCAAGAATTGATGTAGTGGATATCAAAGATGGAGAAGTATTTCAACTACAAGTTGATTGAAGACTTAGAAAGAGTGAGGATGACAAGCACAAAATTTGAAGGACATGTGTCTTGATGGCCGTGTCGTGTGCAAACTGATTGGCAACATAGAGTCAAAGACAAAACCAAATCTTGGGAGAGTATGCCTACAAATTTGATGCAAACATTTGGGTAAAGACGATAGAGAAAAGACTTGTAACTGCAGAGAAATTGCATGAGAATGCCACATAGAGGGCGTTGTTTGAAAGGTGGGGCACCAACATGTGCAAACCCGATGGTTATGGAGATGCTAAGAGTCATCACAACTAGGTTCGATGTGATGAAAATGATAGAAAGTAGAGGAGTGAGAATGGTGGATATTGATGATTATTATGATGGAGAAGTAACACCCCAAATCAACTTGGAAGATGAAGGAAAAAATAATGCAGGGAGAATATTTTGAAGGTGATGGAAAAAGTTAGGATCAAACCACGATTTGATCCATCTAAGCACAACGGAAATTTGAATCTGATATTAGATGGATAATTGTTTTGAATGTGAGTCAATTGAAAACCCAAAAACAATGAAGTTTGCAATCACAAAATTTAAGAGGCATGCATCTTAATGGTGGGATCATTTGGAAATCAATATGGAAGGTTCAGGCAAAGACAAAATCAAAACATAGGAGAGGATGATTAAAAAGTGGAACGAAAAATGCATGCCTGCAGATTACCAAACACATTGGCTACAAAAGTTAAAAAATTTGAAGCAAAGACAAAAGATCCTGCAAGTCTACACCAAGGGATTTTATAAATTAAACTCTTGGCAAGGCATGTAGAAGACAATAAGGATAAAGTGTCAAGATATATGAATGGGAGTATCAATATTCATTTAAGGAAGAAGAGAAACTTTCAAGGAGACAACAAAACACATCTCAAGTCAGAGCTAGATTCTCATGTCCAAGCAGACACTCCAAGAGAGGATAAGGTTATGAGAGTGAGCAAGAGAAAGTAAGCACATCTAATCCAAAGAAGCTAGAAGGCGGGGGAAAATGAGTGTTCTTACTCGAGTGGAAGAGCCCGTCATTTGGAAGAGGTAGAGGAGGAACCAAAATGAGCTCAATCGTGAGGTTTATTCGGAAAAAAAGTGGAACAAGAGATTTCAAAATGGTATTCACAATTATGAGATTATGTGTGATGTGTTGCAAATAGACACATGTCATTTTCTTTAGAAAAACCCATGGAAATTTGATAGACAAGCTGTTCATAATGAATAATTGAATACATACATGATATAGAAAGAAGTAAATGAGTGAGTTTGAATTTGTTGAAAAATAGGGGAGAAGAAATCAAGATAAATCGAAGCTATGTTTGATTTTTTGAAAGTCATTTAGGAAAGAGTTTGGGTAAGAGAAGGAATGCTTTACGATTAAACTCCAAAGCTTGCGATAGTTGAGGCAGTGAAGCGAGAAAAAGAATATGAAAGCGCAACCATGCTTAAGAGCCCTTTAGAGGATGGGAATGTATTGGACAACGCAACTAAGAGTAAAATACAGATTTGGACAATGCCAAAGAAAGAGGCCATGTTTAATTTTTTTGAGTTTTGTAACGGTAATGAGATAGTAAATTGTGAAATGGTGAATATAGTTAAAATAGAAACCTTGAATTTACTTGAAATAGATTATTTCAATGTGTGTATGGGTAAATTTGAAGGGGATAAAATATTTTTGTCGAGGGGGTCGGGCAACGACGTTGATTAGTCCACGAGAGGAGGGAGGAATGATGGGAAGATTTTGCGAAAGAACAGTGGAGTTGTTCCCATGAAATGCTCAAAGGGGAGTAGGAGGAAGTGCTTTAAGTGTTGGAGTTTGTTGCAAGTTGATTTCAAATTAGAAAAGTGATTAAAAACTCGACTCCATTTTGTGAGCCAAGTCACCAAAATTTTCCCACTTGGTGTATTTGATGTAGGAGCATCCCGACGAATGGGTGATTTGCATCAACAAAAATACTATCAATTTAAATTCTCTGTCTTGCTAAAGTCTTCTCCTCGAAAACCATAATTATATGGTACTCCATTCTTTGCTCGGGGGTATGGCTAGAGTCCATGAGGCTTCATGATGTCATTAAGGTTGGGAGGAGAGCAAGCCCTTTCGTTGTTCTTTGGCATTTGAAAATTCCTATAATAAGCATTTCACGAAGTCATGAGGCCATTTTATTCATTCAATCAAAGAAACTTTGATTTTCTGTTTATTTTCAATTGAGTTTGCTAGACATTAAATTTACATTGAGGTCTCATTGACTTCAAAATTTTTTAATTCTTGATTGCGTTCGAATTGATTTTCAATTGAGTTTGGAGACCATTTATTTTCGGTTGAGTTTGACAAACTTTGATTTTCAATTGAGATTGGTCAACTTTCATTTTCTATTGAGTTTTTGTATAGATCGGTTAACTTTGAGATTTATTTGGGTTTAGCGATTTTTGAGTTTCGATTGAGTTTTGCAAACTTCTATCTCTAGTTGAGTTTCAAAAACTTTTATTTTCATTGAGTTGGTGAGCATTGATTTTCTATTGACTTTCAATTAATTGGGGTGAATTTTGATTTTCAATTCACTTTCAATTTCATATGATAGATAATATTATACAATAAAATAGTGTACATGTTACCATCTAACATTATTGGAGACTATATTGATATGATTTCATATTCATGTGATACACATTGTTGTCAAACTTTCATTTTAAATGAGGTCAACAAACTTTTATTCTCGACTTAATTCAACAACATTTTCTTTTTTATTGAGTTTGGTGACCATAGATTTTAAATTGAGTTTGGTTGAATTTGTTTTTTCATTGATAACTGGTTGACTTTGACAAACTTCCATTTTTGGTTGCGTTTCATTTCAATTTGGAGGGTGTTGAGTGTTAATCAATTTCGAATTAAGTTGGTGAATGTTTTTTGTTTGGGGTTTTGTGAACTTTGAGTTTCAATTGAGTTTGTTGAAATGTCATCTTCATTTGAGTTTTGATTGATTTAGACTTGAATCAATGTATTTAGATTTTTTATTGAGTCTAGTAAATCTTGAGTTTCGATTGAGTTTGGTGAACGAGTGTGAATAGAGAAGAGAAATGAAGTAGATAGATGTAAATGCTAATTGTTATGAAGATAATGTTGTTTTCATTTCACGACTATGGTGAGATGAAAAGAAGATTAGACAATTATAAATTGTTGAATGGTAATATAGATGAGATGCAAGATGTTTATTTACATGAAATCAATGGATGATTTAGACATCCGAGCATAAAAACTTGATTCTCTGCTTTGCCAACAATTATCACTTTCATTTTTTATGATACTCTTTGGATAATTAAAATTTAAATATGAAACAATTTATGGAACGAATATCAATGAGGGAGAAGTATTTTATCTACGAGTCTATTGAGAAATAAAAAAGAGTGAAGTTTGCGAGCAAAAAATTTGAACAAACATGCACGTTGATGGAAATGACACGAATAAGAGGAGCACCTATGGTGGACATCAACGATAAATGAAGAAGTAAGAGATGAAATTAAATTGGAAAATAAAGCAGAGAGTAAACTTTTCAAGGCAACAGCAAATGTTAGGAGCAAACGCCGATTTGATCCTCCTAATTATAATGGAAATTTGAATCCAAAAGAATTGATGCAGTGGATCTCAAAGATGAAGAAGTATTTCGACTATGAGTCGATTGAAGACCTAGGCAAAGTAAGGATGACAAGCAAAAAATTATAAGGACATGCTTCTTGATGGTTGTGTCATGTGCAAAATGATAGGCAACGTAGAGTCAAAGAAATCTTGGGAGAGTATGGTTACAAAGTTGGATGCAAAAATGTGGGTAAAGACTATAGAGCAAAGACTTGTAACTGCAGAGAACTTGCATGAGAATGACACATAGAGGGAATTTTTCAAAGGTGGGGCACTAAGAGGTGCAAACCCGATAGTTATGGAGATGTTGAGAGTCATCACAATTAGGTTTGATGCGATGAAATTGAGAGAAAGTAGAGTGGGAATGGTGGACATCAGTGATTATTATGATGGAGAAGTACCACCCCAAATTAACTTGGAAGATGAAGGAAAAAATGATGCAGGGAATAGATTTTGAAGGCGATGGAAAACGTTAGCAGAAAACCACGATTTGTTCTTGGTAAGCACAATGGAAATTTGAATCCGATATCAGATGGAGAATTATTTTGACTGTGAGTCAATTGACGACCCAAAAACAATGAAGTTTGCAATCAAAAAATTGAGGAGTCGTGCATCTTAATAGTGGGATCATGCATAAACCAATATCGAAGGTTCTAGGCAAAGAAAAAATAAAAATTTAGGAGAGGATGATTAAAAAGTGGAATGAAAAATGCATGCCTGTAGATTAGCAAACATATTGGCTACACAAGTTGCAAAATTTGAAGAAAGATAGAAGATCCTGCAAGTGTACATAGAGTAGTTTTGTAAATTAAACTCTTGGCAAGGCACACAGAAGATAATAAGGAGAAAGTGTCAAGATATATGAATGGCCGTATCAATATGCATTGAGGAAGAAGAGAAAATTTCAAGTAGACAACAAAACACATCTGAAGAAAGAGCTAGATTCTCATGTCCAAGAGGACACCCCAAGAGTGGATAGTTATGGGGATGTTGAGACTCATCACAACTAGGTTTGATGCGATGAAACTGACAGAAAATAGAGGAGTCAGAATGGTGGCCATCGGTGATTATTATGACGGAGAAGTAATGCCCGAAATCAACTCGGAAGATGAAGGAAAAAATAAAGCAGGGAGCAGAATTTGAAGCCGATGGCAAAAGCTAAGAGCAAACCAAGATTTGATCCTACTAAGCGCAATGGAAATTTGAATCCAATATCAGATGGAGAATTATTTTGACTGTGAGTCAATTGACGACCCAAAAACAATGAAGTTTGCAATCACAAAATTGAAGAGACACACATCTTAATGGGGGGATCATGCGGAAGCCAATATGGAAGGTTCAGGCATAGACAAAATTAAAACATAGGAGAGAATGATTAAGAAGTGGAAGGAAAAATGGACGCATGTAGATTACCAAACACATTAGCTACAAAATTTGCAAAATTTTAAGCAAAGACAGAAGATCCTACAAGTGTACACAGAGGGGTTATGTAAATCAAACTCTTGGCAAGGCATGCGAAAGAAAATTAGGAGAAAGTGTCAAGATATATGAATGGACATATCAATATGCATTGAAGGCAGAAGAGAAAATTTCAAGGAGACAACAAAACACATTTCAAGGCAGAGCTACATTCTCATGTCCAAGCGGACACTTCAAGAGCGGATAAAGTTATCAGAGTGAGCAAGAGGAAGTAAGCACATCTCATGCAAACATGCTAGAAGGGAAGGGAAAAGGAGTGTTCCTATTCAAGTGGAAGAGCCCATCATTTAGAAGAGGTAGAGGAGGAACTAGAATGAGCTCAACCATGAAGTTTATTCGGAACAAAGTGGAACGTGAGATTTCAAAATGGTATTCACAAATATGAGATTATGTGTGATGTGTTGCAAATAGATACATGCGATTTTCTTTGGCAAAACCCACAGAAATTTGATAGACAAGTTGTTCATAATGGATAATTGAATACATACATGATATAGAAATAAGTAAATGAGTGATTTTGAATTTGTTGAAAAA
The DNA here is from genome assembly GCA_018584345.1 of Thuja plicata. Lineage (NCBI taxonomy): Eukaryota > Viridiplantae > Streptophyta > Pinopsida > Cupressales > Cupressaceae > Thuja > Thuja plicata. The sequence continues at coordinate 551,514 of MU224647.1, read as the reverse complement.
TAGGGAGGAAGAAAATGAAGATAAATCGAAGCTGTGTTTGATTTTTTCGAAGACATTTAGAAAAGAGTCGGGGAAGGAGAAGGAACACTTTACAATTAAACTCCAAAGCTTGCAACGATTGAGGCAATGAAGCGAGAAAAAGAAGATGAAAGCGCAACCATGCCTAAGAGCCCTTTCGAGGATGGGAATATATTGGACAACACAACTGAGAGTAAAATACAGATTTCGACAGTGTCAAAGACAGAGGCCATGTTTAATTTTTTTTTGAGTTTTGTAATGGTAACGAGGATGTGTATATGCATATACATGATGGAGCAAAAGAGAGTGAAGAAGAAAAAGAAGGGAAGGGGAGGGAGGTAAAATTTAATTGTAATAAGATATTTTTGATTTGTATATCACTGGTATAGTGAAAGGTAAATAAGATTGTAAATTGTGAAATGGTGAATATAGTGAAAATGGAAACCTTGAATTCACATGACATAGATTATTTCAATGTGTATGGATAAATTGAAACATGATAAAATATTTTTGTCAAGGTCAAGCAACGGTGATGATTAGTCCATGAGAGGAGAAAGGAGTGACAACGAAAAATGAGACTTCTATTGAGGAAGAGGAGATTATGCAAATGGAAGAGGATCACTAGATGACACACTGAGGATGTTGTCATAGAGGTTGGGCACCAAGAGGTGCAGAGCTTGCATTCTTGGAGATGTGGAGGGGCATCACAACGAGGTTCGATGTGATGGAAATGACATGAATTAGAGGAGTACCTATGGTGGACATGAACGATGATAATGAAGAAGTAAGCCCCGAAATTAAATTGGAAAATAAAGGGTAAAATGAAGCAGAGAGTAAAATTTTCAAGGCAGCGGCAAAAGCTAGGAGCAAACCACGATTTGATCCTCCTAATTATAATGAAAATTTGAATCCAGAAGAATTGATGCAGTGGATCTTAGAGATGAAGAAGTATTTCGACTATGAGTCAATTGAAGACCTAGGAAGAGTGAGGATGACAAGCAAAATTTTTTAAGGACATGCGTCTTGATGGTCGTGTCATGTGCAAAATGATAGGCAACGTAGAGTCAAAAGAAATCTTGGGAGAGTATGGCTACAAAGTTGGATGCAAAAATGTGGGTAAAGAACATAGAGTAAAGACTTGTAACTGCAGAGAACTTGCAAGAGAATGACACATAGAGGACATTTTTTCAAAGGTGAGGCACTAAGATGTGCTAACTCGATAGTTATGGAGATGTTGAGTCATCACAACTAGGTTCGATGTGATGAAAATGACAGAAAGTAGAGGAGTGGGAATGGTGGACATCGGTGATTATTATGACGGAGAAGTAACACCCCAAATCAACTTGGAGGATGAAGGCAAAAATGAAGCTGGGAATAGATTTTGAAGGTGATGGAAAAAGTTAGGAGCAAACCACGATTTGATCCTACTAAGCATAACAAAAATTTGAATCTGATATCAGATGGAGAATTATTTTGACTGAGTCAATGATGACCCAAAATCAATGAAGTTTGCAATCACAAAATTTAAAGGTACATGCATCTTAATGGTGGGATCATGTGGAAACAAATATCGAAGGTTTAGACAAAGACAAAATCAAAACATGGGAGAGGATGATTAAAAAGTGGTAGGAAAAATGCATGTCTGCAGATTACCAGACACATTGGATACTGAAGTTGCAAAATTCGAAGCAAAGACAAAAGATCCTGCAAGTGTACACAGAGGGGTTTTATAAATTAAACTCTTGGCAAGGCATGCAGAAGAAAATAAGGAGAAAGTGTCAAGATATATGAATGAGCATATCAATATGCATTGAGGCAGAAGATAAAATTTCAAGGAGACAACAAAACACATCTCAAGGATGAGTTAGATTCTCATGTCCAAGTGGACACTCCAAGAGACGATAGTTATGGAGATGTTGAGAGTCATCACAACTAGGTTTGATGCGATTAAAATGATAGAAAGTAGAGGAGTGGGAATGGTGGACATCGGTGATTATAATGATGGATAAGTAACGCCCCAAATCAACTCGGAAGATAAATGAAAAAATAAAGAAGCAAGTAGAATTTGAAGGCGATGGAAAAAGTTAGGAGCAAACCACGATTTGATCTTGCTAAGCACAATGGAAATTTGAAACCGATATCAGATGGAGAATTATTTTGACTATGAGTCAATTGACGACCCAAAAACAATGATGTTTGCGATCAAAAAATTGAAGGGACATGCATCTTAATGGTGGGATCATGCGGAAACCAATGTGGAAGGTTCAGGCAAAGACAATTAAAACATAGCATATGATGATTTCAAATTGGAAAAGTGATTAAAGACTCGACTCCATTTTGTGAGCCATGTCACAAAACGTTTCCCACTTGGTGTATTTGATGTAGGAGCATCCCGACGAATGGGTGATTTGCATCAATAAAAAAACTCAATTTAAATTTAGTGTCTTTGCTAAAGTCTTTTCCTCAGAAACCATAATTATATGGTAGTCCATTCTCTTCTCAGGAGTATGGCTCGAGTCCATGAGGCTTCATTCTCCCATTAAGGTTGGGAGGAGAGAAGGTCCTTTCGTTGTTCTTTGCCATTGGAAAATCCCTATAATACACATTTCAAAGCTTGAGTCTTGCTGCAGACATGAAGTTATGAGGCCCTTTTATTCATTCAATCAAAGAAACTTATATTTTCTATTTATTTTCAATTGAGTTTGGTGGACATTAAAATTACATTAAGGTCTCATTGACTTCAACAATTTTTAATTTTTATTGAGTTCCACTTGATTTTCAATTGAGTGTGGAGACCGTTTTATTTTCGGTTGAGTTTGACAAACTTTGATTTTCAATTGAGTTTGGTCAACTTTCATTTTCTATGGAGTTTTAGTGCTGTTTGGTTAACTTTGAGTTTGGCGATTTTTGAGTTTCGATTAAGTTTTGCAAACTTCTATCTCTGGTTGACTTTCAAAAACATTTATTTTCAATTGAGTTGGTGAGCATTGATTTTCTATTGAGTTTCGATTAATTGGGGTGAATTTTGATTTCAATTCACTTTCAATCATATGATAGATAATCTTATCTTGTATTTTGTATCATTGTATTAGTTGTGACATACTTGGATTATTGCATTGTACTTCATACTTAGTTTTAGCACATACCCTGCAACTTGTGCAGTGGATGTTGGCTCATTATGATATCAGTTGTATCTAGGTTTCATTTATGAGGTGATGTTATTGTTATTCATTTGCATTATATGAAGATGTTATATTGTTTGATTGCTTTTAGTAGATTAGTTAACTTACATAATTCTACGTCATGGAACCCTCAGGATTTGAAATTTTTAAATGAGTTGCATTTATGCGTATGTATTATACTCATGTTATAATTTCTTCCGCATTGTTATTCATTTTCAATTGTAACTCGTTAAAAAATTTGCTTTGCAAACTTAGTAACATGTTTTAGGTTAATCTCTCTTGGGTTCCCTGGCGGGGCATTACATGGGGCTCCAAGAGGTGCAAAACTGTGGTTATGGAGATGCTGAGAGTCATCAGAACTAGGTTCGATACGATTAAAATGACAAAAAGTAGAGTGGGAATGGTGGACATCGATGATTATTATGACGGAGAAGTAACACCGAAAATTAACTTGGAAGATGAAGACAAAAATGGAGGGAGCAGATTTTGAAGGCGATGGAAAAAGTTACGAACAAACCACGATTTGATCCCGCAAAGCACAACGGAAATTTGAATCCGATATTAGATGGAGAATTATATTGACTGTCAGTCAATTGAACACCCAAAAACAATGAATTTTGCAATCACAAAATTGAAGGGACACACATATTAATGGTGGGGTAATGTGGAAACCAATATGGAAGGTTTATGCAAAGACAAAATCAAAACATGGGAGAGGATGATTAAAAAGTGGAAGGAAAAATGAATGCCTGCAGATTACCAAACACATTGGCAACTGAAGTTCCAAAATTTGAAGCACAGACAAAAGATCCTGCAAGCGTACACAGAGGGGTTTTATAAATAAAAATCTTGGCAAGGCATGCAAAAGACAATAAGGAGAAAGTGTCAAGATATATGAATGAGCGTATCAATATGAATTGGAGGCAGAAGATAAAATTTCAAGGAGACAACAAAACACATCTCAATGCAGAGCTAGATTCTCAAGTCCAAGAGGACACTCCAAGAGCGGATAAGGTTATTAGAGTGAGCAAGAGGAAGTAAGCACATCTCATGCAAGCACGCTAGAAGGCGAGGGAAAAGGAGTGTTCTTACTCGAGTGGAAGAGCCCCTCATTTGGAAGAGGTAGAGGAGGAACCAGAACGAGCTCAACTGTGAAGTTTATTCAGAACAAAGTGGAACAATGGATTTCTTCAAAATGGTATTCACAAATATGACATTATGTGTGATGTGTTGCCAATAGATACATGCCATTTGCTTTAGCAAAACTAATGGAAATTTGATAGACAAGTTGTTCATAATGGATAATTGAATACATACATGATATAGAAAGAAGTAAATGAGTGAATTTGAATTTGTTGAAAAATAGGGAGGAAGAAAATTAAGATAAATCGAAGTTGTGTTTGATTTTTTGAATGACATTTAGGAAAGAGTTGGGGAAGGAGAAGGGACGCTTTACGATTAAACTCCAAAGATTGCAATAGTTGAGGCAATGAAGCGAGAAAAAGAAGATGAAAGCGCAACCATGCCTAAGAGCCCTTTGGAGGATGGGAATGTATTGGACAACACAACTGAGAGTAAAATATAGATTTGGACAATGTCAAAGAAAGAGGCCATGTTTAATTTTTTGGAGTTTTGTAACGGTAACGAGCATGTGGATATGCATACACATGATGGAGTAAACGATTGTGAAGAAGAAAAATAACGGAAGGGGAAGGAGGTAAAAGTTAATTGTAATAAAGATATTGTTGACTTGTATATCACTGGTATAGTGAAAGATAAATAAGATTGTAAATTATGAAATGGTGAATATAGTTAAAATGGAAACCTTCAATTTACCTTAAATAGATTATTATAATGTGTGTATGGATAAATTGGAACAGGATAAAATAGGAGGAAGTGCTTTAAGTGTTGGAGTTCATTGCAAGTTGATTTCAAATTGGAAAAGTGATTAAAGACTCGACTCCATTTTGTGATCCATGTCACAAAACGTTTCCCACTTGGTGTATGCCATTAAGGTAGGGAGAAGAGCAGGCCCTTTTTTTATTCTTAGCCATTGGAAAATCCCTATAATAAGTATTTCAAAGCTTGAGTCTTGCTGCAGACATGAAGTTATGAGGCCCTTTTATTCATTCAATCAAAGAAAGTTTTATTTTCTATTTATTTTTAATTGAGTTTGGTGGACATTAAATTTACATTGAGGTCTCATTGACTTCAACAATTTTTAATTTTTGATTGAGTTCCACTTGATTTTCAATTGAGTTTGGAGAACATTTATTTTCGGTTGAGTTTGACAAACTTTGATTTTCAATTGAGTTTGGTGAACTTTCATTTTCTATTGGGTTTAAGTGCAGTTCAGTTAACTTTGAGATTTATTTGAGTTTGGCAATTTTAGATTTTTGATTGAGTTTTGCAAACTTCTATCTCTGGTTGACTTTCAAAAACATTTATTTTCAATTGAGTTGGTGAGCATTGATTTTCTATTGAGTTTCAATTAATTGGGGTGAATTTTGATTTCAATTCACTTTCAATTGAATATGATAGATAATCTTATCTTGTTTTCTGTATCATTGTATCAATTGTGACGTTCTTGGATTATTGCATTGTACTTCATACTTAGTTATAGCACATACCCTGCAACTTGTGTAGTGGATGTTGGCTCATTATGATATCAGTTGTATCTAGGTTTCATTTATCAGGTGATGTTATTGTTATTCATTTGCATTAGATGGAGATGTTATATTGTTTGATTTCTTTTAGTAGATTAGTTAACTTATGTAATTCTACGTCATGGAACCCTCAGGATTTAAAATTTGTAAATGAGTTGCATTTATGAGTATGTATTTTCTTATGTTATAAATGCTTCCACATTGTTATTCCTTTTCAATTGTAAATCGTAAAAAAAATTGCTCTGCAAACTTAGTAACATGTTTTAGGTTATCTCTTTTGGGTTCCTTGGTGGGGCAATAAATCGGGCTCCAAGAGGTGCAAACCCGGTGGTTATGGAGATGCTGAGAGTCATCAAAACTAGGTTCGATATGATGAAAATAACAGAAAGTAGAGGAGTGGGAATGGTGGACATCAGTGATTATTATGACGGAGAAGTAACACCCCAAATCAACTTGGAAGATGAAGGGAAAAATGAAGGAGGGAGCAGATTTTTAAGGCAATGGAAAAAGTTACGAGCAAACCATGATTTGATCCTGCTAAGCACAATGGAAATTTGAATCCGATATCAGATGGAGCATTATTTTGACTGTGAGTCAATTGAGAACCCAAAAACAATGAAGTTTGCAATCACAAAATTGAAGGGACACGCATCTTCATGTTGGGATCATGTGGAAACCAATATGGAAGGTTCAAGAAAAGACAAAATCAAAACATGGGAGAGGATGATTAAAAAGTGGAAGGAAAAATGCATGCCTGTAGATTACCAAACACATTGGCTACTGAAGTTGCAAAATTTGAAGGATAGACAGAAGATCCTGCAAGTGTACACATAGGGGTTTTATAAATTAAACTCTTGGCAAGGCATGCAAAAGGCAATAAGGAGAAAGTGTTAAGATATATGAATGGGCGTATCAATATGCATTGAAGGCAGAAGAGAAAATTTTAAGTTGACAACAAAACACATCTCAAAACAGAACTAGAATCTCATGTCCAAGCGGGCACTCCAAGAGTGGATAAGGTTATCAGAGTGAGCAAGAGGAAGTAAGCACATCTCATGCAAACACGCTAGAAGGCGGGGCAAAAGGAGTGTTCTTACTTGAGTGGAAGAGCCCATCATTTGGAAGAGGTAGAGGAGGAACTAGAACGAGCTTAATCGTGAAGTTTATTCGGAACAAAGTGGAATGTGAGATTTCTTCAAAATGGTATTCACAAATATGACATTATGTGTGATGTGTTGCCAACAGATACATACATGTCGTTTGCTTTAGAAAAACCTATGGAAATTAGATAGACAAGTTGTTCATAATGGATAATTGAATACATACATGATATAGAAAGAAGTAAATGAGTGACTTTGAATTTGTTGAGAAATAGGGAGGAAGAAAATTAAGATAAATCAAAGTTGTGTTTGATTTTTTGAATGGCATTTAGGAAAGAGTTGGGGAAGGCGAAGGATTGCTTTACGATTAAACTCCAAAGCTTGCGATAGTTGAGGCAATGAAGCGAGAAAAAGAAGATGAAAGCGCAACCATGCCTAAGAGCTCTTTGGAGGATGGGAATGTATTGGACAACGCAACTGAGAGTAAAATACAGATTTGGACAATGTCAAAGAAAGATGCCCTGTTTAATTTTTTTGAGTTTTGTAACAGTAACAAGTATGTGGATATGCATACACATGATGGAGTAAAAGAGTGTGAAGAAGAAAAATAAGGGAAGGGGAGTGAGGTAAAAGTTAATTGTAATAAAGATATTGTTGATTTCTATATCACTGGTATAGTGAAAGGTAAATAAAATTGTAAATTGTGAAATGGTGAATATAGTTAAAATGGACACCTTGAATTTACCTGAAATAGATTATTACAATGCGTGTATGGATAAATTGGAACATGATAAAATATTTTTGTTGAGGTCGTGCAATGGCGGTGATTAGTCCACGAGAGGAGAAAGGAATGAAGGGAAGATTTTGCGAAAGAGCAATAGAGTTGTTCCCACCAAATGCTCAAAAGGGAGTAGGAGGAAGCGCTTTAAGTGTTGGAGTTCGTTGTAAGTTGATTTTGAATTGGAAAAGTGATGAAAGACCCGACACCATTTTGTGAGCCATGTCTAAATTATTTTCCCACTTGGTGTATTTTATGTAGGACCATCCCGATAAATGGGTGATTTGTATCAACAAAAATACTATTAATTTAAATTTTGGGTCTTTGTTAAAGCCTTTACCTCAGAAACCATAATTATATGGTAGTCCATTCTCGGCTCGGGGGTAGGGCTAGAGTTCATGAGGCTTCATGATGCCATTAAGGTTGGGAGGAAAGAAAGCCCTTTCTTTGTTCTTTTTCATTGGAAAATCCTTATAATAAGCATTTCAAAGCTTGAGTCTTGTTGCAGACATGAATTTATGAGGCCCTTTTATTCATTCAATCAAAGAAACTTTGATATTCCATTTATTTTCAACTGAGTTTGGTGGACATTAAATTTACATTGAGGTCTTATTGACTTCGACAATTTTTAATTTTTGATTGAGTTCCAATTGATTTTCAATTGAGTTTGGAGACCATTTATTTTCAGTTGAGTTTGACAAACTTTGATTTTCAATTGAGTTGGGCAACTTTCATTTTCTATTGAGTTTTAGTGCAGTTCGGTTAACTTTGAGATTTATTTGAGTTTGGCGATTTTTTAGTTTCGACTGAGTTTTGCAAACTTCTATCTCTGGTTGAGTTTCAAAAAGATTTATTTTCAATTGAGTTGGTGAGCATTTATTTTCTATTGAGTTTCAATTAAGTGGGGTGAATTTTGATTTTCAATTCACTTTCAATTTCATATGATCAAAAATATTATACAATAAAACAGTGTACATGTTACCATCTAACATTATTACAACCTATGTTGATTTGATTTCATATTCATGTGATACACGTTGTCAAACTTTCATTTTAAATGAGTTTAGCAAACTTTTATTCTCGACTTAATTCAACAAAATTTTCTTTTTTATTGAGTTTGGCGACCATATATTTTAAATTGAGTTTGGTTGACATTGATTTTTTTATAGATATTTGGTTGACTTTGACAAACTTCCATTTTTGGTTGAGTTTCATTTTAATAGTGAGGATGTTGAGTTTTAATCAATTTCCAATAAAGTTTGTGAATATTGATTGTTTGGAGATTTGCAAACTTTGTGTTTCAATTGAGTTAGTTGAAATGTCATCTTCATTTGAGTTTTGGTTGATTTCGACTTGAATCAATGAATTTAGATTTTTAATTGAGTCTAGTAAATTTTGAGTTTCGATTGAGTTTGGTGAACGAGTGTGAAGAGAGAAGAGAAATGAAGCGAAAAGATGTAAATGTTAATTGTAATGAAGATAATGTTGTTTTCTTTTCATGACTATGGTGAGATGAAAAGAAGATTAGACAATTATAATTTTTTGAATGGCAATATAGATGAGATGCAAGATGTTAATTTACATGAAATTGCTGGTTGATTAAGACATCCGAGCATATAAACTTGCATTCTCTGCTTTGCTAGCAATTATCACTTTTGATTTTTATCATACTCTTTGGACTTAATTAAAATTTGACTGTGAAACAATTTATGGAATGGATATCAATGAGCGAGAAGTATTTTGTCTATGAGTAGATTGAGAACTCAAAAATGGTGAAGTTTGCGAGAAAAAAAATTGAACGAACATGCACGTTGAGGAAGCAAGGATGTCTTATGCAAGCACACTAGAAGACAACGGAAAATGAGACTTCTATTGAGGAAGAGGAAATTACACAGATGGAAGAGGGTCACTAGATGATACATAACAGACATTGTCGTAGCGGTTGGGAACCAAGATGTGTAGACCTTGCATTCCTGGAGATGTGCAGGGGCATCACAACAAGGTTCGATGATATGGAAATGAACTTGAATTAGAGGAGTACCTACGGTGGTCATCAACGATACAAGAAGTAAGAGCCAAAATTAAATTGGAAAATAAAGGGTAAAATGAAGTAGAGAGTAAACTTTTCAAGGTAACGGCAAAAGTTAGGAGTAAACCTCGATTTGATCCTCCTAATTATAGTGGAAATTTGAATTTATAAGAATTGATGCAGTGGATATCAAAGATGGAGAAGTATTTTGACTATGTGTTGATTAAAGACCCAGGAAGAGTGAGGATGGAAAACACAAAATTTGAAGGACATGCGTCTTGATGGTCATGTCTTGTGCAAAACGATAGGCAACGTTGAGTCAAAGAAATCTTGGGAGAGTATGCCTACAAAGTTGGATGCAAAAATGTGGGTAAAGACTATAGAGCAAAGACTTGTAACTGTAGAGAACTTGCATGAGAATGACAAGAAGAGGGCGTTGTTTCAAAGGTGGGGCACCAAGAGGTGCAAACGTGGTAGTTATGGAGATGTTGAGAGTCATCACAACTAGGTTCAATGCGATGAAAATGACAAAAAGTAGAGGAGTGGGAATGGTGGACATCGATGATTATTATGATGGAGAAGTAACGCCCCAAATCAACTTGGAGATGAAGGCAAAAATGAAGCAGGGAGCAGATTTTGAAGGCGGTGGCAAAACTTAGGAGCAAACCACGATTCGCTCCTGCTAAGCACAACGGAAATTTGAATCTGATATCAGATGGAGAATTATTTTTATTGTGAGTCAATTGACGACACAAAAAGAATGAAGTTTGCAATCACAAAATTGAAGGGACATGCATCTTGATGGTGGGATCATGTAGAAACCAATGTGGAAGGTTCAGGCAAAGACAAAATCAAAACATAGGAGAGGATGATTAAAAAGTTGAAAGAAAAATGCATGCCTGCAAATTACCAAACATATTGGCTACAAAAGTTGCAAAATTTGAAGCAAAGACAGAAGATCCTGCAAGTGTACACAGAGGGGTTTTTGTAAATTAAACTCTTGGCAAGGCATGCAGAAGACAATAAGGAAAAAAATGTCAAGATATATGAATGGGTGTATCAATATGCATTGAACAAAGAAGAGAAAATTTCAAGGAGACAACAAAACACATCTCAAGGCAGAGCTAGATTCTCATGTCCAAGCGAACACTCCAAGATTGGATAAGGTTATCAGAGTGAGCAAGAGGAAGTAAGCACATCTCATGCAAACACCTAGAAGGTGGGGGAAAAGGAGTGTTCTTACTCGAGTTGAAGAGCCTGTCATTTGGAAGAGGTGGAGGAGGAACTAGAATGATCTAAACTGTTAAGATTATTCTGAACAAAGTGAAACGTGAGATTTCAAAATGGTATTCACAAATTTGAGATTATGTGTGATGTGCTGCCAATAGATACATGCCATTTTCTTTAGCAAAACCCATGGATATTTGATTGACAAGTTGTTCATAATGGATAATTGAATACATACATGATATAGAAAGAAGTAAATGAGTGACTTTGAATTTGTTGAAAAATAGGGAGGAAGAAAATAAAGACAAATCAAAGTTGTGTTTGATTTTTTGAAAGACATTTAGGAAAGAGTTGGGGAAGGAGAAGGAACACTTTACGATTAAACTCCAAAGCTTGCGATAGTTGAGGGAGTGAAGTGAGAAAAATAAGATGAAATCGCAACCATACCTAAGAGCCCTTTGGACGATGGAAATGTATTGGACAACGCAACTGAGTAAAATACGGATTTGGATAGTACCAAAGAAAGAGAATGTTTAATTTTTTTGAGTTTTGTAACGGTAACGAGGATGTGGATATGCATACACATGATGGAGTAAAAGAGTGTGAAGAAGAAAAATAAGGGAAGGGGAGATTATAATGAAGATATTGTTGATTTGTATATTACTGGTATAGTGAAAGGTAAATAAGATTGTAAATTGTGAAATGGTGAATATAGTTAAAATGGAAACCTTGAATTTACCTGAAATAGATTATTTCAATGTGCGTATGGATAAATTGGAATGAGATGAAAAATTTTGTCGAGGAGGTCATGCAATGGTAGTGATTAGTCCACGAGAGGAGGAAGGAATGAAGGGAAGATTCTACGAAATAACAGTGGAGTTGTTCCCACCAAATGCTCAAAACGGAGTAGGAGGAAGTGCTTTAAGTGTTGGAGTTCCTTGCAAGTTGATTTCAAATTGGAAAAGTGATTAAAGACTTGACTCTATTTTGTGATCCATGTCACAACAATTTTCCCACTTGGTGTATTTGATGTAGCAGCATCCCGGCGAATGGGTGATTTGCATCAACAAAAAAACTATCAATTTAAATTTTGTGTCTTTGCTAAAGTCTTTTCCTCATAAACCATAATTATATGGTAGTCCATTCTCTGCTCGGGGGTATGGCTAGAGTCCATGAGGCTTCATCATGCCATTAAGTTTGGGAGTAGAGCAGGCCCTTTCATTGTTCTTTTCCATTGGAAAATCCCAATAATAAGCATTTCAAAGCTTGATTCTTGTTGCAGACACAAAGCCATGAGGCCCTTTTATTCATTCAATCAAAGAAACTCTGATTTTCTATTTATTTTCAATTGAGTTTGGTAAACATTAAATCTACATTGAGGTCTCATTGACTTGGACAATTTTTAATTTTTGATCGAGTTCCAATTGATTTTTAATTGAGTTTGGAGACCATTTTTTTCGGTTGCGTTTGACAAACTTTGATTTTCAATTGAGTTTGGTCAAGTTACCTTTTCTATTGAGTTTAAGTGCAGTTCGGTTAACTTTGAGATTTATTTGAGTTTGGCAATTTTTTAGTTTCGATTGAGTTTTGCAAACTTCTATCTTTGGTTGACTTTCAAAAATATTTGTTTTCAATTAATTTCCAATTAAGTTGGTGAATGTTGATTGTTTCGAGTTTTGTGAACTTTGAGTTTCAATTGAGTTTGTTGAAATATCATCTTCATTTGAGTTTTGATTGATTTAGACTTGAATCAATGAATTTAGATTTTTAATTGAGTCTAGTAAATTTTGATTTTCGATTTAGTTTGGTGAACTAGTGTGAAGAGAGAAGAGAAATGAAGGGGAAAGATATAAATGTTAATTGCAATGAAGATAATGTTGTTTTCATTTCACGACTATGGTGAGATGAAAAGAAGATTAGACAATTATAAATTGTTGAATGGCAGTATAGATGAGATGCAAGATGTTAATTTACATGAAATTGATGGTTGATTTAGACATCCAAGCATATAAACTTGCATTCTCTGCTTTGCCAAAAATTATCACTTTCAATTTTTATCATACTCTTTGGATTTAATTAAAATTTGAATATGAAACAATTTATGGATCGAATATTAATGAGGGAGAAGTATTTTGTCTATGAGTCGATTGAGAACTCAAAAAGAGTGAAGTTTGTGAGCAAAAAATTTGAAGGAACATGCACGTTGAGGAAGCAAGGATGTCTTACGCAAGCACACTAGAAGACAACATAAAATGAGACTTCTAGTGAGGAAGAGGAGATTATGCAGATGGAAGAGGGTCACTAGATGACACACAGAGGACGTTGGGCACCAAGAGGTGCAGACCTTTCATTCTTGGAGATGTGGAGGGGCATCACAACGAGGTTCGATGTGATGGAAATGACACAAATTAGAGGAGTACCTATGGTGGACAACAACGATGATAATCATCAAGTAAGAGCCGAAATTAAATTGGAAAATAAAGGAGGGTAAAATGAAGCAGAGAGTAAATTTTACAAGGCAACGACAAAAGTTAGGAGCAAACCTCGATTTGATCCTCCTAATTATAATTGAAATTTGAATCCAGAAGAATGGATGCAGTGGATATTAGAGATGGAGAAGTATTTCAACTATGAGTCGATTGAAGACCGAGGAAGAGTGAGGATGACAAGCACAAAATTTGAAGGACATACGTCTTGATGGTCGTGTCGTGTGCAAAATGATAGGCAATGTAGAGTCAAAGAAATCTTGGAAGAGTATGGCTACAAAGTTGGATGCAAAAATGTGGGTAAAGACTATAGAGAAAAGCCTTGTAACTATAGAGCACTTGCATGCGAATGACACATAGAGGGCGTTGTTTCAAAGGTGGGGAACCAAGAGGTGCAACGCCGATAGTTATGGAGATGTTGAGAGTTATCACAACTAGGTTTGATTAGATGAAAATGACAGAGAGTAGAGGAGTGGGAATGGTGAACATCGGTGATTATTATGATGAAGAAGTAACACCCCAAATCAACTTGGAAGATGAAAGCAAAAATGAAGCAGGGAGCAGATTTTGAAGGCGATGGCAAAAGTTAGGAAGAAACCACAATTTGATCCTGCTAAGCACAACAAAAATTTGAATTTGATATCAGATGGAGAATTATTTTGACTGTGAGTCAATTGAAGACCCAAAAACAATGAAGTTTGCAATCACAAAATTGAAGGGAAATGAATATAAATTTGTGGGATCATGTGGAAATCAATATGGACGATTTAGGCAAAGACAATAAAAACACAGGAGAGCATGATTAAAAAGTGGAAGGAAAAATGCATGCCTGCAGATTACCAAACACATTGGATACAAAGTTGCAAAATTTTAAGTAAAGACAGAAGATCCTGCAAGTGTACACGGAGGGGTTTTGTAAATTAAACTCTTGGAAAGGCATGCGGAAGACAATAAGGAGAAAGTGTCAAGATATATGAATGGGCGTATCACTATGAATTGAAGGGAGAAGAAATTTTTTTAAGGAGACAACAAAACACATCTCAAGGTAGAGTTAGATTCTCATGTCCAAGTGGACACTCCAAGAGTGGATAAGGTTATCAAAGTGAGCAAGAGGAAGTAAGCACATCTCATGCAAACACGCTAGAAGGCAGGGGAAAAGGAGTGTTCGTACTCGAGTGGAAGAGCCCGTCATTTAGCAGAGGTAGAGGAGGAACCATAACGAGATCAACTGTGAAGTTTATTCGGAACAAAGTGGAATGTGAGAGTTCAAAATGGTATTCACAAATATGAGATATTGTGTGATGTGTTGCCAATAGATACATTTAAGAAAGAGTTGGGGAAGGAGAAGGAACGCTTTACGATTAAACTCCAAAGCTTGCGACAATTGAGGCATTGAAGCGAGAAAAAGAAGATGAAAGCGCAACCATGCCTAAGAGCTCTTTAGAGGATGAGAATGTTTTGGACAACGCAACTGAGAGTAAAATACAGATTTGGACAGTGCCAAAGAAAGAGGCCATGTTTAATTTTTTTGAGTTTTGTAACGGTAACGAGGATGTAGATATGCATACACATGATGGAGTGAGAGTGTGAAGAAGAAAAACAAGGGAAGGGGAGCGAGGTTAAAGTTAATTTTAATGAAGATATTGTTGATTTGTATATCACTGGTATAGTGAAAGGCAAATAAGATTGTAAATTGTGAAATGGTGAATAAAGTTAAAATGGAAACCTTGAATTTACCTGATATAGATTATTTTAATGTGTGTATGGATAAATTGGAACGAGATAAAATATTTTGTCGAGGAGGTCGGCCAACGGCGGTGATTAGTCCACAAGAGGAGGAAGGAATGAAGGGAAGATTCTGCGAAAGAACAGTGGAGTTGTTCCCACCAAATGCTCAAAACGGAGTAGGAGGAAGTGCTTTAAGTGTTGGAGTTCGTTGCAAGTTGATTTCTATTTGGAAAAGTGATTAAAGACTTGACTCCATTTTGTGAGCAATGTCACCAAAATTTTTCCACTTGGTGTATTTGATGTAGGAGCATCCCAGCGAATGGGTGATTTGCAGCAACAAAAATACTATCAATTTAAATTTTGTGTCTTTGCTAAAGTCTTTTCCTCAGAAACTATAATTATATGGTAGTCCATTCTCTGCTCGGGGGTATGGCTAGAGTCCATGAGGCTTCATGATGCCATTAAGGTTGGGAGGAAAGCAGGCCCTTTTGTTGTTCTTTACCATTGGAAAATCCCTATAATAAGCATTTCAAAGATTGAGTCTTGGTGCAGACATTAAGTTATGAGGCCCTTTTATTCATTCAATCAAAGAAACTTTGATTTTCTATTTATTTTAAATTGATTTTAGTTGACATTAAATTTACATTGAGGTCTCATTGACTTCGACAATTTTTAATTTTTGATTGAGTTCCAATTGACTTTCAATTGAGGTTGGAGACCATTTATTTTTGATTGAGTTTGACAAACTTTGATTTTCAATTGATTTTGGTCAACTTTCATTTTCTATTGAGTTTTAGTGCAGTTCTGTTAACTTTGAGATTTATTTGAGTTTGGCGATTTTTGAGTTTCGATTGAGTTTTGCAAACTTCTATTTCTGGTTGACTTTCAAAAACCATTATTTTCAATTGAGTTAGTGAGCATTGATTTTCTATTGAGTTTCAATTAATTGGGGTGAATTTTGATTTTCAATTCACTTTCAATTTCATATGATAGATAATATTATACAATAAAATAGTGTACATGTTACCATCTAACATTATTAGAGACTATGTTGATCTGATTTCATATTCATGTGATACACGTTGTCAAACTTTCATTCTAAATGAGTTTAGCAAACTTTTATTCTCAACTTAATTCAAAAACATTTTCTTTTTTATTGAGTCTAGCGACCATAGATTTTAAATTGAGTATGCTTGACTTTGATTTTTCATTGATATTTGGTTGACTTTGATGAACTTCCGTTTTCGGTTGAGATTCATTTCAATTTGGAGGATGTTGAATTTTAATCGATTTCCAATTAAGTTGGTGAATGTTGATTGTTTGGAGTTTTGTGAACTTTGAGTTTCAATTGAGTTTGTTGAAATTCCATCTTCATTTGAGTTTTGATTAAATTAGACTTGAATCACAGAATTTAGATTTTTAATTGAGTCTTGTAAATTTTGAGTTTCGATTGAGTTTGGTGAACGAGTGTGAAGAGAGAAGAGAAATGAAGCAGAAAGATGTAAATGTTAATTGTAATGAAGATAATTTTGTTTTCATTTCACGACTATGGTGAGATAAAAAGAAGATTAGACAATTATAAATTGTTGAATGGCAATATAGATGAGATGCAAGATGTTAATTTACATGAAATCGATGGTTGATTTAGACATCCGAGCATATAAACTTGCATTATCTGCTTTGCCAACAATTATCACTTTCAATTTTTATCATACTCTTTGGATTTAATTAAAATTTGAATATGAAACAATTTATGGAACGTATATCAATGTGGGAGAAGTATTTTGTCTACGAGTCGTTTGAGAACTCAAAAAGAGTGAAGTTTCCAAGCAAAAAATTTGAACAAAAATGTATGTTGAGGAAGCAAGGATGTCTTACTCAAGCACACTAGAAGACAATGGAAAATGAGACTTCTTATGAGGAAGAGGAGATTACACAGATGTAAGAGGGTCACTAGATGACACACATAGGACGTTGTTTTAGAGGTTGGGCACCAAGAGGTGCAAAACTTGCATTCTTAGAGATGTGGAGGGGCATCACAATGAGGTTCGATGTGATGGAAATGACATGAATTAGAAGAGTACCAATGGTGGACATCGGCGATGATAATGGAGAAGTAAGAACCAAAATTAATTGGAAAATGAAGGGTAAAATGAAGCAGAGAGTAAACTTTTCAAGGCAGTGGCAAAAGTTAGGAGCAAACCCCGATTTAATCCTCCTAATTATAATGGAAATTTGAATCCAGAAGAATTAATGCAGTGGATATCAGAGATGGATAAGTATTTTGACTATGAGTCGATTGAAGACCCAGGAAGAGTGAGGATGGAAAGCACAAAATTTTAAGGACATGCGTCTTGATGGCCGTGTCGTGTGCAAACTAATAGGCAACGTAGAGTCAAAGACAAAACCAAATCTTGGGAGAGTATGGCTACAAAGTTGGATGCAAAAATGTGGGTAAAGACGATAGAGAAAAGACTTGTAACTGCAGAGAACTTGCATGAGAATGACACATAGAGGGTGTTGTTTCAAAGGTGATGAGCATTGATTTTATATTGAGTTTCAATTAATTGGGGGTGAATTTTGATTTTCAATTGACTTTCAATTTCATATTATAGATAATATTATATAATAAAATAGTGTACATGTTACCATCCAACATTAATTGAGACTATGTTGATCTCATTTCATATTCACGTGATACACGTCAATCTTTCATTTTAAACGAGTTTGAGAAATTTTGATTTTCAATTGAGTTTGGAGACCATTTATATTTGCTCGAGTTTGGAGATCATTTATTTTAGTTGAGTTTGACAAAATTTGATTTTCAATTTGAGTTTGGTCAACTTTGATTTTCTATTGAGTTTTAGTGGAGTTCGGTTATCTTTGAGATTTATTTGAGTTTGGGGGATTTTGAATTTCAACTTTTGTTTGGTGATTTTTTTAGTTTCATACAAGATTTGGTTTGGTTATCCATTTATTTCCAATGTAATTCGGTGAAATTTTATTTTCATTTGAGTTTTTATTTCCAATGTAATTGGGTGAAATTTGATTTTCATTTGATTTTTTATTTAGGTGGTCGACTTTGAGATTTAATTGAGTTTGGTGATTTTTTAGTTTCAATGGATTTTGGTGCAACCTTTGATTTATTTTGAGAAATTTTTATTTGAAATATTGTTTTAGTTGAGTTTTGCAATCTTCTATTTTTGGCTACCCATTTGTCGGGATGCTCCTACATCAAATACACAAGTAGAAATTTTTTTGCGGCATAGCTCACAAATGGAGTTGAGTCATTTAATCAGTTTCCCAATTCGAAATCAACTTGCTACGAACTCCAACACTTAAAAGCAATTCCTCCTACTCCCATTTGAGAATTTGATAGGAGCAACTTGTTAAGTTTTAGGATAGCTGCAAATTTAATAACACTCTATGTTGTATGTGTTTTCCAAATGCAACAGTCTCTCTTTCATTTATATTGGGAATGAGGCTAGGAGAGGCATGTCCCTTCATGGGACATGTCTATTCATTATTATTTATAAGAAAGGACATGCTTCTTCCCATTAATTATAATTTAACCAATCTTATAATGTTTCATCAATCAATTATTATTAAGGATAATATAATAATTTAATATTGAATATTAAATTTCATATGATTAATAAAAATATAACATATCTATTATATTATTATTAATCAACATATATTATATGTATTCTAATGATCATACGACTGAAGCTACAAACATTAACACCACCATTGCAAGATTTAACCTTGAGTTTCCATTTACTTTCAATTGATTTTGAGAAATTTTGATTTCAAATAGAGTTTCAATTGAGTTTTGCAAACTTCTATTTTTTGTTTAGTTTCAAAAACATTTTTAGTTCCTGCCGACGATAGGTATAGGTATACAAATGTATTTGTTGAGATGCAAATTTTTTATTTGACTAATCAACTAACAAATAAGAACAAAGTATTAAATTTTTACTTCCTACCTACATTATAGTTGATTATTAATATATATTTTCAATGATTTTAAAATATGACTTTACTGATTTTTCATTTATTAAGTAGAAAAAATATTTTTACTAAAAAGAACAAAATTATTAGTCATTACAATCAATAGAAGCTTTTATTAATATCATTACAATCAAGAAATCTAGAAGCTTCATTTATCTTGTGAAATAAAATATAGTTGCTGAAAATGAATCACAACACTCTCATTTCACAACACTCTCCATTCGCATGTATTGGCATGGCAAAATTACCTGACCCTAAAGATGTAGATTTCTCTAGTGCGGGGCAGAAACTTGGTGACAACATTCTTGGTTTGGGACCCTTTAGTTATTCTTTCAATTCCAAGTGTTCTGAGGGCTAAGCCCCTGCAAACCCTAATAAGCTTGGGTTTTTTTGCCACATCTGGTTTTGTATATGGCTTAAGGCACCCTAAGGCCCAAGCTCCTTGAAACCCTAATTTATTGTGAAGTAAAAAGGCAAACCAAAGATTATTTAGATCTCGTTCCTCTTCTTTTTGGTATGGGCCTTCGATCAACTGGAATAAAGGGCGTAAAAATGTATCTACCAAATTCAAACTTTCTTACTCTAATGAGCATGACTTTGGAGTTAGTTTTTTGATTTTGACTATTCTCATCACATCCCACAATGGGTTTTTCAAAAGGGATGTTGGGGGGACAAAACCCCTAAATCCTTTTATTGGAATGGCCAAAGTAATTCAATATTTTCCCTTCAAATATTTTCAAGGAGACCCACTTCATATTGATATGTTGGGTCTCTGGATACAATTATGTCTGGGATACAATTATTGATATTATTTTTTGAAGACGTGCCTAAAATTTAAGGCCTTGGGGGGATTTGATGTATTTATTTATACAATTTGGAGGTCTAATGAATTTAAGGCTGTCACAAAAGAAGCTATTTTCTATTTTCAAAATATGTATTTTTGGGGAACACCCAACTAGAATATTGGGCTTTTAGAGCTATTATGTGTATTGGCAATGCAATAGGGTGCTCAAAGCGTTTGAAAGAACAAACTGCTAACTTTTCTAATTGTTTTGTGGAAAACCCATCTCAAAATTTGGTATCCTTAAGAGGCATTGTTGTGTTAGTTAATACTGTTGTTTTTGGTGTGCTCGTTTAATCATGGGCAATGATTTTCCCTCCCAACCATAGAAAATACTCGATTGTCTCCCCCGATCACTTGAATATCCAATCTTGTAGTAGATAAGAATGTAATTCTGAGGAAGGAAAGAATGATCTTCCTTTATACCCAATTGAAAGGCACCTTCTTGGAATCAACATCTCTCTTTATAATGGGTGGCAAACTACACAAGTTGGATATATACAACTAATTAATATAATATATATTTTATATTTAAATTTAATGAAACACTTCTTCATAAGGTCGGCCCAGGCAAGGATCTGACCTCAACTATAAGCATCAACACTCCCTCTTAGTTAGGGAGGACTCCTTGATCATATACATGTCATAGAATAACATCCACCATGGCTACTCCCAGAGGGTGGAACAGAGTTCATCACAAATGCACTTAACATGATGACATCCATCATGGCTACACCCATGGATGGAAAATGAATATGAACACAAGTGCCCATCACGGAGTCACTCAACGTGATGTTGTCATCTTATCATGATGGTCACCGTGGCTACACCCGGAGGGTGATTAAACACAAGTGATGTTGTCATGGAAGCTCTCAACATGACATCCACTTTGGCTACTCCCAGAGGGTGGATCTACCGTAGCTACTCCTAGAGGATGGAACAAGGGATTTCATCTCAAACTTATCTCACAGAGAAGAATGCATTAACAAAGGCTTGCAACTTAAAATTCTCTCTCATAGAGAAGAATGCTATAACAAGGGCTTGCACCTCAAACATCCCTCTCACAATGATGAATGCATTAACAAGGGTTTGCATTGCCGACTTCTCCCTCATAGAGAAGAATGCATTAACAAGGACTTGCACCTCAAACTTATCTCTCATAGAGAAGAATGCATTATAGTACATCTCTAGAAATCACTGATGCCTAGACTCCCTCTCAGCAAGGACTTCATTCTGCAAAATTTCAAGCTTGTCTCAAAAATACACAAACTTTACTCTAGCAAGGGGCTTGGTGAGAATATCGGCCATCTGATCATCAATGCTAATGTAACTCAACTGAATAGCATTCCTTTGCACCATATCTATAATATATTTATTTTTTGATCTCCACATGCTTTGACCTATCATGAAATACATGGTTGGAGTCTGCATCACACTTGGTGACTCCCAAGCTCACCAAGTATCCATCTATCCAGGAATATCCCGACCTAGGTGTCAGCATAAAGGCCTTCTAGCCTACACACAGAACTCCATCCCATGAATCATAGTCCTTTGAATACTACAGTTTCTTGAATCATACTGTGAGACCTACATTAGACTATCATAGTTTTACTGCTTATTATTCATGCTTTCAGTTGTTTTATGCTTAGACATACATTGACTATTGGAGACTCTTATGTATTTTAGGATCTGTTGAATTCTATGTTATATATTCAGTACCTAATTATGTAATCATGGTACACTTGAGATGCTTTATGATTTGATGCAATTTCAGTTTATGATGATGTCATATATGGGATAAATGTATTGTGATGAATTTGGTTTAGGAAACCAATACTATGCTTATTTAAGTATTGAATCCAAATATAGTTATATGCAATAAATTATTGATGTCCTATTATGCTTTTAGATCATGTTGTTTTGGACCTAGTGATGTGTGCAATGAGTGTGCAGGGATAGTTGACCATAGATCTAAATCAGGGACCCATTATTGGAACCTATGTGAAATTTTGTGCATTCCAAGGTCCTATTTATGTGAGGCCTCACCCTGAACCCCATCTTAGTTTTCTAGTCTTTCTCTGCTTATGATAGATTTAACACATGATAATTTACATTTTGATGCACTATAGACCTTATGGATTTTATGCTTTATATCATGGATTGGTCATATTGGATGTTGGACACATGATACTTTATGATGCACCTTATGGACTATATTATGTTTCTATTATGGACATTTATTTTTGAGACAATTGATTTGGAAAAAACATTATGGTTATGATATGGATTATTGATGATAGGAGAATTATTAGAAATGGATATTAAATTTAGATATCATGCAATGTAAACTTTACCTTATGTATATGCTTTAATGAAATTTCTATTTATTGTGATCTTAAGTAATAAACTTAGTATGTTGATGTTCCCTTGAGTTTCAAATATTGCTTAATTATTTATGATGAATATTTATCTTCTCAGACTACTGATATTTGAATTGAGTGTGCAGGTATGAGACCATGGTATTTTATCCGGGGAACTAAACATAGGTATATGTGAACTCAGTTTAAGCCAAGGTTGCGTCTAATGAGAGACAAGTTCTTGTTGTATCTTGATTTAATTTGTAAATGTATATGGTTGGTTTTGGAAATGTATTCCTTAAATGTATTTTCTTATTTTCTTGTGATTTTGCCCAAGTGGATATGACATGGTCTAGTGATGTGTAAATGTTGTGTGCCATTTGACACTTGTGATTTGTACTTAAGTCCATGACATGTCAACTTGGGAATGGTTATCCACCTACCTAGGTAAGTACATTAGTGAATCCCCATATGCATACCTTGGTTTCGGAGATGGGGGTGTGGTCATCTCATTGGAATTTCGTAAGTACTCTTATAGTAGATTTTTGGAGGGGTTAGAAAGTGCCTAGGGGTGTTTTGGGGTCATTTTTAGGTATCCCACTTCTTATACCAATAGATAAGGGCCATTTTAACCCTAGGATAGCCTCTAGTTGACCATGTGACCCTTCCAAAAAGTTGGTTTCCCAAGTTGGACGAAAATGAACTCTGGTGAGGCTTAATCTGGGATAGACCACCTTTCCATCTTTGTGCTAAGATATTATTCACCTTTTTGGAGTTTCCCCTTTTGGATCCTTTTTTAGAAAGTTGTAATAATTAGGGAAGAGCGACCAATTAGAGGGTTTTCCTTCTCCCCAAGAGTTTCTAGTGGCCTTTTAGTGGGGGCTCTCCATGTTGGAGAGTTTGAACACCCACTCTCTAACTTAGAGACATAGCTAGAGTTGGTGACATTGGAAGGAGGACTTAGGCTAAAAGGGAGCTCTTCTACAACTATCTTTCCATAAGCTTGGATCTAGGTTGGTGGACTTATTTCAACTCATTTCTTGTAGTTCTATTTTGTGTTTGTAAGAAGGATGAATGTTGTGTGTGTCTTGTGAAAATATTGTAGATATGTTCTTGTAGTAAATTTTATGTTGTTGTTGTGAAGTATTTGCCTTGTTTTTCTCTTGTAAATGTGGTTAATGGGAGTCTCAAGGCTCACTCACCCTTGAGAGTGAAGAGCAGCCTTGGGGGTGAAGGAGTTTGACAGCCCTTGGTGTAGAGTCTCTCCTCAAGGAGGAGAGTGAAAAATCATGGAGTATGGGCTCCATGAAGCCTCCCTTGTTGTTACTTCTTTTGGGGGTCATAAGGGCATAATGCTGATCTTTGGTTTGATATTGAGAAGGAAAGTGTTTGGAAAGCCATGTGAGGGCTTGGTTATAAATTTTGGGTTTGGCATTCTCCCTTGGGTATTTGGTCCACTTCACCCCATATTGGGTCATTGAGAGACTCATTGTGCAAAGAATTGGTGGGGAGTTCTGTGAGTGCTACTTGTTTTGTTTTGTATTCTTTATTGCATGTATATATCCCTCCTTTGTTTGGTTCCCCAAGATTGGGGGTGGCCTCATAAGAGGCCCAAGTTGGGTGGTGAGCTACCCATGGTCTCTTAGTTTGTTTTCATTGCAGATTTCTCTTGAAGCTAGTTAAAGTCAAAGTTGAAGGCAAGAAGGTGGAGAGGACATTATTTCATGTCTGTTGTAATAAGTCTTTAAAGATGGAAAATTCAATGTATTCTCTTAGTAGGAAGCCCTACACATAAAAAAAAAGTATTGAGATTGTTCAAGAGTGGTACCTTAGAAAGTTCTATGAAAGAGTATTTGGAGTTATCAGAATTGTATTGGTTTCCCTTTTCTATAATGATGAAAAATGTAGCAGCAAAGAAATGTATTATTCAAAAGGAGCATAAAATAAATTCGGCAAGTTGAATACTAGTTCTTTGTGTATAAGATTTTACATTCTCTTAAGAATCTCCTTACATAGAATATAATATTCATTAAGATTTGTTTATACATATATATGAGATTTACTTTTCTTCAAAGGGATGCTTCATTTTTTTTACTTAAATATTGAATCTGAAACTTTAGTTTTACAATAAACAATTATGCAATGTGGGAATTCTGATTTTTAGTCACTCAAAAAAAAAATATACATTTGATTCTGATTTTTAGTTACTCCTAAGGATATTCTGATTTTTTTGTTACTCATAAAAGTATTGTTTGCTGATATGAACATTTAATTGTATACTTTTCGTCAAAAAAAGAATATACATGTATATTTATATATGAAAATAAATTCTACATATCTCAGTTGGTCTATGCAAACATATGATGATCAACTAATGCACACATTACTAAATAATTACATTTATGTTCATATATGAAACTATTATGGTTTTTAAAAGAGTATTACTACATGACCCCTATAAATCTGAAAACATGCATATAATATGTTCTATAAATTTGAATTAATGGGACAAAATTCTTTTTAAACAACTCTTATATATATATAT
>MU224647.1:448322-499926 GCA_018584345.1 Thuja plicata | reverse complement strand
ATATGGTGATTTGTCACAAACATTTGAATCTCCTCACCCTCCTCATATATTTGTTTCACCCATTCTATTTGGGTGCCAATTGCTTTCATCACTAAATTGAGAGAATGGACGGTGCATGGTGTCCAAAGATGTGATCATATCTAGCCTCTACCAAAGCACCTACAGCCCTGTAAACTTTTGCAATGTCCGTAATAACTTGGACAACATTGTCATGACCCACGAACTCGATGGAATCAATGAGAATCTTGGATATGAACTAGACATCTTTTACTTCCCCTTCATAGTCAACCGCCCTAAAAAATATTGACCCCTTGTGTCTTACAACAATTACATTGATTAATGGACGGTTTTTGCAATCTTTCCATCCATCTAAAACAATAGACACACCCGATTGAATCCAAGAATCTCTTATTGGAATTAATTGGGCCTCTACATTTTTTCTCATTATGTAATAAGGTGGTGCGCACCTTTTCATATCCAGGGCCTTGGTAACCAGAAGGTGCATTATTTATTGCTTGCACCATCTCCCTCCAATAAGGTGATCTCACTAAGTTGAATGGAACACCATTTGCAAACAAGCAACATCCAATTTTTTGATCAGCAACATATCTTAACTCATTTTGAAATGCCCTATTTGGGTATGTGCAGGATCATGGTATGCCAAAAAGTGGCGATGTGAAAAAGAAGCCATGATTGGTAGACTGATTGAAAAATAACTATATCTTTCAAACAGTATAACATTTTTGAAATCTGAAACATGAGTCACATTCTATGCTTCACCTACTACAATAAAAAGGAAATTTTTTTCAATGTGATGAAGTTTAGACTAACTTAAGGTGGTCAGACACGGGATTTTTTATATTATGGAAAAGTTATAGTAGAAAAATCATAATTAATTATTTACTTGGAAAAAATTAAAAAAAATATGCATCACATTCGGACATGAGTCTACTACTTATATCTATAATCTTGTAAAAAAACATTATCATTTGATTGTGTTTAAGGTGGTCAGACATACACCTACTTCTTATCTTTTTAGTCCTGATTGATAGAAGGATTGAAAAATAGCTATAGCTTTCAAACAATATAACATTTTTGAAATCTGAAACTTGAGTCAAATTCTATGCTTTTCCTACTACAATAAAAAAATAAAAAGTTTCCAATTTGATGAAGTTTAGACTAACTTAAGGTGGTCAAACATGAGATTTTTTATATTCTGGAAAATTGGTAGTAGAAAAATCATAATAAATTATGTGCTTGGAAAAAAATTACAAAAAAAATGCATCACATCCGTACATGAATCTACTACTTATATATATAATCTTGTAAATAAATATTATCATTTTATTGTGTTTAAGGTGGTTAGACATACGTTCACTTCTTATCTTTTTCCTGAAATTTTCATACTACTGCATTGAAATTTGAAATTTTACCATATAAAATATATTTGTTTTTTAAAAGGGCTAGTAGCTTAGAAACTAGATTCAATTTTCTACAGATTCTTTTCTTACACATTTTTTTATATAATATTGATAACTTGTTCAAATTTTTATGTCAACTTTCCTAACCCTGATTTTCTGAATTTTCATTGCCACTTAAGGGCCTAGTTTGGCATACCATGATCCTGCACATACCCATCTAATGGGCCTCTCTTGCGGGTGGTGATTTGTGGTTGGTCTACATCTTCATCATCCCTAAGAGGCATAGGCAAGAAGGGATGTGATCTAGTGGATGGATGAGTGGATGGTAGTGTTGTTTTTTGTTTCCCGGTATAAGCACCATGTTTCCCTTTTGAAACTAATCTGTCAGCATCTTCTTGTTCCTTTACAAAAGTTTCTATTTGTATAGCTGACAAGCCCTTCTTATCTGGACTTGGTCCCTCACACATGTTAATCCCTTGATCCCTAGGGCTAAAAAAATGTAATTTTACTCAGGAGTAGGAGGTTTCTATATTGTGAATTACAAAAATTACGTTTCCATATATACCCCCCACCTCCAGGACATTGAGAAATTCTTGTAGTGTGTCTCCATAAAGGAGACCCTTTATTAACTCTAAAATTTTGAGACCTATCCCCACCCACTGAGCCTTGACTACTCATTGTATGATTGTTGAAATCTATAACAAAAATGAAAGAAAAAAACATACTTCAAAGCTTATATAAAAGCTTGAACATTTTTAAAAACTTTTTAAAAACTTGAAATAATTTATCAAAGATTCAAAAAACTAAAGAATATAGTTGAAATGCATACCTTAATCACTCAAATCTGCTTATTGGAAGGTATTTGTCACTCCACAATCAATCTCCTTTGAATACAATCACCTCACCAAGAGTGAGAGCGCAAAATGAGAGCAAATAAAGAGAAAATATAAAATGAAATGTATTTGGAGGCTCCATAATAATGGTCATTTTAGAGTTAGATAAAAAAATAAATAAAAAAAATGCTTTTTAAGTGTTTTGGACCCACTTTTCAACTTAGCTAGTCGCGGGTCCCTGGGGATCCATGTGAGATCCTTGCTTGATCCAGCTAGGTCCGTGTTGGATCTGGACAGGGTCCAAACCCTGTTTGATCCAGCACGGACTGGGTGGCAAATCCAGACTCAGATCGGATCCGAATCTGAGGTCCAGGGTCTGAATTTGACAACTTAGCAAATAGGTGCTTGTCAAATTTAGGGTCGCTGTCAGGTTACAAATTTCTTACAGAATCCTATGTTAAATTACTTTTCACTAAAGTAAAACTCATCGTGGTTGTTGGCAGAATCTTCAATAAGCACCCTCCAAGAGACTGCACTACAATTCACAAAAACTTTATGCCTTAGATCCCTAGTCTAAGGTATAAATGATTTACCAAGTCCCGAAGGCTTGCATTTGACGAATTCCTTCTTCAACTCACACTTCAAGGAGGTTGGGATATATTTGGAATCAGAACCTACTGATTAGCTTAAAATCATCAATAAATTAAGGTCATGTTAGCTACTGCCAACAAGTCCAAGTCATTCTAATCTACCAAGAAATGAGAAATGACCCAAATTTTTCTTATTGCAAAAGACTAATTTGTCATTGCATTCAATGATATTAACAATGACAACATAACATGAAAAGGAAGAAAACTTTCTTAGTTGGGATGCACAACACCAAAGGGTGGTGGATGTTTACTGTTCATATTCTATTTCTAGAAAGCTACATCACTAATTGCCTATTACAGAGTGACCCGTTTCTTAGTTTTCATATTTATTGTTAGTGTTTATGGTTTTGTATAGTTTATTCTATGTAAATCATCATCTAAATGAGACGAGTCATTACGATATGGTAGTTAGACAAAATTTGATTGATAAAATGCCTTTCATACTTTCACAAAGCATGCTCACTTTCTCTTAAACATTAACAAAGCCTTATTCCTTGTTTCATCTCATCTAGAGTAATGGATATGTTGATATGGACCTACTATATAAGTGTTGAGCCTTGAAAAATAATTTTGTTATTATAGAGAAAAAGTTAAACCTTGCGAGCATTGCCTCAACTTGAAGCAATAAGTGCCAAATGAATTATTGAAATTCATGGCTGGTGAGAATTTTTTCGTCAACTGCTACTACTCATCAAAGATGATTCAAGAAGCTTGACTTGATATTAGGATCACAATTGATTCCCAAAAATTATGAGTTGATACTCAAACTGCCAGAAATGATATTGAATAACAAAGAACTACAAAGACTATAAATGCATTAAAAAATAAAAGTAATACTTACAGAGAGTCTCAGATGCTAGCAAAGTTGGCTCTTCATGGTCAAGAGGGAGTTTGTGCAATTTAGCAATAAAATAACCCGTAAAGATAGCAATCACGGGCTCTAAAATTACTATCAGTGGAATTATTATGGGGCCAATATTTGCCATCAGGTTTTTCTGTTGCACAGTCAATACACAATTGATGCAGGAGCATCTTGGGTTTCTTGACAATCTGCATCAACCAAAAAGATTTCCTTTCAATTTGTTCTTAGTTTGTTCCTGTTTTCCAATTTCTGTATTTTTAGTGGCATTCCTTCATGTTTTCTCATCGGCTCTTGCAGACCTAATGAATTGTTTTGGACATCATGTGGAATCTATGTCTGGGTTCACACCCTGGTCCATTCTATCTCGGTGGAGATTTCTTGAGTTTTTGGGTTGGACCTATCTATTCTTCACGCTAACGGCTAAATCTAAGTTTTCTGATCTTGCGTAGCTTTCCCATGGCTTGCAGATCTGATTGTTTCATTATTCAATGATCTTATGCTCCTAACCGACCTCCTATGTGATTTCACTTCATTTCATTTCAATTTGGAGGTGTTCTAGATTTGGGTCTTGTCCTATTTTACACATGTTATGTTTTCCCACCTTGGGAAATGTGATCTTTTCTGGCTGACATGCCATGTGAACTTGTATATATTGTAGCATTTGTTTCATAGTTAAGTGGATCTTAGTAGTAGCTTTCAATAGTTGATCTTTTAGAGGTTAGCATCTAGGATGGATATGGATTTGTGTTTGTAATGAAGCATGTGTGCCTTAAGTGGAATTCAGAATGTTGGTGGATAATTTGATGTAATCCTTGAATCTCTGATAGTGTGAAGGCCTGAATGGCCATGTTTTTGGTCATTGTTGGGTTGTTAATGATTTGGTGTTGATTGTTTTCTTTGTGACTTAGGTTGCATGGTTTGGACCATCTCCATTGGGGACACTCCTGCCATGGCTACGTCAGATGGTATTAGAGTGAGTTTCATTCCTGAGATGGTGAATTTGTTAGTAGATCATTGTTCATGAGCTTGAAAAATCCTAGATGGTTTGTTGTGGGATGGAAAAGAGTAGATTTGACCCACAATTGCAGAGGATTTGCATGAGGATGGCTCAGAGAGTTGTTGTCGATTGTGAACCTTGAAGTGGGTTGTGGTCCTTGAGGCATCTCGTTGGTGGATAGATCGCTAAATCAAGGCAGGTTGTAAGCATGTTCAATAGATTTCCAAGTGAGAGGCAATTGAGATCTTACAGTCAAATCGCCGACCTGAGGCAGTTGCGCCTAGTGAAGGGAGAGATGTCTTTGAGTAGGATGTGTTAGTAATAACTGAGAGGGGGGGGGGGGGGGGGAANCTGAGAGGGGGGGGGGGGGGTTGAATCAGTGGCCTCAAAAATTAATCCTTAAATCAACTCTTAGAACTTATAACCACAGATTATGTCTCTAGTTATCTTCTATCCTACAAGATGAATTCCTTGAAATACTTTATTCAATTTTCTATGTGTTAGATTGCTTTGTTAATCTCTCTTCTTTATGACTACCGATAAGAAGTTAACTATTGACTGAAACATAGTAAATATGCAAAGTATACCAATCAATCTAGAAATGCATATGTGAAATGTAAAATAGTAAAGTAATAAACCATAAATACATAACACATGGATTTTAATGTGGAAACCCTGTTAAGGGAAAAAACCACTGGGACTAGTACGCCAAATTTTCACTCTTCTGAAGTGAGCCCTGTTAGGAGCCAACCCTGTTAAAGGTTACAAACACACTGTTAGGTGTGATCTTGTTAGAGGATTTAAAAATAGTTTTTCACCTAGTATCTGACATCTAATGCTACCATCCTTGATCAAACACTCACTTGGCCTGTCAATAGGTATCGGGCATATCCAATGCTACTTTTATGATTAAACCTTTTGATACTCCTTGGGATGTATCTCAATTGTAAAATACTTTTAAGTCCTGCTCGGTTAAGAGACTTTATGCTTCAAAGGTTAAACTGAAACACTAATGATTTGTTCATACATACAACTCAATTGTATATTTTTAGATCTATTGTAAGTCCATTACCTCTCTGATCAATATAATCACTTATACATTTTCTCCACACTGTTCTGCTCTGTGATACTTGTCTTACTGTTCGTCGGTGTCTACCTTCTCCTTCAGATTCTCTTTAGCATATTTCCTCTATTCTCTTGTTCACCCCACACCCACTCATAATGAATTGGGTTTGTCTCTATATAGACATGATTTATCTTTTCTTGGCTTTCTTGATTCTTGGTGTGTTCCACAATTCTCGCCAATAGATTTAAAGCAAACTCCTGATTTATCTCAAAGAGATATTCTTGCCAACTAGAAAAATCAACTTTAAATCAATTACTTATCTCCAAATTTATCTGGATGATTAAAACAATGATAAGTATCCGTTAATTCTATCTTTAGCTTCTTGACAACTAAGCATTTTGTCATTTTCTGAACTCTCTATTCTACTGTCAACACTTCAGTTAGTCATCAGTGATAACTAACTGTTCCATTAGTGTGACTTCAGTTGTCATCGAGATCTCCACCCTTTTCTTCTCCATCAGGCAACACTGAAATTCTCTCCATTGGGTTACTTTGTGTTTTTCTCATCAGGAAACACTGTAACTTTGCTCGTCGGTAATGCAGTGCTTTAGCTCATCAGGTAACACTGTGACTCTACTCTTTTACTCTGATCGTTGGTGTGCACTCCGTTGATTTATGCAATCACTTAGTGAATACTTGACTTGTATGCATTACTGATAGCATAGCCTCGATTCATCGGTTCTTTGAAGTCTTTGGCAGTATTTCAATGATCATACAGATTATATCAAGTTGACATTAATGACAATACAATACATTAACTGATTTAATGCCTTGTATGATCATCAACTTAACATCTTCAAACATTCAATCAGTTACATATCATCAATCTCTCCCTTTGGCATTGATGGTAACATACTGCATTATCATACAATACTATTACTAATACAATATGAAATATATAGTTTCATCAAGCTTTTCTAATGTAACTAATATAAATTTTTGGCTTTTGGTAAGCTCAAATAGCTTTGATTTGATTCTTGTAGCTTTCTTTCTGTCTTCAATCCCTTCACTGGATAGATGTAGAATCTTTCTTTCTCTGATGTGATGTGTTCTCCTTCTATGTCAAACTCTCTCCCTTTGACTGTTCTCCTTTCTTGTGATGTCTCTTGTCAGCAATTATCTTCCTTTGTGTGTACTCTCTATTTCTTTCTACATTCTCTCCCTTTGGATACTTCGATGGATATGATCTCTTCCTGAGTTGATAATGGATATAATTTCTGTATGATAATGAGATATCTCTCTCCCTTTGACATCAATGCCAAACAAACATCTTTTCAAACAAATATTTGACAGTAGTGTCAAGTGGATCATTTCTATCCATAATATATTCCTTGAATTTCCCAATCCATCGGTAATAACTCTAGTACTCATTGTAGATAAGTACCTTGCTATGTATAGATGTATATTTGTAGTCCACCTCTTTGCTTGCATCATCATGAATGATATTCTGATAATATGTAGGTTGATGCAACCTTCTAGTTAGCTTACTGACCGGTAGACAAGGGCTTGACCCCTATTCTCTTTCTCAAGTATTCAAATGCATCCTTGGGTAGTGGCTTGGTGAAGATATCGGCCAATTGTTTCTTTGATTGCACATACTCAAGTATCACCTCCTTTTCTTGAACTTGTTCTCTCAAATAATGATACTTGATGGAAATATGCTTTGTTTTAGCATGCATGACTGGATTCTTGAATTTTTTTATTGCACTTGTATTATCATAGTAGATAATTACTGGTTCTAAAATTTTCATATGCATACCTTCCAGTAACTGTTTGATCCATGCAATATTTGAGCAGTTTGCAACAACAAAAACATACTCTGCTTCTTTAGTAGATTGAGAGATGCATCCTTGCTTCTTTTTTATCCATGTGACAAGTATGTCACCCATAAAGAATGCTCCTCCAGTTATGCTCTTCCGATCATCAATATTTCCAGCCTAATCAACATCAGTAAAAACGTTAAGTTCAAATTTATCTTTTCTTCTATACCATAAGCCATATTCCTTGATATTCTTCATATATCTTAAGATTCTTTTCACAACAGTCATATGTGATTCCCTGGGATTAGTATAAAATCTTGCAACTATTCCTACTGCATGTGCAATATCTGGTCTAGTGTGTACAACATACATGAGTTTTCCAATCATTGATCTGTACAAAGTCTGATTTACCTCTGATGAATTGTCTTCCTTTGTTAGCTTACATCCAGTTGCCATCGGTGCTCCAACTAGTTTGGATTCTTCCATCTTAAATATTTACAGTACTTCTTTGATATACTTGGATTGTGTAATAAAAATACCTTCATCTTGTTGCATGATCTATAGACCAAGAAAGAACTTGATCTCTCCAAACATAGACATTTCAAACTCTTTGCTCATTTCATTTGCAAATGATTTGCATAGCATATCATTGCCTCTAAATATGATGTCATCAACAAATATCTCAACAATCAAAATATTAGCATCAGTATCTTCCTTTAAATAAAGATTACTATTTTCACTAGTCCTTAAAAATCCAATACTTATAAGATAGGAATGAAGTCTTTCATACCAGGCTCGGGGTGCTTGTTTCAATCCATACACATCTTTGTGTAGTCTACATACCATGTCCCTCTTGTCTGGATCAACAAATCCTTCTGGTTGTTCAATGTATACCTCTTCTTCAAGTATTCCATTTAGGAATGCAGATTTGACATCCATTTGATATACCTTGAATCCTTTACATACAGGATAAGAAAGTAATATTCTTACTCCTTCTAGCCTAGCAATAGGTGAAAAGGTCTCTCCATAGTCAATTCCTTCTTCTTGTGCATACCCCTTGCATACTAGTCTTGCTTTATTTCTAGCGACTTCTCCATTCTCATTCAACTTATTCCTGAACATCCATTTTGTACTGATGACATTCTTGTCATCTGGTCTTGGTACAATTGTCCATGTCTTGTTTTTCTCTATCTTCTCAATCTCTTCATTCATATCACTTATCCATTCATCATTATCTAGTGCAACATTGACAGATTTGGGCTCATAATCACAAATAAGACATCTTGTATTTAGAGACATACTTCTGGTTGTCATACCCTCCTTTTTATATCCTATGATCTGGTTCTATGTATGGTTCCTTTTGACATATCTTGCAAGTACAGGTTCAACTCTTTGTCTATCAGCTTGATCATCATTTTGTTCTTCATTCTTTTCTCCATCACTTTGTGCATCATCTTGAGCAATATTCTGGTCATCGGTATTTGCAGCCTGATGCTCAGGTGCAATAATCTATTGCTCAGGAGCTCTACATTGTTGGTTGGGTAGAGTGTCAGGTTCCTCATTGTAAGAAAACCTATTGTAGTCCTCTGGTATTGTAGTCCTCTGGTTCTTTAGTGCTTTCCTTTTCATTCTTCTCTGCAAAATTATCTATCTGTACATTTGCACTTTCAACAATTTTATTAGAGGCTTTATTTAGACATTTATAAACCTACTCTTGGTAGAATACCCTAGAAATATTCCTTAATCACTCTTGGAGTCAAGTTTCCATTTCTATCATCTTTTAAGATATAAAACTGACTGCCAAAATTTTTGAAATAACTTACATTGGGTGTGTATCCATACCATAGCTCATAAGGTGTCTTTTTGGTATCTTTCTTCAATTGTACTATGTTCAATGTGTAAACAACAATATTGATAGCTTCTCTCCAGAAGATTTGGGTGATCCCTTTCTCTATCATCAGTGACCTTGCATAATCAACTATAGATCTATTCCTTCTTTCAATAATTCCATTTTGTTGTGGTGTTCTCGGTGTAGAGACCTGTCCTTTGACTCCATGCTCATTACAAAAGTTAGTGAATTCATCTGAAATAAATTCCCCTCCTCTATCTGATCTTAAGCATTTTAACTCTTTACCACTTTGTTTCTCAACCATTGCCTTATACCATTTCAACATCTTAAATGCTTCAAATTTATCTTTTAGAAACATTATTGTCATCATTCTAGAGTAATCATAAACAAAGAGAATAAAATATCTATCTCCATAATAACTCTTTTTCCTCATAGGTCCACATAAATTAGTATGTACTAATTCTAGAATGGCATCAGATGTATGGGTTTTGCTTTTGAAACTATACTTTGTCATCTTACCTTTTTGACAATTTTTACACATGATGTTGTCGGGCTTGGTCATCGTCGGTATGCCTCTGACATTTCTCTTTTTGCTAATCTTTATCATGTTGTCAAAATTCACATGACACAATCTTTTGTGCCACAACCACATGTCTTCGTTTGTAGCAATCAAACAAGTGGTGTCAGTATCATTTAGATAGAATAAGTTACCTTTTGTCTACTCACCGGTACCAATCAGATTTCCTGATTTATTGAAGATCTTTGCCTTTTTATTTTCAAATGCTACTCTCTGACCTGAATTATTCAACTGAGAAAAACTAAATAGATTATAATTCAATCCATTTACCCAATAAGCATTTTCACATTTTATCTGGTTATTCAACATTATAGTTCCTCTACCTTCAACTGGATAAGGTGTGTCATTACCCATTCTTACTGAACCACCTTTATAGTACTAAAAAGTCTCAAACTTTTGCTTTTCATCGGTCATATGGTGAGTGCAGCCACTATCTATGATCCAAACATCATTTTTACTAACCTTAGATATGAGTGCAGTTTTTACATACCTTTCTTCATCATCATTTGAATAATCCTTTACTGCCACAAACACCATCTCAATGTCTTCATCAGATTGGGTGTCAGTATCATCATCTTTGCATTTTTTTAGGTAACTGGCCTTCTTTCCTTTGTCCTTGTAGTCTCGGGTATCTCTTCTTTCTGATTGTAGGTAGCTTTTGTAATCACCTCTGTCAGACTTCTTTTCAAATGACCTGTCATCTTTTCTTCTGTTAGGACATCTTGCAACAAAGTGTCCAATCTCTTTACAATTAAAACAAACAAGTGGTAATTTACCTTTGTATTTATCATTGCCTATTTTCATTCTTCTAGCCATAAGTGCTTCAATTTCATCAAGATCCTCTTCTTCACTTT
The DNA here is from genome assembly GCA_018584345.1 of Thuja plicata. NCBI lineage: Eukaryota > Viridiplantae > Streptophyta > Pinopsida > Cupressales > Cupressaceae > Thuja > Thuja plicata. The sequence continues at coordinate 488,997 of MU224647.1, read as the reverse complement.
CACTATCACTATCTTTTCTCATAGTGTTTTTATGACTTGATTTAATTATTGTCATAGAATTTTTGAATGCAGACTCTATGTTTGGTAAGACACTATTATAAAAATTATTTATCTCAAATGAAATCAGTCTTCCAATCAAACTGTCTAGAGTAACATTGCTATTTTCTATTGCTCTCATTTCTTGAATGGGAGATACTCTAATATCATAAGTAGGCAGTAAGGTTCTTAGAATTTTACTTACCACTGTATCTTCTTCTAGTACACCTCCAACTCCTTGGATAGCATTGACTACCTCTTTGATTCTTGTGCTGTACTTAGTGATGTTTTCACCTTCTTTCATTTTGAGATCATTAAAATTTCCTCTAAGGCTTTCTGCCTTGGCTCTCAAAACATTTTTGTCACCACCATGTACAAGCATCAATTTGTCCCACATCTTCTTTGGAGTCTTGCAGGTTTTGAAATCTTCAAATTCAATATCGAAGAGTGAGGAAGCAAGTTATATCATCATGCAATTGTGCTCATGCTTCTCTCTCAATTGTTCAACTATTGGTGCTCATGTGGGCAACACATATTCAGCATCTAAGTATTGAGTAACATCATTACCAATACCTAATAAGTGGAGTCTTATTCTGCTCTTCTATGAAGCAAAATTATCTTTGTTCAACTTGGGCACATCTAGTTTGTTCATCTTGTGATATTTAGCTTAGGTCTTGAAACCTCCCTTTTAAGCACACAAGCTTTGATACCAATTGTTAGTAATAAATGAGAGGGGGGGGGGGGGGNGAATCAGTCGCCTAAAAAATTAATCCTTAAGTCAACTGTTAAAACTTATAACCACAAATTGTGTCTCTAATTATCTTCTGTCCTACAAGATGAATGCCTTGAAATACTTTATCAATTTTCTTCTTTTCGGATTCCTTTTTTAATCTCTCTTCTGTATGATTATCGATAAACAGTTAACTATTTACCAAAACACAGTAAATATGCAGAGTATACTGATCAATCCAGAAATGCATATGTGAAATGTAAAACAATAAAGTAATAAACCATAAACACATAACACATGGATTTTAACGTGGAAACCCTATTAAGGGAAAAAACCACTGGGACTGGTACCCCAAATTTTCACTCTTCTAAAGTGAGCCCTATTAGGAGCCAACCCTGTTAAAGGTTACAAATACACTATTAGGTGTGACCTTGTTAGAGGATTTAAAAATAGTTTATCACCTAGTATCTGATATCTAATGCTACCATCCTTGATCAAACACTCACTTGGCCTATCAATAGGTATCGGGCATATCCAATGCTACTTTTATGATCAAACCTTTTGATACTCCTCGGGATGTATCTCAATTGTAAAAGACTTTTAAGTCCTGCTCGATTAAGAGACTTTATGCTTCAAAGGTTAAACTGAAACACTAATGTTCTATTCATACATATAACTCAATTGCAGATTTTTAGATCTATTGTAAGTCCATTACCTCTCTGATCAATATAATCACTTATACCTTTGCTCCACACTATTCTTCTCTGTGATGCTTGTCTCACTGTTTGTCAGTGTCTACAGAATCTAGCTCTTTCCTTAGCTTTTTGATCAAGACTGAATGAATACTTTCTTCTCCTTCATATTCTCTTTAGCATATTTCCTCTATTATCTTGTTCACCCCACACACCCACTCATAATGAATTGGTTTGTCTCTATATAGACATGATTTATCTTTTCTTAGCTTTCTTTATTCTTGGCGTGTTTCACAATTCTCACCAATAGATTTATTTAGCAAACTCCTGATTTATCTCAAAGAGATCTTCTTGCCAACTAGACAAATTAGCTTTAAATCAATTACTTATCTCCAACTTTATTTGGATGATTAAAACAATGATAAGTATCCGTTAATTCTATCTTTAGCTTCTTGACAACTAAGCATTTTGTCATTTTTTGAACTCTCTATTCTGTTGGTCAACACTTCAATTAGTCATCAGTGATAATTACCTATTCTGTTGGTGTGACTTTAGTTGTCATCGGGATCTCTGTCCTTGTCTTCTCCATCGGGCAACACTAAAATTCTCTACATTGGGTTACTTTGTGCTTTGCTCATTGGGCAACACTATAACTCTGCTCGTCGATAATGTAGTACATTAGCTCGTTGGGTAATAGTGTGACTCTACTCTTTTACTTTGATCGTTGGTGTGCACTCTGTCGGTGTATGCAGTCACTTAGTGAATACTTGACTTGTATGCATTACTGATAGCATAGCCTCGATTCATCAGTTCTTTGAAGTCTTTGGTAGTATTTCAATGACCATATAGATTATATTAAGTTGACATCAATGAAAATACAATACATTAAATGATTTAATGTCTTGTATAATCATCAACTTAACATGTTCAAACATTCAATCAGTTACATCTCATCATGATGAACCCTAGAAGTGTAAAGAAAATATTTGAAGACCTTAGTGTTGTGATGAGGACTAAGATCCAAAATTCATTAGTTGGTTTGTGGAGGAATCCTGAACCGAAGCATGAGTGTGAGGAGGCTACTAAAGAGTTGAAGATGTTGAGTTGGCACTTACCGATCAAGAGGTGGATGGTTTGGCCTATTAGAAAGATAATTCAAAAGAGAAAGAAGAAAGCTGGGGTTGCAACAGTAAAGGAGGTAAAGCTTGTTGAGGTAAGCACACTTGTGAATGTTTTGACATAAAGTATGAAATAAATTTTAGAGGACAAGGTATATGTGATTGTTAGTGAGTTTCATAATCAATTGATTGAGCCTAATGAACAAGTTGATAAAGTTAAGGAGTGTCTTGTTGTTGAGCTTGATAATGAGGTAGTTGATGTTGATGATAGAATTGTTGTTAAGATTGTGGATGAGTTTCCTTTGGTTGAATTTGATGAACTAGTTGGGCTAGTTGAAGAGTACATTGCTTTTAAGGTTGGTGAGGGTATTGATGCTGATGAAATTGTTGTTTATCAGTATGAGAGTGTTTTGGATAGAGTTTTCCTTTGTGATTATGTTTAAGTTGCTGATGGAGAGTTGTAGACTAAGATGATTCAGTTAGATGTTGACAGTTTGTAGAGATCACCTCGAGGGTACAAGAGACAAGACCAATGTTTCTTGGTTGGTGTTGGTATTAATCTAGTTGCTTTTGTGAGAGAGGATGTTATTGCATGTGTTCTAGTGTAATGTTTGGAAAAGGAAGCAGTATTTCTTTGGAAAAGGCAAGTATTTAAGAAAGAGGATGGATATATCGAGGGTAAAGATGAATATAGGATTGAAGACAGAGGTGATGATGATAAAAGAGGAAGTGTGGATGAAAGATAAAGGTGGTGGAGTGAGTGAAGTTAGTGACATCGTTGTTGTTGATGGAATGATGGCTGAGTCTAATCGGATGTGTGATGAGGATACTAATGAATGGAAAAAGTTAGCAAGAGAGTTTGTGAAGAAGAGTTCAGATTGAATGTGAAATTATGATGATAATCAGCTTGATTTTGTTAGTGGGTTTGTCATCTGGTTATTTTTAGTGTAGGTAATAAGGGAATTAGATTGGAAAGGGCAAAGAAGTTTTATTTGCAGGTTCATATTCTTGACCATGAGGATAGGGAAGCTGAAAGTCAAAATAAAGCCTAGTAGTGATGATCAATTATGGATTTCTTCTTACAACATCAAAGTGAGAGGATCACATTTTGATAACTCGGATGTTTGATGCAGGAGCATCTTGGGTTTCCTAGCAATCTTGCATCAACCAAAAATATTTCTTTTCAATTTCTTCCTATTTTCCAGTTTTTGTGTTTTTAGTGGCATTCCTTCATATTTTCTCGTCGGCTCTTGTGGACCCAATGGCTTGTTCTGGACATAATGTGGAATCTATGTCTGGGTTCACACCCTGATCCGTTCTGCCTCACTAGAGATTTCTTGAGTTTTTGGGTCAGGCCTATTTGTTATTCATGCTAGCGGCTAAATTTGAGTTTTTTGATCTTGCAAAGCTTTCTTGTGGCTTGCGGTTCTGATTGGTGCTTTTTTCAATGATATTATGCTCATATTTGACCTCCTTATGTGATTGTGCTTCATTTCATTTCAATATGGAGGTGTTCTTCTAGATTTGGGTCCTATTCTATTTTGCACATGTTATGTTTTCCCACCTTGGAGAATGTGATCTTTTTTGGTTGACTTGTGGCATGCAAAGTTGTATATATTGTAGCATTTGTTCTATAGTTAAGTGCCTCTCAGTAGTATCTTTTAGTACTTTATCTTTTAGAGGTTACCATCTAGGATGGATTTGGATTCGTGTTTGTAATCAGGCATGTGTGTCGTAAGTGTTGGCTGGATAATTTGATGCAATCCTTGAATCTATTATAATGCAAAGGCCTGAATGGGCATGTTTTATGTTCATTGTTAGGTTGTTAATGATCTGGTGTTGATTGCTTCCATTGTGCGACTCTGACTGCATGGTTTGGGCCATCTCCATTGGAGACACTCCTACAATGGTTGTGTCAACAAATCATTACTATAATTAAAAAAATGATTATCAGAGCATGAAACCAAATTCTCATTTTTAAACATATATCCTTTTGACTTTCTACTGCTGCATAAGAAACCATAAAAGACAATTATGCATATATTTGCAGTATGAAATATCAAATCAAGGTTGAAAGAAAAGAAACAAAAAATTTCAATTTGAACCTCGACATCTATAAAGACAATAAATGGTAAGGAATTTTTTTTAATAACAATTAGTCAAAATGTTTCATGTTCAAATCTTAGATCCAAATTAAATCTTTGTTGAACGATCTTCTAATAAATCTGTATTAACATTTTGGATAGACATTAAACACTCTCTTCTTTTCAATAACCTTATTTAGGAAGGTTTGAGAAAAAATAAAGTGAATGCAGAGAAACCCCTCGACCTCACCAAACACTGGACTGAAAAACCAAGCTTTCAAATCAATAACAAAAACAACAATTCAAACATGAAATTACCGCAAGATCACATCACAATATGTCAAAATGTGGTTGTATAAAAGGATAATAATAAACATTAATAATGTCTTCCTACGAAAATCTTTAAACCAAATTAAATATTGAAATGATGATCTTCTAATTCTATGTGAAATCTTAACTGCAATCCACATTCCCTCAGTTCTGTACTGTTCTTTTCCATTCAGCAAAAACAAAAGAAAAAAAAAAACTAAATGTAGCGAATCCCTCAATAATCCTACAAAGGCTGACTTAAAAAATCTAGTAATCAGTACATACCAGCTAAAAAACCAGAACATGACTGTAACACATAATCACCAGAACATCATTAAGTAAATATGTCAAACTGTGAAAAATTCAAAAATCTGGTAATCAATACAAACCTGTAAGAAATAGACAAGACATCTATACAATTTTGCAAATAACATAGATATTATTAAGCTCGTACGTACCATGATAGAAGAGAAATTTTTTTGATGATGTTGAGGATGTTCAGCAGGGGATCTTCCCGCCATGACCTTTAGTTCATGTGATGAATATACTTCTTCAAAATAGGCTCAATATTGTTAATTTTATGCAGATAACCTATGTATTTATATAAATAGGCCCTCTTCTTTCTCTTTGCACCTCCTCTATCTTCTGCAAGTCTGACTTGTCTAGCTCAAACCCAAAAACCTTCAAATTCTCCTCCACATGATCAGCATTCTGAATGCCAACAATAGGATACATAGGCCCTTGTTGTATAACTCACTTTAAGGCAGCGTTATATACAATTGTAGAGGTGCTTTGCAGAAATCAACAATCCATAAATTCATAGTGTGAAACTATATATGCGTATTTAAGAAAATAAAATGTCCATCTGTAACATAGATAAAACACATAAACAAAATAGATGCCAAATGTGGAAGCATAGACAATGCACGTGGACTGTTTTGCATGCCTGGATAAAGAGAACAATGAAAATCTCATCCTAATCATAATTACCTGTCATCCTCTCAGTTCACAATGATGTTGGTTATAAAGTGTGAATGGGCAGTTTTCGGAATATACGATGAATTCTGATTTGGCTAGGAAAAAATACCGTTAGGGCCTTTTTAGATGACTTTCATTTAACTGTGTTTTTCAAAAGACAATATCTTAATATCTTCAAACCTTCTTACAGTTCAATGGGATGTTGAAACATATTAGATGGTCTCAGAGTCAAATTGTAGTCAATGATGGAATTTAGTATTAGTAGTTGCAATGTAAAATCTAATTGATTTATGTCACCTTTTAATCTAATCATGTTTGGATTCTTATCTAAATTAGATCTACTTTGGTTGATATTCAGATATATTGGTTCATATTATTATTTTCCCTTCATTGAATGACCCACTTGAATAAAGCTAAGTAAAAATAAATAAATAAAAATAAGAGAGAAAATATAATAACTTACCTTCCCCTAAGTGTTGTCTGTAAGGAATAACAGTCCACAAGCACAACTGAGGGGGGGTGAATAAGTTGTGAGATAGATTATTAAACATTAAAATTTATAAACCAAAACTTCAATTCAAATGATAACACAGTAAATGCCAACACAATAACACAATCCTTTGTTTTCGAGGAAACCTTGTTAAAGGTAAAACTCCAGTGGGAATTAGCACCTACAAATGATGTATTGAGAGTATAGTATCCCTATTAAAAGATTTAGCTCTATTAGGAGCTTATTACAACATTACAGTACACAATCCATGTTAAAGGACATACATTGTTACGAGTCAAGAGTAACAGTGGGCTCACTGCCTAGGCACACTGCCCAAAGAAGGTTAAAGCCACCCTTAAGGATTACAATCCAAACAAGTGTATATAAGAAATACACAATCTAGTGTATTGTCTGATAGAAACTGTCTTTGCTTGGTTAGTTCCAATGAAGTACTATAATCACAAAATTTGCTCTACATCTAGCAGTCAATCAAGTTTCACAACTTCCACACTTCTTTGTCTTTCAATTACCTTCTCATCATACAACTCCTCATCATACATGCATCTTTTCAAAATAAAATATCTGTCATATATACCCTATTACAATAATTGATTAGGTCGGCCAATTAAGCTCTCCCAATATACAAATAATTATTTAACCCCTTGTTAAGATACACATGGTACCTAAAACAAGTAAACATCAATTACAATACATCAGATATAATCCAAGATCCGCAATCCCTAATGAATGCTACATCTCTGAAGTCGAACCCAGATAAGTCTCCTCCAAAATACACATCACAGCTGACGTCACCAATAATCACATGACTTGCGATCAATAACAAACATTCCTCAATATGTATTCTATCATCTCTTAAGCTTGCATAACCTGAATCATCATCACTTGTCAGATATCCCCAAAACACAGAGACTCGCTCTGTCAAGCATCACTGTCACAGTCCAAAAACCAGTCTTCATTAAAACATATGTAACAACTCCAATATGCAATATTAAGCATCAGTCATCATAGAATAGTAATAACCAGTTTGTTCTCTCTATAGAAACATATGTTGACATCAGTGACAAAACATGAATGCGAACAACATTAGTAGTACCCAATTCTAATATCATCCAACAATCTCCTCCTTTGGCATTGATGGCAACATATGAGAAAATTCATCAACCCAAAAGTACTCTCTCTCAATACAATCTTCTCAATATCCTCAACACAGTTCTCCCTAAAATACTAGGGATTTTCACATAGAATCTCTTCCCTTTGACAACAATGGTAAAGGGTGTCATAACTCTTCTTTAATCTTCTGTAAAGTGTAGCTTTTTCAAATCTTCATGTCTAGCAGCCAGGTGCAAAATCACCCAAATGTGCTCTATAGTGTTCCTGCGATTTCTCCCCCTGAGGAGTAGATCCATACATCAAGTCCAGAAAATGATATGGCTCTGAAAGCCACTGGACTGATACCTTCCTACATCAATTAATTACCACAGTTCTCCCTAAAATAGTAGGGATTTTCACATAGAATCTCTCCCCCTTTGACAACAATGGTAAAGGATGTCATAACTCTTCTTTAATCTTTTGTAAAGTGTAGCTTTTTCAAATCTTCATGTCTAGCAGCCAGGTGCAAAATCACCCAAATGTGCTTTATAGTGTTCCTGCGATCACTCCCCCTGAGGAGTAGATCCATACATCAAGTCCAGAAAATGATGTAGCTCTGAAAGCCACTGGACTGATGCATGCATGTATCAACTAATTATGATAGGGAGGGGCTCTCACCCCAAGCATGCTTCTGAGATACTCAAAAGCATCTTTTGGCAAAGGTTTTGTAAATATATATGTTATTTGTTCCATTGTGCTAACATACTCCAGTCTAATCTCTTTCTCTTCTACCTTGTCTCTCAAGAAATGATACTTAATAGAAATATGTTTAGTCTTTGAATGCATTACAAGATTCTTCGACATATTCACTATGCTAGTGTTATCAAAATGGATAACCAATGACTCTTCAAAATTTATTCCAATGCCCTTCAACATTTGTCTCATCCAAACAACTTGTGTACAATTTATAGCAGGAGAAACATACTCAGATTCAGTAGTAGACTAAGCTATACAATCATGCTTCTTACTTAACCATGAAACTAGCTTTTTTCCAAGGAAAAATGCTCCACCACTTGTACTCTTTCTATCATCCACACTACCTTCCCAGTACTCAACATCAGTATAAGCATGTAAACTAAAGTCATCTGATTTTTCATACCATAATTCATACTTTATTGTTCCTTTCAAGTATCTAAAAATTCTTTTCACAGCAACAAGGTATCTCTTTAGGACCCGCTTGATATCTTGCCACAATTCCAACTACATTGGAAATATCTAGTCTAGTGAGTTAATTATTGTAGACCTCCGATCATTGATCTGTACTTTGTTTGAAAAACACTCTGATTTTCATCATTATTAGTAAGTTTATAACCAGTCACCATGGGTGTCCCAATAGGTTTACAATCTTCCATTCAAAACTTATTCAAAATTTCCTTAAGGTACTTGATTTGAGATATAAAAATATCATTCTTATTTTGACTAATTTGCAAACGAAGAAAAAAATTCATTTCACCAATAATTGACATTTTAAATTCATTTTCCATTTCTTTAGAGAGCTTTTTACTCATTTTATCATTGCATCCAAAAATGATATCATCAACAAAAACTTCTATGATTAAGATTTCATCTTCACCAGTTCTTAAATATAAATTATTGTCTGCATTACCTTTTCTAAAACCAAGACGAAGTAGATACATGTCTAGTCTTTCATATCATGCTTTCGGTGCTTGTTTTAGTCCATACATTTCTTTCTTCAACTTACAAACCATGTCTTCATCTTCTATCAAAGGAAATCCATCAGGTTGCTCTATCTATACTTCTTCCAAATCTCCATTCAAGAATGCAGATTTCACATCCATCTGATATACTTTAAATTCTTTATGTGCAGCATAAGGAAGAAATAATATCACAGCTTCCAACCTAGCAATAGGAGAAAATGTTTCTTCAAAGTCTATGCCTTCTTGTTGTGAGTAGTCATTACAAACCAGTCTAGCCTTATTTCTTACCACTGTTCCTTCCTCATCTATTTTGTTTCTGAAAACCTATTTAGTTCCTTTCACATTTTTATTTTTAGGTCTTGGAACCAATTCCCAAGTGTTGTTTTTCTTTATTTTTTCTAGTTCTTCCTACATATATTTAGTCCAAGATTCATCTCTACATGCTTCATCAGTAGTTTTCGGCTCAACTTGAGAAATAAAACAAATTTCATCTCTTACTTTTGATCTTGTCATCATCCCTTTACTTGCATTACCAACGATTTGATTTTTAGGATGGTTCATCTTAACATACCTCAGAGCCTTAGGAGTTTTAGTAAGCTCAATTGATTAATCTTCAATCTCATCATCAATCTTCAAAGGTTCTGCAGGATCAACAGTGACCTTTTTTATCTCTGCAATCTAACCACAGTCATACATTCTTTCCTGAATCTATAACTTTTCATCTATCCTCACATTAGCGCTTTCAATCAACTTCCTCAATCTCAGATTGAAACATTTATAGGATTTGGTCTTAGTAGAATAACCAAGGAAGATACCTTCATCACTTCTAGCATCAAACTACCCTATCTCATCATCTCTTTTATATAACATTTACTTCCAAATATTCTAAAATATTTTACAATAGGAGTATGATCAAACCATAATTCATAAGGAGTCTTACTTGTACCTTCTTTGATCTGAATTATGTTCAAGGTGTACACAATAGTACCAACAACTTCTCTCCAATGAACATGTGATACATTTCCTTCTAGTAGCATAGCTTTGGCAGCATCTAATATTGTTCTATTTATTCGCTCTGCTATCTCATTCTGTTGTTGTGTCCTAGGAGCAGATGTATGTCTGAATATTCCATGATCTTTGTAGTAGGTATTAAATAAATCTAAATTAAACTCACCACCTCTATCTGATCTCAAACATTTTATCTTCAAACTTGATTCATTCTCAACTTTTTCTTTGAATATCTTAAATTTGTCAAATGTCTCAGATTGCTCTCTTAAATATGTAACCCACATCATTCTAGAAAATTCATCAAAAAAAAGTATAAAGTACCTTTCACCATAATAAGATCTTGATCTTGTTCTTGTAGGACCACACATATATGTATGTACCATATCTAACTTCCCTTTAGCTGAATAAGATTTGCTTTTATAACTTCTTCTAGTGTGCTTACCCATAACACACTCTCTACACATAGTGCTAGATGGTTTTAAAATCTTAGGTAGATCTCTTACTGCAATAGTCATACTTGCCTTCACAATATTATCAAAGTTAACATGACAAAATATTTTATGTCATAACCAACTCTCATCAACCTTCACAATAAAAAAAGAAGCTTCCGATGTATTCAATTCAAATACATTACCTCTAGATTTAGTACCAGATGCAATCAAGTCTCCTGATTTACTTATGATAGAACATTTCCCATCAATGAATTTGAATTGATAACCTTTCTCCACTAGATGTCCAACACTCAACAAATTATGCTTTAGTCCATCAACAAGCAGTACATTGTCAATATTAGTTTTTCCATCCAGAGAAATAGATCCAACTCCAATGATAAGCTTAGGAGTATTGTCACCAAATCTAACAACACCACCATCATATCTTTTTAGACTAACAAACTTGTTTTATCTCTAGTCACATGATATGAACAACCACTATCTATAACCCATTCATATTTACTTTCAACATGAGATACTAAGGCATTTTCTTCATGTATAGGTTCATCATCCTTAATAGAAATAAATCCAATCTTGTCATATTCAATAGCATCATCATCAGAAACACCTTCACTAGCATAATAGCATTCCTTGTCTTTATGATACTTTGATTTGTAATACTTAGGTTTATTTTTTGGAACCCTTGTAGGACATTGAGATGCAAAATGACCTATCTTGTTGCATGAAAAATATTTCAAAGTTAACTTGCCTTCAAATTTACCCTTACCTCTCTTTTCTCTTCTAGTGATTAGGGCTACCACTTCATCACTTTCTTTCTTCTTCATGTATCTATTCCCATTCATCAACATAGTCTCCAAGTTCTTCTCTCAAGTCACTATTGCTGGTGCTCGCAATTCTAGATAAGGTTTTTTTGTTTCTATGCATAGTCACCTTGAATGCTGACTCAACTTCAGGTAGAGAATCTCCCACTTCTACGGCCTCAAAAGTAGTTAGCTTTCCAATCAACATCTCTCTATTTAAGTTCAGTGTCAAAGGTATAATCTCCTTTATAGCTTGTACTTTAGTTCTGTATGTAGGTGTGAAATATCTGAGAATCTTGGCAATCACTTTTTCCTCACTATAAGTACCTCCAGAGTTCCTAATGCCAATAACCACTTTATTAATTCTTTGTGCATATGCTCTAATGTTCTCATCATCTTTTATTTTCAATGGTTCCATCTTTGTCTTCCAATTTTGTAGCTTCGCCTATTTTGTAAACATATCTCCTTCACACAGTGCTTCCAATCTTGTCCAAATTTCATGTACATAATCTAAGTCTTTTACTTCTATGAATTCACCTTCATAAAGTGTGTTGATCAATGATTCCCTTGCGACCATGTTACATGAAAATAAATTCTTTTCATCTAAAGTAGCTTTATCCAATTCATCCTCAGTATTTATCTTTTCATTCCTTTTTGTGATCATCTAGTAGTCGATTCCCAAACATAGGAAATGTGTTCTCATCTTGTTCTTCCAACTGTCAAAGTTTTCAGGATCAAATTTTGGACTATCCTTCTTGTAGTAAGTCATCTTTAGGATCACCTCAATCTATTAATCTTTCTCTCTAAGGACCAGTAGCTCTGATACCAATTGTTAGGAATAACAGTCCACAAGCACAACTAAGAGGGGGTTGAATAAGTTGTGAGATAGATTATTAAACATTAAACTTTATAAACCAAAACTTTAATTCAAATGATAACACAGTAAATGCCAACACAATAACACAATCCTTTTTTGTCAAGGAAACCTTGTTAAAGGTAAAACCCCGATGGGAATTAGCACCCACAAATGATGTACTGAGAGTATAGAGTCCTTGTTAAAAGATTTAGCTGTATTAGGAGCTTATTACAACATTACAGTACACAGTCCCTGTTAAAGGACAATCCATGTTAGGGGTCAAAAGTAATAGTGGGCTTACTGCCTAGGCACACTGCCCAAAGAAGGTTAAAGCCACCCTCAAGGATTTACAATCCGAACAAGTGTATAAAAGAAATATACAATCCAGTGAACTGTCTGATAGCAACTTTCTTTTCTTGGTCAGTTCCAATGAAGTACTATAATTACAAACTTTGCTCTACATCCAGCAACCAATCAAGCTTCACAACTTCCACACTTCTCTGTCTTTCAATTACCTTCTCATCATACAACTCCTCATCATATATACATCTTTTCAAAAGAAAAGATCTCTCATATATACCCTATTACAATAATTGATTAGGTCGGCCAATTAAGATTCTCCAATATACAAATAATTATCTAACCCCTTGCTAAGATACACATGGTACCTAAAACAAGTAAACATCAATTATAATAAATCAGATATAATCCAAGATCCGCAATCCATGCTCACAATCTATAATGCATGCTACATCTCTGAAATCGGCCCCAAATAGGTCTCCTCCAGAATACACGCCACAACTGACATCACCAACAATCGCATGACTTGAGATCAATAACAAACATTCCTCAATGTGTCTTCTGTCATCTCTTAAGATCACATAACCTCAATCATCATTGTCTGTTAGATATCCCCAAAACACAGAGACTCGCTCTGTCAAGCATCACTATCGAGAAACCAGTCTTCACTAAAACATCTGTAACAACTCCAATATGCAATATTAAGCCAAGCGATCTTAGAAATAAGATCATCACACATCCTTCTTCGTATCATCATCTTCGCTCATTCTGATTCATCTGTACAGTATCCGTACACTTCTGTCAGTCATCAGTGACAAAACATGAATGCCAACAACATCAGTAGTACCCAATTATAATATCATCCAACACTGTCATATTAGAATTAGTGAAACTTTATCATGTGAAATTTAGTTATGGTAAATCTTATGTAAGTAGTGAAGTAGTTATTATTACTTCCTTTTACTTTAAAATAATTTTTAAAAAAAGTAAAAATCTCAAAAAAAAAATGGTTCTTCTTTTTTTCCCTTTTCCTTGTAAAATTTTCACAATTTTCACTTATACCTTGCCCAAAAATCTAAGTTTTGTTTTTTATATTATCTTACAAATTGTTTGATTTGTACCAATAGTCCAATTTTCCCTCTTTTACTGTGATTAGTGCAAGTCTAATCTCTTGTGTCAAAGATAAAGAATTTAAAATTACTATATCATGAAATAATTCAAACTTTTAATTTTTTAGTTTCTTTATAATATTTTTGCATTTCTTTTTTTTAAAATATTTCAGTTTTTTAGTTTTTCTTTTGTAAATGGATAGCTTAGTAACTTAAGTGAAAATATTATTATATTAAACTATAATATATAAGAATCTATATTTAAGTTTTTAAATATATTTTTAATTATATTAATTTAAAAATATATATTTTCATATTATAAAATAATATAAAATAAAGAGATCATTTATGTTTACAAATAATTTCTATTGAATATAATTACAAAGGTTGTTACATCAATAAATATTTAATTATTAACTTAATCACTATTCTATTACATTTAGAAATTAGAGAGTGCACTCTAAGGAAGAGTTGGGATATGATAAGATTTTACATGACTAAATTCTTCTCTCCTTTGATGTATTTAATGAATTTCCATTGGAATTTGTAGATCTGGTTGATGTTGATGTTGATGTTGATGGTTGATGTTGGACAAATGTATAAACTCGTGGTCACAACATGTACAAGTAGATTCAATCTTTTTTCAAATATTATTTTAAGAAAAAATGTAATGTTTAAGGCTAATTAGTTGCACAAGTCTAATTTTTAGTAAAGTTAGATGTTTGTATTTAATTTTTTAAATTCTTATAATTATGTACACTATCTTTGTTCAATTGATTCATCTATATATTTTTATTATTAATAAAATCTTCATTATCTCAGTGTTTGTAGGGGGGCACTAAAAATGGCACATAGGGACAAGATGATATTTTATGAATATAAAAGTACTAATTTTGAGTTTAATTGTATAAAACAAAATTCCATAGGTTGAGGATTAAAAAGGTATCAATCTTCACACCATGAAGAACTACATACTATAGTGTTATAATTGATCATACAATAGAAAAAGAAGAATCCGTCTATTTACAAAGTATTTTGTTAAAATAAAGCAAATCATGATATAATTGTTCACGTATCTTAGAGCTAATGACACACATTGAATTGAAATAAAGGAGGTCTGAATCAATGGAGAATGATCTAATTCAACAAGTCACAAAGATCAACAAGGATTGTTTTTAACCTTGGATTTTAGTAGTACTTTGTCTATTTTATTACCACCTAGAATCTACGGGATGCCACCAATAATAAATATTTTCCCTTACATCATATTACAATATATAATCTAAATTTACATTTCTATGCCACAACCGATCATATTTTATAGTTTTTGAATCTTGCAAAATGATATTTTAATTTGATGCATTCAAGATCGGAGGATCCAATAAAGGACTATCCAAACTTGCGGCCAATAAAAAGACAACAACGGAAACACATCAACAACACAGATATAACAATTATCTCAACTTATATTCAATAACCAGGCATTACATGCAACATGTTAGGCTGTAAGGTCTTCCTAGTTATGGACAATACAATAACAGATTCAACAAGATCTCACAGGATCCAACTTCACCAGTCTACCCTACAGTTAAGTGGAAGAAACCAAATATAAACTTGTGCTTGCAAGCCACCAAGAAATCTTACAAGTTTCTGTCTTACCCACTTACTATTGGCTACCATCAATTCTCTCTCCCCTAAATGATACCTACATACTCCTTTTATACAACACAACCACAAGTCATCTTGTAAACAAATAATAAATGACAGTCAACCATTACAATCCATGATGAACAAATATTAAATGCACCAGTCAATTGCAACTAAACACTAAATACATAGAAGAAATCATCAAATTAGGTTTAGGTCCACACAAGATCAAATACCTCAAATCTGCGCATCTTGAAACTCTACACGATCTCAACGACCACCTCAAATCACATATGCAATATCCAATGTCCTCCCAATCCATAAAACTAGTCGGTGAACAAGAACACTATGACCCAAACCAATCGGTAAAAGGCACAACCAAACCGAACTCCACTGAACAGGCACCACCGAGCAATATGCTACCAAGCAAGACACCACTGAGCTGAACACACTAAACAACTACCACTGAGTAGTGTAACTCCAGGTAGAATACCACTGAACACCATTGAGTCCATTCACCGAGTCCATCGGTGATGCAAAACATCTTCCCACCGAGAACTACCACCAAAGTTACCGAGCACCTTAGATCTTCAACCAAGTTTACTTCTAAAACCAAAATCAAACCAAAACATATTTTTGGTGATACGGGATTTCCAACTACCCCAGGTGTGAAAAGATGTTCTCAGTAGCTCGATGAACATCTTCTGGGATTCAACACATAGATTCCAAACTGATTCTTGATATACATGTCTTCTGAGTCTTCAATTGATAGGCCCATGCCTCAGTTCTTCTTCTTCTTCTCTACCACTAGCACTCTCTGAAGTGCCTTCAAATCTCTAAACCTTGATGTCTGCACCAACCCTTGCACTTATCTCAGATCTCCTTCCAATGCTCAAGTTCCTCCTTCCTTTCTCTTCACCCTTCAAAGGAGTCAAAACAAACTTTTGTCCACCTTTCTAGATAGTAAACAAACTCCTCCTACAATCATGAATAGTATCTTGATCATATTGCCAAGGTCTCCCAAGTAAAACATGACAAGAACTCATCTCCATAATATCACATAATACTTCATCCTTATAAGAACCAATGTGAAAACTTACCATGCATTTATCCTCCACCTCTACTGCATGATCTCCTTGTAACCAACTTATCCTATAAAGATAAGGATGTCTCATGATGACATGTAATTGATTGAATGTTTGAAGATGTCAAATTGATGATCATGCAAGGCATTAAATCAGTTAATGTATTGTATTGTCATTGATGTCAACTTAATATAATCTGTATGGTCATGGAGATACTGCCAAAGACTTCAAAGAACTCATGAATCAAGGCTATGCTATCAGTAATGCATATAAGTCAAGTATTCACTAAGTGACTATATACACCAATGGAGTGCACCCGACGATCAAAGTAAAAGAACAAAGTCACAGTGTTGCCCGATGAAGAAATGCACAACATTACTAACGAGAAGAGTTACAGTGTTTCCCGATGAGTAAAACACAAAGTAACCTGATGAAAAGAATTTCAGTGTTACCCGAAGGAGAAAGCAAAGGACAAAGATCCCGATGAAAACTGAAGTCACATCGACGGAATAGTCAGTTATGATCGATGGCTAACTGAAGTGTTGACTGACAGTTGAAAGAGTTCAAAAAATGACAAAATTCTTAGCTGTCAAGAGCTAAAAATAGAGTTAACTAATATTTATCATTTTTTTAATCATCCAGATAAAGTCGGAGATAAGTAATTGATTTAAAGCTACTTTGTCTAGTTGGCAAGAAGATCTCTACAAGATCAGACTAGAGATTTGCTTTAAATCTACTGGAAAAGATTGTTGAAAACACCAAGATCAAGAAAGCCAAGAAAAGAGGAAATCATGTCTATAAGAGAAAAATCCAATTCATTACGAATTGTGTGGGGTGAACAAGAGAAGAGAAAAGATGCTAAAGAAAATCTGAAGGAGAAGAAAGTCTTCATTTCAGTCCTAATCAACAAGCTAAATGAAGAGCTAGATTCTGCAGACACCGATGAACAGTGAGATAAGCATTATAGAGAAGAACAAGTGTGGAGCAGAGGTATATATTTGATTATATTGATTAGTGAAGTAACAGACCTATAGATCTAAAAATTTGCAATTGAGTTGTATGTATGAACAGATCATTAGTGTTTCAGTTTAACCATTGAAGCATATAAGCCTCTTAATCGAGCAGGACTTCAAAGTCTTTTTCAATTGAGATACATCCCAAGGAGTATCAAAAATTTTGGTCACAAAAGTAGCATTCAATATGCCCGATACCTATTGACTGGCCAAGTGAGTGTTTGATCAAGGATGGTAGCATTAGATGCCAGATACTAGTTGAAAAACTATTTTTAAATCCTCTAACAAGGTCACACCTAACAACATGTTTGTAACCTTTAACAGGGTTGGCTCTTAACAGGGCTCACTTCAGAAGAGTGAAAATTTGGGGTGCCAGTCCCAGTGGTTTTTCCCTTAATAGGGTTTCCACGTTAAAAATCCATGTGTTATGTGTGTATGATTCATTTATTTACTATTTTGTATCTTACATAGTTAATTCTAGATTGATCAGTATACTCTACATATTTACTGTGTTTTGGTAAATAGATGACTGCTTATTGGTAAACATATAGAAGAAGGTTTAAGAAAGCAATCCGATAAGTAGTAAATTGATGTAAGTAATTCAAGACATACATCTTGTAGGACAGAAGATAACTTGAGATATAATTTGTGGTTATAAGTTTAAAGGGTTGATTTAAGCATTAATTTTTGAGGCCACTGATTCACCCCACCTCCTTTCAGTTATTACTAACAATTGGTATCAGAGCTAGTGTGCTTAGCAAGGAAGGTTTCAAGACCTAAGCTAAAGATCACAAGATGAACAGACGAGATGTGCCCAAGTTGAACAAAGATACTTTTGCTTCATGGCAGAGCATAATAAGACTCCACTTATAAGGTATTGGTAACGATGTTACTCAATACTTAGATACTGAATATGTGTTTTCCACAGGAGCACCAACGGTTGAACAAATGAGAGAGAAGCATGAGCAGAATTGCATGATGATAGAACTTGCTTCCTCACTCTTCGATGCTGAATTTGAAGATGTCAAAACCTGTAAGACTACAAAGAAGATGTGGGACAAATTTATGCTTGTATATGGTGGTGACAAGAATGTTTTGAGAGCCAAGGTAGAAAGCCTTAAAGGAAAGTTTGATGATCTCAAAATGAAAGAAGGTGAAAACATCACTCAGTACAGCACAAGAATCAAAGAGGTAGTCAATGCTATCTGAGGATTTGGAGGTGTACTAGAAGAAGATACAGCGGTAAGTAGAATTATAAGAACCTTACTACCTACTTATTCTATTAGGGTATTTTCCATTCAAGAAATGAGAGTAGTAGCAAATAGAAATATTACTCTAGACAGGTTGATTGGAAGACTGATTTCATTTGAGATGAATAAATTTGATAATAGTGTCATAAAAACACTATGAGAATAAGTAAATCAAGTCATAAAAACACTATGAGAAAAGATAGTGATAGTGAAAGTGAATTAAATGATCTTGATGAAATTGAAGCACTTATGGCCAGAAGAATGCCGAGAGACAAAGGTAAATTACCACTTGTTTGTTTTAATTGCAAAGAGATTGGACATTTTGCTGCAAGATGTACTAACAGAAGAAAAGATGATAGAAGTAATGACAGATCATTTGAAAATAAGTCTAACAAATGTGATTATAGAAGCTACCGATAATCAGAAAGAAGAGATACCCGGGACTATAAGGACAAAGGAAAGAAGGCTAGTTACCCAACAAAATACAAAGATGATGACACTGACACCGAATCTGATGAAGACATTGAGATGGTGTTTGTAGCAGTAAAAGATGATTCAGATGATGATGAAAAAAGGTATGTAGAAACAACTCTCATATCTAAAGTTAGCAAAAATGATGCTTGTATCATAGATAGTGGCTGCACTCACCATATGACTGGTGATAAGAAAAAGTTTGAGACTTTTGAGTACTATAAAGGTGGTTCAGTAAGAATGGGTAATGACACACCTTCTCCAGTTGAAGTTAGAGGAACCATAATGTTGAATAACCAGATAAAATGTGAAAATGCTTATTGGGTAAATGGATTGAATTATAATCTATTAAGTGTTTCTCAGTTGAATAATTCAGGTCACAAAGTAGCATTTGAAAATAAGAAGGCAAAGATCTTCAATAAATCAAGAAATCTGATTGGTACCGGTGAGCATACAAAAGGTAATTTATTCTATCTGAATGATACTGACACCACTTGTTTGATTGCTACAAACGAAGACATATGATTGTGGCACAAAAGATTGTCATGTAAACTTTGACAACATGATAAAGATAAGAAAAGAGAGAAATGTCAGAGGCTTACCAACGATGACCAACCCCGACAACATCATGTGTAAGAATTGTCAAAAAGGTAAAATGACAAAGTCTAGTTTTAAAAGAAAAACCATACATCTGATGCAATTCTAGAATTAGTCCATACTGATTTATGTGGACTTATGAGGACAAAGAGTTATTATGGAGATAGATATTTTATTCTCTTTGTTGATGATTACTCTAGAATGATGACAGTCATGTTTCTAAAAGATAAATTAGAAGCATTTAAGATGTTTAAATGGTACAAAGCAATGGTTGAGAAGCAAAGTGGTTAGGATTTAAAATTCTTAAGATCAGATAGAGGAGTGGAATTTATTTAAGATGAATTCACTAACTTTTGTAATGAGCATGGAATCAAAAGACATGTCTCTGCACCAAGAACACCATAGCAGAATGGAATTGTTGAAAGAAGGAACAGATCCATAGTGGATTGTGCAAGGACACTGATGATAGAGAAAGACATCACCCAAGTATTCTGGAGGGAAGATGTCAGTACTGTTGTTTACACATTGAACATAGTACAATTGAAGAAAGACACCAAAAAGACACCCTATGAGCTATGGTATGGATACACACCCAATGTAAGTTATTTCAAAAAATTTGGCAGTCAATGTTATATCTTAAAAGATGACAGAAATGGAAAACTTGACTCCAAGAGTGATGAAGGAATCTTTCTTGGGTATTCTACCAAGAGCAAGGCTTATAAATGTCTAAAAAAAGCCTCTAACAAAATTGTTGAAAGTGCAAATGTAAAGATAGATGCATTTGCAGAGAAGAATGAAAAGGAAAGCACTAAAGAACCAGAGGACTACAATAGGTTCACTTACAATGAGGAACCCAACACTCTACCTGACCAACAATGTAGAGCTCTTGAGAAACAGATCATTGCACCTGAGCATTAGGCTGCAAATATCGATGATCATAATATTGCTCAAGATGATGCACAAAATGATGGAAAATAGAATGAAGAAAAAAATTATGATCAAGATGATAGACAAAGAAATGAACCTGTACTTGAAAGATATGTCAGAAATAACCATCTAGAAAACTAGATCATTGAAGACAAGAAGGCTGGTATGAGAACTAGAAGTAAGTCTCTAAATACAAGATGTCTTATTTGTGATTATGAGCCAAAATCTATCAATGTTGCACTAGATAATGATGAATGGATTAGTGCTATGAATGAGGAGATTGAACAGATAGAGAAAAACAAGACACAGACACTTGTACCAAGACCAGATGACAAGAATGTCATCGGTACAAAATGGATATTCAAGAATAAGCTAAATGAGAATGGAGAAGTCACAAGAAATAAGGAAAGACTAGTATGCAAGGGGTATGCACAAGAAGAAGGAATTGACTATGGAGAAAACTTTGCACCTGTTTCTAGGCTAGAAGGAGTAAGAATATTACTTTCTTATGCTGCATGTAAAGGATTCAAGGTATATCAAATGGATGTCAAGTCTGCATTCCTGAATGGAATACTTGAAGAATAGGTATACATTTAACAACCAGAAGGGTTTGTTGATCTAGACAAGAGGGACATGGTATGTAGACTTCACAAATTCCTATATGGATTGAAACAAGCACCCCGAGCTTGGTATGAAAGATTTCATTCCTATCTCATAAGTTTTGGATTTGTAAGGACTAGTGAAAAAAATAATCTTTATTTGAAGGAAGATACTGATGCTAACATTTTGATTGCTGAGATATTTGTTGATGACATCATATTTGGAGGCAATGATATGCTATGAAAATCATTTGCAAATGAGATGAGCAAAGAGTTTGAGATATCTATGTTTGGAGAGATCAATTTCTTTCTTGGTCTGCAGATCATGCAACAAGATGAAGGTATTTTCATTACACAATCCAAGTACATCAAAGAAGTACTGAATTTTTTTAAGATGGAAGAGTCCAAACCACTTGGAACACTGATGGCACTTGGATGCAAAATAACAAAGGAGGATAAGTCATTAGAGGTAAATTAGACTTTGTATAGATCAATGATTGGAAAGATCATGTATGTTGTACATACTAGACTAGATATTGCACATGCAGTAGGAATTGTTGTTAGATTGTCTTCTAACCCTAGAGAATCACATATGACTACTGTGAAAAGAATTCTAATATATCTGAAGAATACCGAGGAATATGGCTTATGGTATAGAAAAGAAGGAAAATTTGAACTTAAGGTTTTTACCGACGCTGATTGGGATGGAAATATTGATGACCAGAAGAGCACAATTGGAGGAGTATTCTTTATGGGTGACAGAATTATCACATGGATCAGTAAGAAACAAGGATGCATCTCATAATCTACTACAGAGGCAGAGTATGTTGCTGCTGCTGCAAAATGCTCAAACATTGCATGGATCAAACAATTACTGGAAGGTATGCATATGAAAATTTTAGAACCAGTAATTATCTATTATGATAATACAAGTGAAATAAACATTTTCAAGAATCCAGTCATGCATGCTAAAACAAAGCATTTGTCATCAAGTATCATTATTTGAGAGAACAAGTTCACGCAAAGGAGCTGATACTTGAGTATGTGAAATCAAAGGAACAATTGGATGATATCTTCACCAAGCCACTACCCAAGGATGCATTTGAATACTCGAGAAAGAGACTAGGGGTTAGACCCTTGTCCACTAGTCAGTAAGCTAACTAGGAGGCTGCATCAGCCTAAATATTATTAGAATATCATTCATGTTGATGCAAGAAGAGAAATGGACTTCTAAGATAAATCTATACACAAAAAGGTATTTATCTACTCCAAGCAACAAAGTTATTATTGATGGATTGGGAAATTCAAGGAATATATTATGGATAGAAATAATCGACTTGACATAACTGTCAAAAGCTTGTTTGAAAAGATAAGATGTTTGGCATTAATGTCAAAGGGAAAGAAATTATATCCATTATAATACTGACAAAGGGAGAAATTTTATCCATTATCATCTCAGGAAGAGATCATATCCATCGAAGTATCAAAAAAATAAGAAGTAACTAGAAAAGGGAGAGAAAACATCAAAAGACAAGAGCAGTCAAAGGGAGACAATTTGACACAGAAGGAGAACACATCACATTAGAGAAAGAAAGATTCTACATCAATCCAGTGAAGGGATTGAAGAAAGATGGAAAGCTGCAAGAATTAAATCAAAGCTATTTGAGCTTACCGATAGACATGCATTTGTATTAGTTACATTAGGAAAGCTTGATGAAACTCTATATTTCATATTGTATTAGCAATAGTATAGTATGATAATGTAGCATGTTTCCATCAATTCCAAAGGGAGAGATTGATGACATGTAACTGATTGAATGTTTGAAGATGTTAAGTTGATGATCATGCAAGGAATTAAATTAGTTAATGTATTGTATTATCATTGATTTCAACTTAATATAATGTGTATGGTCATGGAGATACTGCCAAAGACTTCAAAGAACTCATGAATCAAGGCTATGCTATCAGTAATGCATACAAGTCAAGTATTCACTAAGTGACTGTAAACACCAACAGAGTGCACCCGATGGTCAGAGTAAAAGAACAAAGTCACAGTGTTGCCCGACAAGGAAATGTACAACATTACCGACAAGTAGAGTTATAGTGTTGCTCGATGAGAAAAACACAAAGTAACCCGACGGAAAGAATTTTAGTGTTTCTCGATGGAGAAAAAAAGGATGGAGATCTTGATGACAATTGAAGTCACACCGATGGAACAGTCAGTTATCACCGATGGATAACTAAAGTGTTGACCAACAGAACAGAGAGTTCAGAAAATGACAAAATGCTTAGTTGTTAAGAGCTAAAGATAGAGTTAACTAATACTTATCATTGTTTTAATCATCCAGATAAAGCCAGAGATAAGTAATTGAATTAAAGCTACTTTGTCCAGTTGGCAAGAATATCTCTACGAGATTAGACTGGAGATTTTCTTTAAATCTATTGGCAAAGATTGTTGAACATGCCAAGACCAAGAAAGCCAAGAAAAGAGGAAATCATGTCTATAAGAGACAAATCCAATTCATTATGAATTGTGTGGAGTGAACAAGAGAAGAGGAAAGATGCTAAAGAAAATCTGAAGGAGAAGAAATTCTCCATTTCAGTCCTGATCAGCAAGCTAAAGGAAGAGCTAGATTCTGCAGACACTGACAAATAGTGAAACAAGCATCACAGAGAAGAACAAGTGTGGAGAAAAGGTATATATTTGATTATATTGATCAGTAAAGTAATGGACCTACAATAGATCTAAAAATCTGCAATTGAGTTGTATGTATGAACAGATCATTAGTGTTTCAGTTTAACCATTAAAGCATATAAGCCTCTTAACCGAGCAGGACTTAAAAGTATTTTTCAATTGAGATACATCCCAAGGAGTATCAAAATTTTGATCACAAAAGTAGCATTGGATATGCTCGATACCTATTGACAGGCCAAGTGAGTGTTTGATCAAGGATGGTAGCATTAGGTGCTAGATACTAATTGACAAACTATTTCTAAATCCTCTAACAAGGTCACACCTAATAGTGTGTTTGTAACCTTTAACAGGGTTGTCTCTTAACAAGGCTCACTTTAGAAGAGTGAAAATTTGGGGTACTAGTCCCAGTGGTTTTTCCCTTAACAGGGTTTCCACATTAAAAATCCATGTGTTATGTGTGTATGATTTATTTATTTACTGTTTTGTATCTTACATAGTTAATTCTGGATTGATCAGTATACTCTGTAGATTTATTGTGTTTCAGTAAATAGATGATTGTTTATCAGTAAACATACAGAAGAAGGTTTAAGAAAGCAATCTGACAAGTAGTAAATTGATATAAGTAATTCAAGGCATTCATCTTGTAGGACAGATGATAACTTGAGATATAATTTGTGGTTATAATTTTAAAGGGTTGATTTAAGGATTAATTTTTGAGGCCACTGATTCATCCCCCCCTCTCAGTTATTACTAATAGTCTCAGTCTTTTCAAACCAAGTCTCTGAACCATCTCCTCAACAACTAGGTTGTCAGTACTTCCTCCAACAACAATCACTTTACAACATTTACCACCAGACTTACACATAGTCCTGAACATGTTCTTCCTTTGACAAGAATCAACTTGCTTCGAGGGAAATAATGTTCTCCTAAGAAAAAGATTCACACCTTCCACCTCAGGTTCATTCTTAGCAACCTCATTCACCACAACATTTCAGTGACTACCGAACTTCTTATCTACATGGGAACACTCATATGACTGATGTCCTTCTTCTCCATAGTTATAAAAGGTACCTCTGAATACACCTCTACCTTCCTTTCTCCTTGGTTCAACAGGATTTGGTTCCTCCTCAACTTTCGGTTTGTCCTTTACCAACTGCTCTTGCTTCTCCTTCCCTTGGAAATTACCATAATGTCTTCTCTTTAACTTATCTTCTACCTTTAGTGAATACTAATAAGCATCCTCCACAGTGTCAATCTTCAACATACCAATATCATCTTGGATATTGGATCTCATACCATTGATATATGTAGCCACATTTTCCTTAGAAAGTTCTCTATGTCCAGACCAAATATTCAACTTGTAGAACTCCTCGGTATAGTCTTCCACAGTCATCTCTTGCTACCTTAGATTTTGTAACTTCTTAAACAACTCAAGTTCATAGTCGATAGAAATGAACTTAGCTTCAAGTTTAGTCACCATTAACCTCCATCGATTTATCTTCATTTCACCTTCTTCTTCTCTCTCTCTCTGCAATTCTTTCCACCAAATAGCAACATGTCCCTTTAACTTAGTTTGTGATAAACTCACTCTAAGAGGATCTCCAATATCTTCCATCTCAAATTAATTTTCTAACTCACCGATCCAATCAATCAGATCCTCAGGTCTCAATGTACCTGAGAAATTGGAAACCTCCATTTGGTAACTTGTACCCAACCTAGCCGTAGATCTCTGCAACTGACCAACTATGTCTTCACCACTAGATACACCAACCTCAAAATCTTCAGCAGCTTCCTCATAGTCATCCTTTGTTCAAGGGTTCCTCTGTAAACCATAAACAATAATTATGATCCCACCATGACTTCATTCCTCAATTCATCCATCTCATTGTGGATCTCTTCTCGTATATCCTCGTTCATCTGATCAGTCATCCTAGGGTTTAGTCTCTGAGGAGGCATCTTCTAAGGCCTTCAAGAACACTCTGCAAAAAATCCCAACCAACCACCTTGTGACAACCTTCGAATTTGTCTGTAATTTAGATTGCAACCTGCTACCTCGCATGAATAATCAGATAGGTTTTCACAAGTCTAGGAACATAGATTTGTAACATGGATCTCCAAAAGGAAATTCAACCTCACCAACCAGATCAACCTCGCTCTCACCAACCAAATCAACCTTTCTCTAATACCACTTGATGCAGTCAAGCTTGAAGGATCCAATAAAGGACTATACAAACTTGTAGCCAACAACAAGACAATAGTGGAAACACATCAACAACACAGATATAACAATTATCTTAACTTATATTCAATAATTGAGCATTACATGTAACATGTCAGGCTGTAAGGCCTTCTTGGTTACGGCCAATACATTAACAAATTCAACAAGATCTCACAAGATCCAACTTCACTAGTCTACCCTACAACTAAGTGGAAGAAACCAGATCTAAAATTGTGCTCACAAGCCACCAAGCAATCTTACAAGTTTCTGTCTTACGCACTTACTACTGTCTATCATCAACTCTCTCTCTCCCCTAAATGATACCTACATACTCCTTTTATACAATACAACCACAAGTTGGCTTGTAAACAAATATTAAATGACAGTCGTCCATTACCATCCATGATGAACAAATATTGAATACACTAAAGGGCTGCAACTAAACACTAAATACATAGAAGAAAGCATCAAATCAGGTTTAGGTCCACATAAGATCCAATGCCTCAAATCTGCACGTCTCAGAACTATGCATGATCTCAATGACCCCCTCAAATCACAAATGTAATCTCCAATGTCTGCCAAATCCATAAAACCATTCAGTGAACAAGAACACCATGACCTAAACCATTCGAGAAGAGGCACAAGCGAGTCAAACTCCACTGAATAGACACCACCGAGCAAGACACCGCCAAGTTGAACACATCGAACAACTACCACCAAGTAGTGTAACTCTGAGTAGAATACTACCGAGCACCACCAAGTATAGTCACCGAGTCCATTAGTGAAGCAAAACTTCTTCCCACCGAGAACTATCACCAAAGTGACTGAGCACGTCAGGTCTTCATCTGAGTTTACTTCTAAAACCAAAATCAAACCAAAATATATTTTTGGTGATACAGGATTGTCAACTACCCTAGGATGCTCCTGCATCATAATTCTAGCTACATATGATTTAAAAAAAAAAAAAACTTGACTTCAATATTTTATATATTTTTTACCTTTTTCTACTAAATTTATTATAAATTATAAATTGCAATGTTATATTTTCTATGATAATGCTTATTATAGGGATTGGAAAGCATTAGAGATTTCAATGTATCAGGTGGGTTGGGCAAAAAAATATAGAATTATAACATGAAAGCACAAAGAGACCTTTTATTAGTTTGGAATGGTCTAGGGAATGAGCATATAGGTTTTTATGTTACCACCATTTACATAGTCCATATTTCCATCTTTTAGGCTTACACGCTTATGTAAAGAACACAAATGTTAATATAATTTATTTGATCTATTTTTTATTATACATGTCACTCTTTTTTTTTACTCATTTGTATTTTGGATAGTAGATTTCTTATGTGCCCTTTTAAAATGTATGGCATGTCTAAAATAACATGTTCATCTTTCAAGTTGATCATTGTTGAGTAACTTATCTTATAGTCTTACATTTTCTTGGTTATATCATATATAATGTTTGAATTGAACTACAACTTTAGACGACAACAAGATGCTGCAAATCTACAATTGAAGGTGCACAACCTCTCTTCTCTTCTATTTCTCTGCATTGTGCCTTCAATGCTAATTTGACACTATAAACAATAAAGGATCACACTAAGAAATTTATCTTTCACAACATATTTATGACATATTTTCTTCCTTTGTGCAAACGTTTCTTTATGTTCATTACTTTTGTTTTTTGACACAGGGGTCTTGTCCAAAACCGTTAGAGTGCTCTATTGATAGATCACATTTGCGCACTTGAGCTACAACTTATGCCATAATTCAGAACAAAAAAAATTATATCATTCCCTTTCGTGATAACAAATTTGATGTATTGCCTTTTAAAAATTGAAAAAATATTTCAGTGTGAGTTCTCTAAATCTGGGTATGTGCTTTGTTACTATTTCAAAGAGCTCCAAAAAAAAATCAAAACTAGTCAATAAAATGATTCAATTGCTCCAATGGTTTACATTGTATTGTTAAATGAATAATAAATATTGTGTTTCATTTCACATTTGAAGAATGAGTGTGTGCGCAAGGAAATGTGTATCAACAGAATGAAAATAACAAGTAAAGACACTTTGAACACAAATTCAAAGTAACATACAAGTTTCGACAAAAAGAGATAATAAATAACAAGAATGAAAAAATCATAGCAACCATTGTTGTAGCCTCTTTGATGCAATGATTTGTCTAATATTGTATGGTTGTATGTATGCTCATGATTTTGACAGCATAACATGAGTAGTAGAAAGCTCCACTACTGCTCAAGCTTGCAAGATGGTTCTAAAAATGGCTTCAAAGTTTGCACAATTATGGAGAGCTCTTCAAGATTGTATAAGTTAAGT
This sequence comes from Thuja plicata, assembly GCA_018584345.1. Classification (NCBI taxonomy): domain Eukaryota; kingdom Viridiplantae; phylum Streptophyta; class Pinopsida; order Cupressales; family Cupressaceae; genus Thuja; species Thuja plicata. The sequence continues at coordinate 460,360 of MU224647.1, read as the reverse complement.
TTGCACAATAAAAGATTGATATTAACTGGAGAGGGAGTCCCCAATGCCCCCCTTTAGATTATTGGGATAGAAACTTCTTTCCTACTCAAAAGCATGCCCAAGAAAGTTGGGGTTTTAAACATTTATGAAAGGTGACCAGGCGTCAACATCAAAGGGGTTGATGGGAGTTGGAGTTTGAGAAAGGGACTTGTCATAAAGGAACTTTATGTCTCAACCCCAAAGTCAAATGATGGAAGGGAATAAAAGAATATTAAATTATTTTTAAGGGAAAAGTATCAAAGTGCATATAAGGGAGACTTAATGACACTTGGTTGGGATTATAGATGAAAGAGACAAGATTTGACTTTTTCTTCCTTGATCTTCATGCATAGGAATGTGCACATGATTAAGGTTTAGGATTAATGACATAGGTAATCAGGAGGCAAGTAGGCTTATTAGGAATATGCAAGTGGGAGAGAGAGAGAGAGAGAGAGTTAAATGAATGAGGTATTTACCTAATTAAGATGAGGTTAAATAGTGTATGTGGGAGACTTAAGATTTTGCAAGTGGATGAGGTTTAATTGAAATTTGAATTCTTTTAATTCAAAATAGAGGAAGGTTTATTGAATTAAAAAGATAGCTCTATTTAATTAAATGGGTTTGGACTTTGTAGGGAAATCAATTAATTCACCTAGAAGAATTGACAAATGGGGGGATTTAATTAAATAGGAAGACTATTTAATCAACAAGACAACTGTAGAAGAACAAGGAAGGGAATATTAATTAATTAAATTGATTATTTAATTAATAAGATGATTATAGAAGAATGCTTAATAAGACTTTAATATGATCAATATTTAATGGTCAGATTTAGGTGTCTATAGAGAGTATACCATTTATAAATATATGCTTGATCTAATCATCATATTAATACATATCCCCTGATATATGAATCAAATGAAAATGGATCTAATCATTTTCTTATATGCAAGTAATGGCATAATTTTACACATTTATTTGGTAACTTTCGAGAGTTTGAAAGCTAAATCAATCATAAATATTTATAAAAGTTATACTAACAAGTCATGAGTTAGTAATATATATCTATGTGATAACCATTAATTCTCCAATTCATATTCAAGAGTTTTGATAAGATCTCTCTAACACCATGCATGTACAAAAAGTTCTATAATTTGAATAACATCAAATAATTAATGCATAATCTATGAACTTGTGTGTGTATGTGGAATATTCTAAGATTTACATAAACGTGATACACTTGATCATTAAATAATCTAGCTACTCTTGATTTCTTGAGTCCATATTGGTGAAAAGATCATTATGCTATTTCCTAGCTTTGGCTAAGCCTTCTCTCTAAATTAGGTTCTATGGTTTCTTACTTCATAATATTTATTGCAATCTTCTTTGAAATACTATTAACCTTTCAATCTTGCAACTATGTAATTGGAAATTAAGTGATGGCCACATGTTTTATGGCAATATGGTATTTTAACCTCTTTCGTATCAAATCTTGATGAGTAGACAACCAAAATCAAAACACAGAAGAGGATGGTTAAAAAGTTGAAGGCAAACTACATGCTTTCATATTAACAAACATATTTGTTACAAAAGTTGCAAAATTTGAAGCAAAGACTGAAGAGTTTGCAAGTGTACACAGAGGGGTTTGTAAATTAAACACCTATTAAGGCATGGGTAAGACAATAAGGAGAAAATTTCAAGATATATGAATGGGCATATCAATATTCATTGAAGGAAAAAGAAAAAAATTCAAGGAGAACAAAATACATCTCAAGGTAGAGCTATATTCTCATGTGAAAGTGGAAACTCCAACAGTAGTGAAGGTTATCAAAGTAAGCAAGAGGAGGTAAGAATATCTCATGCAAACAATCCTATCATTTGGAAGAGGCAGAGGAGGAACTAGAACGAGCTCAACAAAGAAGTTTATTCAAAACAAAGTGAAAGGTGAGATTTCAAAGTAGTATTTACAAATATGAGATTATGTGTGATCTGTGATGCTAATAGATTCTTGTCATTTACTTTAGCAAAAACCATGGAAATTTGATAGACAACTAGTTGTTCACAATGGATAATTGAATGCATACGTGATATAGAAAGAAGTAAATTAGTAGACTTTGAATTTGTTGAAGAATGGGGAAGATAAAAAAATGAAGATAAATCAAAGCAGTGTTTGATTTTTTTAAAGACATTTATAAAAATTCCAGGGGAGGAGAATGAAATCTTTACAATTGTTCCAAAGCTTGCAATGGTTGAGGCAATGGAGAAGTGAGATAAAGATGATGAAAGTTAAACCATGCCTAAGAGCCCTCTAGAGGATGCGAATGTATGGGACAATGCAACTGAGAGTAAAATACACATTTTGACAGTGCCAAAGAAAGAGGCCATGTTTAAATTTTTTGAGATTTGTAATGGTACTAGGGATGTTGTTTTGCATACACATGATGGAGTAAAAGAGTGTGAATAAGGAAAATAAGTGAAGGGGAAAGAGGTAAAAATTAACTGTAATGAAGATATTGTTGATTTGTATTTCACTAGTATAGTGAAAGGAAAATAAGATTATAACTCAAGTGAAATGGTGAATATAGATAAAATAGAAATCTTGAATTTGCCTAAAATTAAATATATCAATGTGTGTATGCATGAATTGGAATGGGATATAAGATTTTTGTGGACGAGGTCAGACAATGATGGTGATTAGTCCAAGATAAGAAGAAGGAATGATTGGAAGATTCTATGAAACAAGAGTGGAATTGTTCCCACCAAATTCTCAAAAGGGAGTAGGAGGAAGTGTTTTAAGTGTTGGAGTTCATTGCAAGCTGATTTTGAATTGGAAAAGTGATTAAATGACTACTCCATTTTGTGAGTTGTCACAATTTTTTTCCTACTTGGTGTATTTGATGTAGGAGCATCCCAACAAATTGGTGATTTGCATCAACAAAAAAAATTATCAATTTAAATTTTGTGTTTTTTGCTGAATTATTGTCTTCAAAAGCCATAATTATATGGTAGTCCATTATTTTCTCGGGGCTATGGAAAGTGTCCATGAGGTTTCATGATGCCATTAAGGTTGGGAGGAGAGAAACCCTTTCATTGCTCTTTGTTATTGGAAAATCTATGTAATAAGCATTTCAAAGCTTGAGTCTTGGTCCGGACATGAAGTTATGAGGCCCGTGTATTCATTCAATCAAAAAACTTTGATTTTACATTTATTTCAATTGAGTTTGGTGGAATTTTCATTTCCATTGATGTTTCATCGACTTTGACAATTTTTAATTTTTGAATAAGTTCCAATTGATTTTGAGAAACTTTGATTGTCAATTGAGTTTGCAGACCATATAATTTTTATTGAGTTTGGAGACCATTTATTTTAGTTGTGTTTGACAAACTTTGATTCTCGATTTAGTTTGGTCAACTTTTATTTTCTATTGAGTTTTAGTGGAGTTTAATTAACTTTTAGATTTATTTTTGTGTTTTTTGGGTTTCATTTGAGTTTGATACATGCTTTGATTTTTTGTTTATTTTCATTTGAGTTTTATGCAAGCTTTAATTATCCATTTATTTTCAATGGAGTTTGGTGAGCTTTGATTTTCATTTGAATTTTTATGTAGTTGCTGGACTTTGATATTTTATTGAGTTTGGTGATTTTTGAGTTTCAATCGAGTTTGGAGCAACCTTTTATTTTCCATTTACTTTAAATTGATCTTAAGAAATTTTGATTTTAAAGTGTTTCAATTGATTTTTGTAAACTTCTATTTTTGGTTGAGTTTCAAAAGCATTTATTTTCAATTGAGTTGGTGAGCATTGATTTTATAGAGTTTCAATTATTTTTTGTGAATTTTGATTTTCAATTGACTTTCAATTTCATATGATATATAATATTATACAATAAAACAGTGTACATGTTACCATCTAATATTATAGGAGACTATGTTGATCTGATTTCATATTCATGTGATACACGTTGTTGTTGAAATTTGATTTCGAGGAGACAATATGAATGGGAACATCAATATGCATTGAAGGCAGAAGAGAAAATTAATAGGAGAGAAAATACATTTCAAGGTAGAGATAGATTCTCATGTGCAAGCAAAGACTCCGACAGTGGTCTAGAAGGCACATCTCATGCAAACACACTAGAAGGTGGGAAAAAGAGTATTCTTTAGAGGTAGAGGAGATTACTCTAGTGGAAGATCCCATCATTTGGAAGAGGTCAATGAGGAACTAGATCGAGTCAACCACAAAATTTAATCAGAACAAAGTGGAAAGTGAGATTTCAAAATGGTATTTACAAATATGAAATTATTTGTGATGTGATTTGTATTTCACTAGTATAGTGAAATTAAAAGAAGATTAGATAATTATAAATTGTGAAATGGTAAATAGATGAGAAAGAATTCTTTAATTTACATAAAATTGATGATTGATTTAGACATTATGGCTTAAAAAATTACATTCTCTACTTTTCCATCCATTATCTATTTTATTGTTTTTTATACTAATTAAATTTAGTTAAAATTTGAATATGAAAGAATTGATTAAATGGCTATCAAAGACAGAGAAGTGTTTTGTCTATGAGGAGATTGATGGTTGTATCATGTGCAAATAGATAGGCAACCTAAATTAAAAGACAAAATATATCTTGGGAGAGAATGGTTACAAAGTTAAGGAAAGACTCATGCCTGCAGATTACGAAATCCATTGGTTTAGAAAGTTGAAAATTTTGAAGCAAAAATAGAGAAAAGTGTTCAAGTGTACATCAAGGAGTCTTATAAATTGAATACTAGGTAGGGCATGTGGAAGATGATAAGGAGAAATGGTCAAGATACATGAATGATCTACAAAATCAAATTCAATATTAGATAGGCATGATACAAATAACTAGCGTGGAAAAAGCATATCAATATAAGTTAAATATTGAAGATGGAAAAGAGAAGAAAGGAATGACATAATAGGGAGTTTTAACTTGTTGAATAATAGGGATGAACAAAATGAAGAACCAAAGGTGTGTTTGGTTTTCAAAAACAAATTTATGAAAGATTCAAGGAATTGGAAGGCATACTTTATGATTGTTCCAAAGATTATAGAAATTGATGCAGCAAAGGGTGATAAAGAAGATGAAAGTGTAACCATAGCTACGAGCACTCTAGAGGATGAAAATATATTGGACCAAGTAGCTATGAGTAAAATGGAGATTTACATAATTCCAAAGAAAGAGGTAATATTTAATTTTTTTGAGTTTTGTAATGGTAAAGGGGATGTTATTTACAAATAAATGAGATTGAAAATGAGAGTGAAAAAGAAGTGAAGGGGAAAGTGATATTTGTTGGTTGTAATGAATATAATGTTGATTTGTGTTTCACTGGTATAGGGAAAGGAAAACAAGATTAGAAAATTTGAAATGGTGAATATAGATGAGATGGAAATATTGAATTCACGTGTAATCAATTATTTTGGTCTATGTATGGATGAATTGAATGGGATAATAGATTTGGGTGGAGGAGGCTGGACAATGGTGGTCATAATTTCATGAGAGGGAGAAGAAATGAAGGGGATATTTGGTAGAATAAGATTGGTGTCATTCCTACAAAATGCTCTAAAAATTTTAGGAGGAAGTGTTTTTAGTGGTGGAGTTTGGTGCATGTTGATTCTAAACTTGGGAGTGATTCAATGACTTGAATTCATTTTTATAGCTATGCTCACAAAAATTGTCCTGCCTAGTTTATTTTATACAAGAGCATTCAAATGAGTGATTTGAATAAAAAAAAATACGGTTTGAATTATGTGGCTTTGTTTAAGTCTTTTCAATATAAACCATAACTATATGGTAGCTTATTCCTTTCTCAGGGGTATGGCTAGAGTCCAAGAGGCTTCATGATGCCATTGAGAATGGGAGGAAAGAAAGCGCTTTCATTTTTCATTGTCAATACTATATCTCTCGGATAAGAATAAAGTTAACTTGAGATGGGAACTTGAAATGTTTTGTTTAAGAACTACAATATGTAATTCAAGATAAATTTTTCCCTCATTTTCTTAACATTCACTATATTTTAAAGCTTGAGTCTTGGTCTAGACATGAAGTTATTAGGCCCTTGTATTCATTCATCTAAAAAAAAATTAAATTTTCATTTATTTTCAATTGATTTTAGTGAACTTAGATTTTGATTTCAGTTTTGTGGAATTTGATGTTCTATTTTTGTTTGATTCCCTTTGAGAAATTTTAATTTTTGGATTGGATTTCAACTAAGTTTAGAGAATGTTGAGTTTTAATTGATTTTCAGTAAATCTAGTGAATTTTAATTTTTAATATAGTTTTTTAAAGTTTGAGTTTTAATTGGGTTTTGTGATTTTTGAGTTGTTGGAGAATATTGGGATATCATGCATATATGCGTTGATATTGATGTTTTGTCATTGATGTCAACATATTTCCACTATTGGTGACAGTATTCCTGGTATGTTTAATAAGAAGACTAGTATGGTATGGCTATTGTATTGAAGATCAGATGTTGTGAAGGTACAAATGGCTTTAGGGATAGTTTTAGTTTATCCATGTTGATTTACAAAGGTGCGCATGTTGATTTGAGTGAGCTATGAATGATTTATCAAAGACTAGTATTTTGGTTGTTTAGGAAGAGACAATGTTGTAGTTCTTGGATTAGTGTGGATTGGTTGTACAATATTTTTTGTTTCTAACCTAGTGGTGTGTTTAGGACATGGATGTGTCTCCTAAACTCAAGTGGTTCATGATTTGGATTCTGGCTAGCTATTTTTCCTAAGTGACAGAGGTTACTGATTGTTATTCCTAATGAACAATGCAGATGTAATTGTGAATTCTGAGATAGTTTTTATTGTTAATGTCATGACATTTCATGTTGCTTGTTGATGTTTCTATATTGTGTCTTATTCGTGTTGTTGGATTGCATTGGGCTATGTGATTGGATTTGGTGATTTTCTTGTGGCCTATTGGTGTTCTTATTGTTCTTGGCCGACATGATGGTGTAGCGTGTTGCAATAGATAGTGGTGTGATTTATGGATATGGAGCATGTTCGAGGATGAATATTTAGATCTTAGATATGTATTTACCAACATATTTTGGATCGCATTAAAGATTGTATTATATTTTTTTCATTGAGGTGTTAAGGTTGATGTCGACCTTGTTTATATTTTCAAGGTAAATGAAATGTATAGAAATATGTAATCATTTGTAATTGCAAAAGGTGTGGAGATGATATGTGCATAAGATTGGCCGAAGCGGTATGAGTGGAATCTGTAATTGAGGATGAGATTTGATGTACTTCATTGAACCTGTATTGGTATGATAGAGATGATATCAACTAGTTCATAATTTTTGGATTATTCTCCATAGTGGATTGTATTCCATTCAAGGTCGTAGCCCTCATTGTATTACTCAAGGTTGTAGTCCTCATTTGTATTTGAGCAATGAGCTCTAGGTAGTGTGCCTGAATGCATGTGCATTCCCCTTGTAATACTCCTAATAGGGTATAGCACTTTTAACAAAGTACATTATCTTGTGGGTTTGGTGTCATGTGTTGATTGATACGTTGTGATCTTGCATTAGTGTTTATTATTCAAATCTGAGATTAAGGTTAAGAGTTGGATAATTTTTTTGAGTTTTGGGACACAACTGATTCACCCCCCCCCCACTCTTAGTTGTGTGTGTTGCATTGTTTCTAACAATTGGTATCAGAGCTAGATCTTCTTTTGGAAGCTTGATCACTTGAGGAGATCTAATATGACATCCTTTAAGATGGATAGTCTAATATTTAAAGGTACTAACCATTCCATATGGAAGGGTCAGATGATTACACACTTAAGATGCATTGGAGAATATTATTGGGAAGTCACTATGAAGTCTTACAATCCTCTTCTTGATTTTTCTACTACCACTCTGTTAGATAAATGAGAAGGGGGGTGAATCAATTAATTCTCAATTATCCTATAGTCCCAAATTCTCCTAGATGTATATGACAATAATTTCAAACATATAAATCAACTCAGTGATATGTAAACTGTGATCTCAAACTTTTAGTCCTATATTGAGTAGCAATAAATCAATATTGTGATTACTGATCAAAGTAGATAAAGTAATGTGTAAAGAAAAATAACAATCATACACATTGACATAGATTTTTAACGTGGAAGCCCTGCTAAGGGAAAAACCACCTAGGACCGGTAACCCAAACTATTTCACTCTTCTGAAGTGAGAATTGTTAAGAGCCAACCCTGTTAAAGGTTACAATGCACACTGTTAAATGTGACTTGGGTAGAGGATTTAAAACTAACAGTTCTCTCTTAACCAATCATTCACTATGGAGTCAACAAGAAAACACTCAACATTCATTAGAATTCCATAATAAAGACTTTCACATCCTACTTGGTTAAGAGATTTATCTGTAACAATGGTTAAACTGATACAGTAATGATCTGATTGAAATACAAATCTATTCGCAAATTTTTAGATCTATGCTAAGTACATAATACCTTTGGTCAATTTTTTCACTTTAGTTCATTTGATTGGTCATACTCTATTCTACTCGGTTAATTCTCTTTCCTTTTTTTCTCGGTGATGTCTGCAGAAATGCTCGGTTTTGTCTTCAACTAGTTTGATCAGTCATGCATGAAATTTGCATGTGTGCACATCATAGCGTCATGTGATTCATAATGAATCTCTTGTCTCTTATATAGATATCATAACTCATTTAATTTATATCCTTTATATTTTTCCTCTTAATCTCCATCATTGGTTTTGCTGCTTAAACCTTCCTCAGCAGTTGTGTTAAAAACATATTTCAATCTTCTTCGTCCGATCTTCCTTGAATTTTTAGAACCGTTTGATCATCATAAAAAACCTTATCATTTACCTCAGAATCATCAATTTCAAGATCATCATTCTATTTGGCCTCAGTTTGATTAAATTGCTTGGTCAATACCGTGATGTATTGGTGATCCCTAGCTCGGTTATCACTATGCTCGGTATACACTATATTTACTCGGTGTTCACTGTTACTCGGTGTATACAGAACTCTTCAATTACCGACCACATAAATTTTTTTTGTTCCAGATCTTCAATCCATAATAGATGTTTGTTACCATAATTATACTCAAATAAGTTGACATCAATGAAAATACATTAACTGATTAATGTCAATCATCATATCTGTAACTCGGTTGACTATCAACAAAATGACTTCAAACATACAATCATTTGTAGTTCTATCGATCTCTCCCTTTGGCATTAATGGCAACACAATATGAAATATGCAATATGAAAATTCCATATAATACCAAACTTCTATTCTACAACTGCAAAATGTTGTAGCTCTCCCTAGCTTGAATATATAAAATGTTTCAGCATAAAAAAACTCACCATGAAGACTCTCCCTGCGTATTTGACTCTTTTGTTCTTGAATATTTTCTCTTTGTAGATAGATGTCATTTCTCTCCCTTTATCTATAGAATCTTATTTCCCTTTAGTGGATAGATATTTCATTGAATCTCTCTCCCTTTGACAACAATGCCAAAAAGAAAATATACTGCTCTCCATTAGCCAAAAAAATATGTTTCTAGTTTTCGGTGTAGTAAAATAAGTACCTTGCAGTGTACTAATATATCTTTGTCAGTCCAGTTCAGCTTTGCATCAACATGATTGATATTCTGATTTCATGTAGGTTGATGCAACCTCTTAGTCAGCTTAGTGATCACTAGACAAGGGGAGAACCCCTAGTCTACTCCTCAAGTACTCAAATGTATCATTCAATAAGGGTTTAGTGAATATTTCTACAAGTTGTTCTTTTAATTATACATATTCCAATATAAATTGTTTCTCTTGTACTTGTTACCTCAAGTAGTGATATTTGATAGATATATGTTTTGTCTTTGCATGCATCACAAGGTTATTTGAAATATTTATTGCACTAGTATTATCACAATAAATTATTGTTGGGTTAGTGATCTCTTCATTCATACCTTTCAAAATTTGTTTTATCCATGCAATGTTCAAATAGTTTGCAGCAACAACAACGTATTCTGCTTCTACAGTTGACTAAGATATGCATCCTTTCTTTTTACTTATCCAAGTAACTAATCTTTATCCTATAAATATTTCTCCACCAGTAGTGCTGTTTCTATCACCAATGTTCCCATCCCAATCAACATCTATGTAATCTTTCATTTCAAACTTGTCATCTCTCTTGTACCACAATCCATAGTCTTCAGTTTTCTTCAAGTATCTAAAAATTCTCTTTACAACAGTCATATGAGATTCTCTTTGATTAGAAAAAAATCTTGCTACAATTCCAAGTGCATATGCTATGTCTGGTTTAGTGTGTACAACATACATCAACTTTCCAATCATAGATCAATACAATGTTTGATTTACCTCAAGTGTCTTATCTTCTTTTGTCAATTTCGATCCTATCACCATAGGTGTTCTGACTGGTTTTGATTCTTCCATTTTGAATGTCTTCAGTACTTCCTTGATGTATTTTGATTGAGTAATGTATATACCTTCAGCCTATTGTAAAATTCGCAAGCCAAGAAAAAATTTGATCTCTCCAAACATTGACATTTCAAATTCTTTCCTCATTTCATCAGCAAATGATGTGCATAAGTTATCATTTCCTCCAAGTATAATATCATTTTAAGATATAAAAATATATAAAGTGTGGTTTATATATTTTTATATAATAGTGTGTTGGAAGTGATGGGGGTGTGATATGGAAATGTGTGGCCTCCTAATCCAAGACAAGGAGATCCCAATTGATTAATCGAAAGGAGACGATCAATGCAAAAATGAATCAACTAGATATAGATAAGGAAGAGAGGACTAAATTAATTATAAAGTAAATCAATAGATCTGAAAAAGCCTTAATTGAAATGAAACATTTACCTTGGAATGTAGCAGATCTGGAAAAGCCTATTTTTTGATGTTTGTGTCAGGTTTCAGGAAATTTTGCAACCGGATTTGGAACAGAAATGCAGAGACGGACAAAACCCAAAAATATTTTCCTTTTCTGAGTCAAGTCGACCTTGACCTTTTTGGCGGGGTGCAATTGTGCCCCAAAATGTTTGACCTTGACCTGCACTGCTCCTACAAAAATTTTGTTCGCGGATCCTGAAAGTTGGTTGACAAAGGGTATCCAGATTTGCTCTTTAATTCACTGTCATGTACCTATACCTGAAATAAAAATGGGTTTGTTTGTTGGGGGGGAGGGTTTTTCCTTAGTGAAACCCCGATTTTGGAATTAACCTTAAAGTATAATTGAAATAGCAAGTAATAGAAGTAAATCTATCAATGAAGTTATGATATTCAATAGGTATGCAATTATATTTCAAATGTAAACAAGTATGTAAATATGAAAGCTTGGACTCAATATTAGAAACCATAAAAATCCATGATTGTATGCTTGGAATCCACCTTGAAGGAAGAATAAATGGATCTTGAGGATGCACAAAGGATCTTGAAGGAAGATCACACCACCATGTTGGATAGATCTAGGGTTTTGAGTGATGAATCTTGAATTCTTGAACCAAATCCCTTCAAAGGCTTGAATGCCTGAATCCTTGATCTTCAATGGAGAACTTGAATTCTTGAGAGGAAGACTTGAAAACCTTGATTGAACTTTGAAATCTTGAGGACATGTAGAATAATGGATGCTTGCTTCTTAGAGTCTTGTTCACTTGGATTCTTATTTTGGTGATGGTTAGTGTACACACAAAATAGTGCACTTCTATGAATCCTTACATGCAAGGAAACTCAAGAATGAGCCCTCACAAATCGATCCATAGCTCTCTATGCATGGAGTTGCAAGATTTGTAAATTTTCTCTCAGCTAGAGCTATGAACTCATGACCTTGCCAATAAACCACACAACGAGAGATTCACAATGAAGACAAGGGAAAGAATGCCAATATCTCCAATGAATCAAGATGTATGCAATGCAATGCAAATCTAAATGAAAATGCAAGCTAAGCTATGAAAATGAAAGTACAATGCAACTAAT